>JAJJHQ010004879.1:827368-934837 GCA_021223825.1 Drosophila ironensis
GACAGACGGACAGACGGACAGACGGACATGGCTAGATCGACTCGGCTGTTGATGCTGATCAAGAATATATATACTTTATAGGGTCGGAAACGCTTCCTTCTTCCTGTTACATACTTTGCACAAACTTAATATACCATTTGTACCTTAAGGTACATGGTATAAAAATGATAACATATTCATAATTTAACAAATTGTGTGATTTTACAAATTGTGTTGATCCATTATTTTCGCGATTTCCATATGACTTGGCTCCCAGTCTCTTGGGTGGCTTTCAAAAATAGTTTTGAATAGTGACTGCGATGGGTCCGGGTGCGTCTGCTGTTGCAGCTGCCACCTCTAATGCCTTTCGGAGCTGCAGGCATTTAATGGCAGAGGAAACAGCAAAGACGAGGCGAGAAATCGAAAAGACACAAAGACCCACGGAATCGAAGGGAGAACAAGACTTTGAGTGACTGAAGCGGAACTGTGAATGCCAGCTCCTGTGATTTGACGCCCTCCGATGGGGCGGTGGGGCTTTCCAGCTCCCGGATTCAGCAGCAGCCCCAGCAGCCTCGGATTCAGTTTAGCTCCTTGCCGTTTCCATGCAGATGGATGTCCCTGCCCAATGCCACAGTGCCATTGCCTGCTTTTGACAGTCGTTTTGCAAACATGTCGAAGCCATTAAGACAATCATGTGTGCGTCCCCTTGCCATCTACTCCATCCACACCACATTTCTTTTTTTTTTCGTGTGGAATCAAGTGTTTTTTTCGGAATACTTCAGCTCACACTTCTCCTTCCATTTTGTGCAGGACTTTTTTTTGTGTGCTTCTATGTGTATGTGTGATGCATGTTTTGTTTTTGAAAAATGGCTGTCGCGTCACTTCTATTGTGTTTTTGAGTGTTTGTCCTTCATACTCTTCATTTCTCTGTTTCTGTCTCGGTTTCTCTTTCGCCTTTCCCTTGCTTTTCCTCTGTCTGTTTGTCACAAAGATTTATGCGTTGCAATTTACACAGAAACAAAAAAGTTCGGATCGGGGTGTGGGGGGGCATCATAAAAAAGTGCGGCACAATGTTTGCCCGCCGCTTAGATTGAGTGGAAGTTGCTTTTGTGGGCAGCAACACCAACAGCACCAGCAGCGTGGAGGTGTTGAAACGCATTCCAATGCTACTGGAGGAGGACTCTTCTCCGCTCCTCTGGTTCCATCCCTTTGGAGTGTCATCAAGCTTCAAGTGGGTTGTCCTCTACAAAATCATTTCTGCCCGGGCAATATTTATTCATCGGGTTGCTAACCAACTTAGTGGTCGAGTTTATTTATTCATTTAAACTTTACCACTCAATTTTCTCGATATTTCCTCTTTAATATTTCACATTTCATTTTTGCGGCGTTGTCCATTAAAATTTTTATTGATAGATATTTTTTAATGCTGCTTTAAGGCCCAAAATTATGTGGCCATGAATTTTAATCAAAAATTTTGCAGCCCACGAAAGCAATTCAAAATAATATTCCACCCGACAAAAACTTAATGACTTATGGGGGGCACCAAAACTAAATTATCCCATTTTTCAAAGAGGCCCATACACTCGAATTGAATGGAAAACACACCACACACCAACCCCCTCCGGAATGGGAAATGCCTGTGCCTCCGAAAACCCGATTCCGGCAAGTAAAACGCATTGCAGCATAAAAAGTTTCAGAGGCCATAAAAAACAACAACAAAAGCCGGGGACAAACTAATGAAAGGACGTGAAAAAGGGGGGCGGGCGGGTGCTTAACAAGGATAACGGGGAGAGAGGATGCGGGACAACGAGTGTAACGACAGATTGAACCCTTCGCTTTTAATGCAATTAAGTTTAATTGAAAATTTTCACTCCGAAATTATGAGAGAAACGTGTCGGGAAGAGGCTGCAGCCAGGGCCCCGGCAATCAGGCAGATAGAAATTAACATGAACACACTGTTGTTCCGGGAAGTCCTGTCGGGCGGTGAGCAGCCATCCCGGGTGCTTGGCACGTACTCGTCCTCGTTCTCGTTCTCGTCCTGACGGAAAGCAATCAACCGTTCAAATCACTAGCCCCAAAAAGAGCCCAAGTTTTCTTTGATGCTGCGTGGCAGCGGTTGATGAAACCCGGGGACAAGGCGGGGCTCTGTGTGCGGGGGCGTGGTTACCCTGCAGGACTTTATTACAAAACAAACAAGCAACAAAGTGCGGCAGGCAGGCAGGACTCCACTACAGCCCCCGTGTGCGCTCCGTGGCATTTAACTTATCTTTTATCTTGATTGCTGTTGACGATGACAGGGATAATGATGATGATGGCGCCTGGTCAGAGTGTCCTGTCTGCCTCCTGATTTCAGCTCACCGGCTCACCGGCTCACCTGCTTTGCCGGCTCGGATTTGTGTTTGAACAAGCGAATGGCGCTTGATTTTAATTAGCATTTGACACAGCTGCCAGATCCTTGACTCCTGCCGGCTCCTTTTCCAGCTCTTGCTGTTGACGCTGCTCCTGCTTAATGAGCCATCCCACAACTGGAATTGCAAATGTTCCTGTGCGCAAATAAAAATATCCTTGTGGCTGCTCCCGAGTAAACAACAAACAGAAAAAAAGACAGCAGGTTCCATCGTAACATTTTACGCTCGACAAAGTTTCGTGGCATGAAAAAATAAAGTTTTAGAAGCTAGAAAATGCATTTCAAGCTTTGCAAAGGGAAAACTTAAAATGCCAGATCCTTGGGAAAAGTACGCAAATTAAAGAACTTTGAAATATAGATTATTATTATAATAGGTATTATATTTTTACATTTCCCCAAAATGCGTTCTTAGATTAACTCATTCTGTTTATTGCTCTAGTTGGTTTAAAAAATTTAAGCCTTCTGGCAATTGCTGCATCAATTCTGTAGCTGGATTCAAATGGGAATTGTAACTGAGATAACTGACACTTTCGTCCTTCCACCCCCCACACTCGGACGTAAAAGCCCATCCAAGGATTTGTCACCGGATGCGCTGCGCCGGAAAATTCAATGTGAAAACTTTGCATTTGCCATGTGTGCCGTGTGCCGTGTGCCATGTGCCTTGTGCACTTGTTTCTGGGGCAGGTGCCAGGCAGAGTGCAGGTGGGGCCAGAGAGCAGGTGGCACTGTGTCAGGTATGGCTGGCTGGAGACTAAGCTCCCGTTAAGGCTCCAACTAGAGCCAAAGCTCCAACTGGGAGCTGCAAGTGCAGTTGCAACAAACATGGATTCATACATATGTATGCCGGGCCATTGGACACATGCTTCTTGTGGCAAAAGGAAGGGAAACGGGAGCTGCCCGGAGTGGGGCAGCAGGAGTAACTGCCTACCAAAATGTGGAGCAATAGTTGGCAATGATTCTTTGCTAGGGAACTAACCCACATGCGGGGACCGGCAATAGATATGCACATGGATATGTGGGCATTTCTACACAGAAAGTATGGCAAATTGAAAGCGTATAAAACATTAAAGTTCTTTATAAATCCATCCTGAAAAACTCTAGACTATAAATATACTTTTATAGTCCTTAAATATAGTTCTCTAGACTAAAGACCCCTTTGAGAAACTATTTTAATATGGTCTATAGGACTATCGACTGTCGGACTCTAGGTTTGTTTTCTTGTATATTTGATAACATTTAGAGGTTTTTTCCTAGAGCAAACTGTTTAACATTTTTGTGCACTGCATGTATCCTTGTTCGACGCCTCGGTTGTGCAAGAATTTGCACAATTTTTGTGTCTGCGCCACTCTGCCCTCCACCCAGTGTAATGCATTTACCGAAGGGCACGAAACTTTCTGCCCGACTCCTGCTCAATGCAAATGTGTGCGCCCTCCCGTGCGCCCTGAATTATTTATTATATTTTCACTCTATATGCACAAGTCGAAGTTGTCTAAGCAGAAATAAAGTCCCAAATAAAATGGCAGCAAATAATGCTCAAGCTCTCTAGAAAATGTTCGAATGCATCATGACTCTTGAACAATTCTCTGGCCAAAAATTTGGCTGCCCGGTGGGGAGGGAGGTGTTGCCGGCAATTAGGAAGAGTGACACTTTAGCACACCCCTCTTTCAAAAATAAAAATAAAAACAAAAAGAAAAAAACAACAGGAAAACAAAAAAATTAGAATGAGTCATGGCCAAACACCCTCGTCTAGTAGAGAGGAATAAAATGGTACAATTTATGGTCTGTTACGGGTTGTTCCTGCCGTTGTTATAGCACTGGGTGTGCGTCGTTATGATTCATAACTAAACAAGAGCAAAGCGCAGAGAACTTCTCGACAACATCCCCGGAAACAATTTGCGGCACACGAACACGAGGCGTTTACCAAAGTTTAATTTTACTCACTTTTTTGTGAACGATGTGGTTAGCCGGAATAAAAAACTTGAACACGCTTTTTCTGGACATTTACATGTGAGATTATAGTCGGCATGCAAAGTTTCGATTTATATATATTTCATGCTGAATCATTGTATCTTGGTTGAGATTTCCTTAAAATGTATCTCTAGAAAACTTTAACATATATCAAGAAACTAATTTGGAGCGCCTGCTTCATTAGAAAAGTGGCCCACTGACTTCCATCCATTATTTTAGCCATTTTCCGAGCAGACAAATTTTGCTGTAACAGCTGTTGCTGCTGCTTGCTGCTTTCCACGTAAATTATAGCTAAAATTTAATTACTGCATTGGCCGTCCTACTTTACTTTGGCCAAGGAGCCCAACTAACATAGTTCCTTGGCCCAGAGGCGGCCAAAACAACGATAACAACAAAAGTTGTGTGTGTGTTTCGAAAGTATGCTACTAAAACAATTAGCAAGTCTCTGAGCGGGGCTATAATTAAAACAACAATGGCGGGGCCGGGTCGGGGGCACTTCCTTCTTACGAGGGGCTGCCTTTGATTGATGATGCAAAAGCGGCTAAAGCCAAAGTCGGGCCCCTTGAAGAATGCAACACATACTATAAGCCAGTTGCAGAAGGCGTTGAACACACTCTGGGCGGGAGTTGTGGGTGGTGCAGGGCCTAGGAGTCGTTGTTTTGTTTGGTTTTTTTACCCGCCAGCGGCGGCTTGCAAAGCAACAAACTATGCAGTGCCACAAGAAACAACAGTCGGGAAAAGTTTAGACAGCTAACAGAAGCGGCAATACTCTTGAATAAATACAAAAAAATACAATAAATAAGATGCGCAAGGAGAGCTCTATAAGAAGTTGTTTAGACTGTTTAAGAAGAAATCGAAAAAATTGTTTAATCTAAGTCAAAAAATCGCCATTTCTAAACATATTATGCACGATTGACAAGCTTTACATAAACAGAATATTAATTGGCTTTTATATAATAAAGATTCCAAATTTTAATCCTTCCTCGAATAATAATGCTCTTCCGGTGATATGCCAAGATTTTGATTACGATTTCTGGTTATATATTCCTTTAAAAAACACTGACTTTCAACACATACGAGTACAATGGGTTATAAAACTCTTGCAGAAATTGCATATTTTTGGGAGAGTATATCCCCATTTGTGTGAGTCCTGCCCGGGAGGTAGCCAAGCAAATGTGTGTTATTATACCTACTTCGTCCTGCAACCTCTGCCCCCCTCTTTGGAGCACCCCTGTCTCTGGGAAAAGGAAAAGAAAATGTTTAAGGAAATTGCAGCAAATATTTTGCTTGTTAAGTGAAACCCAGTTTGGCGAAACGTTTTCCCAGCAATTTCTTCAGGCATTTCGACAACGTCTTGGTCCTGGTCTTGGTCCTTGTACCCCTGGACTGGATTTTAGCTGCTCACTCCGGAGCTCCACCCCACCGGGCCCGGGCAGCGTTTGATGCATTTTGCATAAGCGCTGGGCAAATGCCTTTGCTGCTTTTATGCAAATTTCTTGCATTTTCCATGTCGTTACATTCTTCGTCGTGCTTTAGTTTTAGTTTCGCCCATAAATGCATATATGCATGTCTGTGACGTATTGCATGTGGCTGGCTGGCTGGGCGCAACTTTCCTTGGCATGCAATTAAAACTAAATTAGTAGGCCTCTGGGCCACAGCTGCATCCAGCTGGCAGTCGCATTGCCAATCGCTGCTGTCGGCAAATTTGCCATGTTTGCTAATTGAATTATTTAGCTGCACAAGTCGCCAAAGTTGGCAATTGAGAGCGGACAGGGATCTCAAACAAACTGGAAAATGAAGCGTAATCAAAACAAAAGCCAAAACCCTCCCTCAACAACACTTTTTTGTTGGTTCGAAACCTTTTTTTTAGGTGTTGAACATCACCGCAGGGTCGAAACCGCACACAAGCCAACTTTTGGTCCTGTTCCTTGCGCCTGGTCAGCAAAGATATGCACAAACAGGAGCAGTTCCAATAAAAATAAAAAAAATGGGAAAAAATTGTGTCCATGGTTGAGCAACTTTTGGTTGTGAACACTCCCAGCACGCCCCCGGAGCTTTGTTTTTTTTTTAGTTGGTTTTTGGACAACCCCACATGCGACATTTAACCCCCGAATTGTGCTCGGTGGACACATTGAATGTCTACACTTGCTCACGAGAACCTTGGGGGAAAATATGAGCCCTCCTCGGTGTTGGAATATTTTATTAAATGAAAGCAATTCCAAGAAATTAACACGAACTTTAAGCTGAGCTTAGTTCAAACGAGTTATATGTTTAAGGGGTAGCAGAACGTTCAAATTATTCCAAAGATGTCTTCACAATTTGAACACCCTTCAGGTTTTCCTGTTTCAGCCCTCTGTTTGTTATTTGCCTTTTTGTTTGGTTTTTATTTCATTTTTTTCACGTTGCATGTTGATTTTTCGACTGCCATAACTCCGATTCCATTCCCCGTCGGCTTCGGTGTTTTATTTTCATTTTCGTTGTTGAAATAACATTGACATGCCGTCTTGCTGGTTGACCCCTGGCCCCTGCCTTCGCCACCCCAGGTGGGGGTGGAAACTTCTCCTGGCAACAGGACATGCAACACGTCTGCAACTCCACCTCCTAGCCTCCGCTGCAGGAGTTTCTCCGAACTCGACGAACTTGCAGCTCCCATCCGAAATTCGATTTGCAGCTTGCGATGTCGGCCCCTTGCTCTGGTGTGTTGCTATTGTTATTGTTAATGTTTTTGTTGGCTGGATGACATGCAACTCTTGGCCCGGAGCTGTTTGTTGCTGTCGTTGTGTCGTGTTGCAGCTGGAAAAGCAACAAATGTTGCCTCGACTGCCTTTTATTAAATAACGTTTCAATATTCGAGCATTTTCTGACATATCAATTTTCTCGCGGCGTGGCCAGCATAGATATAGAGCGGATAACACTGAAATTTATTCTTATAGAGAGTTCAAGATTCAAGATCATATAATTTAAGGTATATAAAAGATTTCTCAACAATATACACTTACATTTGGCCTAAAATCTTTTGGGGATTTTCTGATTAATGAATTTAGTTTATAGGTTTTTGTGTTTGCAGTGCATTTTGCAGATTTCAGCTGCGATAGGAATAAAGTTTTGCATCTTCATCCGCTTGAATGGCGCCCCTTTTCACTTTTAGTGTTTGCGGGTGACAGCAAATTGTTTAGATATGGCATGAAAATTGAAATTTATGTCTTGCCATTGACAGATGGCTTGCAGCAACATTTGAGCTGCTCTTGCGGTTGGCAAATAAAGATTGTTCGATAGCGCCAGTGTGCTGCAATGGGGTGTTAACTTGCCATCCGGAAATGGATTTGCGACAATGACAGGGAGCCCTTTCGATCGATTCGCACCCTGACGGTGGGGATTACATGTCGTTTGGAGATTTTCCAAGATTGCGCAAGCAGAAACGGGAAACTACTTAATAAAGTCATGCAATATCTCTTTTTGCAGTTTAAATTTTCATTAAAATCTGAAGTCAACCAGAAGCTGGTTGGGGGGAGACTAAAAACAAAGGACTATGCTAATCCCTGGCTTATCTAGCCCTTTTTTACCTTTGCTTCTGCATCCCAGTTAATTTTCCAACGTTTGCATTATGCTAAACACAACAAAGAGAGGAAAATTATACAGAGAGAGAAAAAACTACTTAGCAGTTAAGCTGCTGCTGTGCAGCTCGGGCGGGTCCTTTGCCGCATATGCAAATCTAAACAAATTAATTCCGAACCGAATCCTTTGAGGCAAGCGGCGGTGGCAGGGACTGCGCTTGCAGCTGCAACTTCATTTGCAACGTCAACGGCAATGCGCATTAACATTGTTTTCATTTGCCAACGAGCGTTACTCGTTTTACTCGTCTTTTTCCATACCCAGTTTTTCCGCCTTTCTTTTCGTTCATCTGAACAAACCGCTGACGATGATGACGTCCACTGACGCAGCGGAAAACAGCGGAGCGGCGAACGGAAAGCGCCCACATGCCCCGACCCCGACCCCTTGCAATTTTTTATATTTAACATTTCTTTTTAACGCCAACGAACCCAACGATTTCGCCCTCTCTTTGGCAGGTTCGCATCCGCCGCGGATAGTGGAGCATCCCATAGATACGACGGTGCCGCGACACGAGCCAGCCACGCTTAATTGCAAAGCCGAGGGCAGCCCCACGCCCACCATCCAGTGGTACAAGGACGGGGTCCCCCTGAAGATCCTGCCGGGCTCGCACCGCATAACCCTGCCGGCTGGCGGATTGTTTTTCCTCAAGGTAAGCCACCGCACCAGCGGCTTCTGTGAAAAATTCGAATTGAAAAAGGGTTGCAGCATCGGAAGTTTAAGGGTGAAGGTATTCGCCATTGAAATTTCTGGGGGAATACTCTGCCAATTCGGTCCTTAAATTATATAAAAATAATTGTATTGTAATAACTAAGTTTCCGTATATAGATTATTAAGTTATGTAACATAAGTCTAAATCCTAAGGATCTACTATTAATAATATAAGCAAACCGTTAAAACTCTAAAGTAAACTAGAAAAATTATAATGAATTAAAAAGTTTGGGACAAAACCTCATCGGGGAATTCTTATATCTACTATTTTACGATATTTATTTACTAAACTAAAATTAAATGTTTAGTTTTAAAGTGATTTTCATTACTCATGGACAACAATAAAACCCTTTATAGCCAAATGGCCTGCAGTTTTTTACATTATTTTCCCTGGCTTGCATTTTCTTTAAAAGTTCTGCTTTGCTTTCCTTTTTTTTGATGATTCCTGCATAATTATGATATCTGCTCCAGCTTTCATTCAAAATGAACCGAATGGCGGCCGAGGAGAGAGAAGATGAGGCTTAAAAAAATATTCATTTTGCCAGGCCATCTGTTGAGTGATGAACAAACTAATTGCTTTTATTTTTAACTCCCGCACCACCCCCCGCCATCCACTACCCGCTTCCTGCAGCCACCTCAGCCATTTGCTCTTTATGTCTCTGTTCGCGTATCATTCGGGCGAGCGCAGAAATATTTTTGCAGCGAAAATTCTTCGGTGGGCAACAACTTCATTAACGCAAGGTAAACAAACATTAAGCGCTGGAAAGGCGATGGAAAGCGAGTGCCAGAGTGGCAGGAGCGCAAAGAAAAACCGGCAGACAGGCGGACGGACGGACAGACGGACGGACATACGGACAAATAAAGACGTAGCGGAAGTTGGCCAAAAGCGGATCTGGCAAAAGTCAGCTGCAGCCTGATGAGCTCTCAAATGAGAAGGAGAGATAGTCAAGCACAAAAAACAAAAACGATAAATGCACTTAAAAAAATTATTAATCATATATATATAACATATAATAAAAATACATTCAATAAGGGAAAGTCATTATAAAAAATTGAATGGAACTATTTATAAACTAAAATCTCGGCACAACAATTAGTTCTAAATTTATCAAGCTATTTTGCATTTAGATTTTAATCTTACCTCATTGTTTAGTAATGTTAATGAGAAATTACTAATGTCTAAAGTTTATTTTATCATAGATTTTTTATTTATCTAGTCTCCTATCCGTAAATTAAAAGATGAGGTAGAATCTCATTCAGATATTATTCAAATGTTTTGATAAGTGTCCCTGTTAAAAAGAGCTTCAAATTCTTTATGACATTTAATTAATGATTCATAAATATTTGTATTACAAAAATCTGATTGTGGACAGCAAGAAATTATATTTGCAGTGATTCACTTGATGTCTGGATTTTTTTTATAATTTTTTCTACATAAAAGCCTAAAGTTTTTTTTTTCAAAACCAATTAGTTTGCTCAGAGCGAGCTTCCTTGTTTCTGGCAGTGCAGCAAGTATGAGTAACTGCCACGAGTGACTCTGTGGCAGGACCCGGCACGGGCAGGACTCTCTCCTGAGCCGGGCAGAGCACTCAGCAAATTTACGACGCAAAAAGCCAACGGGAGCCGCGTTGATTATGCTGATGATGCAGTTGGAATCGCAGTCTCAATTGCCGCGGCAGGGGCGGTGGGTGGGAGGGGGCAGGACACACTGGGGAAGGGTGCAAGCTCGGAGCTTGCCACTTTTCACACTCGATCTGGTGGCATGCCTTGTGCTTTGGTGTCTGGCGCGCTTATGCATTTGTATTTGCACATTTGCCGCATGCCACTGTATTTGTTTATCACTTAAGTGCAAAAAGGGATTTTCAGCATTTTCCTCCGCCGTTGCCGCTGGCATTTTCATCCAGACTGAGCTGCTTCCGCCGCTGCCATCGCACCGCCCTTTGTGTTGCCCTCTTCTAACGACTTTTAAATGAATTAATTCCACGACTCTCCTCCAGACTCCGCATCCTGGCTCCTAATGTGTCCTTTGCATTTGATGGCATTTGTGGCATAGCAAAATGGCGGGCGGAAATTTTCGTTTTATTCTGTTTCTGTTTTGTTTATTATTTTAGAATTTAAGCAGAATATTTTATTTACAATGCTGGCGAGGTCCCTGACCTATCTTTCCATTTTATTATTTACAACTGTTTGCTGGGTACGCAAAGCTCTCTCTGGCAACTCAAACAGAAATATATTTCACATCATTTCATTGCTCCCTCGAGGCATAATTTAAATTCTAATTCCGGCCGCCTAACCCCGCCGCTCCGCCCCAAAAAGGACAATTCATCTTACTTATAAGTGCCAGACCACTTCGAGGGCAACTTCAACCAGACATTATTACTATAACAACGCGCGCAGCCAAAGAGGCGCTGCCGAAACACTATCAAATGTTTTGGGAGACCCGAAGAAGCGGGTAAGCGGGAAAAGCGTGGCGGGGAGATGAAAACAAAATCCCTCTTTAATTTAACGGGGCGAAAAGAAAGTTTTTCTTCCTTTTTTTTGTATTTTTCGGGGAACTTTAAGTGCTGAGGGGAGGCGAGAAAAGCAGAGAAAAATGTACAAGCGAATAGGGAATATGCAATAAAATACAAAGGCATGTACAATGTATACATATATGAAGGTTTATATATATTTCTCCGAAGGAGGAGCGTGTAGGAGTTTGGGCTACAAAAAAAAAAACCAAAGCCAAAAACAAAAAAAGGAGCGGCAAGCTGGAAACGTAGTGAAAAGTGACATGGAGGGGCGGGCGATGGGAAGACAGACAATAATTTACGTAACTGCACGACAGGAAAATTCTGGCAGAGCGGGAGAGCTGAAAGCTGAAAGAAATGAAGCCAAGGCCCCCGCGTCTGTAACAAATGTCTGCGTGTCTGCCTCGTGAGCAGCACTCTGGCTTGCCTTCAGCACATCCTGCGGCGGGAAGGTCCTTAAAGCTGGCGTTGATGAACGCACTTTTTGCAGAGAGTCACGAAATGGGTGAGCTTAGGTTCAAAACTGCTCAGAAATAGCTATTTTTGGGGTAAATAGAATCAGATGGGGGATAACTATCATTTAATATGGTATTTCTGGCCTCTAATACCTCCAATATGTAAGTTGAAGTCTTTAAACTTTAAGATTAACTTTACTTTACCGCTCGCCCCAAAATGTAATCTATGTTTTCCATGCAAGTCATCATCCTAGTTCATGTCCTTGACTACAAAGTTGCCACAGCTCTGTGTTTGCTCTGTCTGCCTCTCAAGTGTTTGCATGCAATGCATTTTCTCTCGTTTTTGTCTTCCCCGGTTTTCTCATTTTCCACCACTTTTCCACACCTCACTGGCAACCCCCTGAAACGCTTATTTAAGCGTCTGCCACATTTGGCAATAGTTGCTTCCCGGCAATCGTTTATCCTGTAACTTTTAAAAGGGCAATCCAGCAGGAGGGGGCGGCCGAATAAATCAAACCGTGGCTTCGGGTCCGGGCTGATTGCGATTTCGAGGAGTGCGGCCCAAGAGCGTCTTAATTAAAAAGCAGCCGAGGCTCAAAAGTTAATGCCGATTTCCTCTGCATCCCGCTCGGGGGAAATAACTTCACTTTACTTTACTTTATGCACTGCCCTGCGCGTACAATGAGTACATTTTAATGAGTTTACGAACGCTCGACACATTTGCGGCTCCATAATGTAAAAAATCGTTTGCTTTGCATATGCATACATAAATGTATAAATACGGGGACTTAAGCCGCGTTGAGTGGAGACTTTGGAGGGCCAACCGGGCGTATGAGTTATGTTTTTTATGAACGAGGCGACAATTTTTGCGCCATGTAATTTTCGTTGCTTCCCAGCTGCCTCAGGGCTGTTTATTAACTGGAGGTATGAGTGGGGGGTTTGCTTTTGAGCCACGTTTAATGAATGGGCGGAAGGCAGCTGAAAGGTGGGGCAAGCAGGGCTTAAGAAAGCTCCCCTTGGATCATTGAATTAGTCGAGGGAGTCCTGAGCAGAGGTTAAAATGCGAGGAAGGAAAGCGGATTTTTAATGAGAAGATTAACAGGAAAGGGCCGGGTGAAGGATGTATTTCTTATTAAAATGAATCAACAGAGATTTCATTTTTTATATATTCTCTTGGAAGCGTGCTTTAGCAAAGAAAAAGTGATTGAATCTTAAAATTTTAACTCTGATTCGTTAAAAAAGTTTGTAAAGCAAGACAAGCAGGGATTTTTATAGGTTTAGATCCCAGGTTATTTAAATAAATGCCATACACTCCTATTCACTTGCTACGTCCTGTATTTTACCTCTGAAAATGCGAAAGTAAAAGTATTCCCAATCAAATGGCCATTCAATGCCCCAACCCACAGTTTCTGCCTAATTCCATTTCGTTTCAGACTCGTTTTCAGGCTCAATTAAATCCATTTACACGTCGCTTTTTCGCAAAGAGCTTTAAAATTTAAACCAAATTATAAAACACTCAAGAGTTTGGGGGCCCAGAAAGGGAAAGGAAGAGTGACAGGCCTTCTCGCTCTGGCACACGCACCAGACAATTACAAAATGTTACAACATGAAAACGGGAATGGCTCCCAAATGAAATGTTTGAAAATTTATGGGTATTTTAAATTAAAACGGAAGCGTGTTTTCAACGCGCTCCTCCAACACACTGGCAGCCTCACACAGGCACAGTGGCAGTCACACAGATACAGCCAATATATTTTATAGCTTCCCCCTCGTTGCTGCCACCCAGCAAAGGACAAAAAAAAAGAAAATCCCCACCATAAAGTTGCACGTAGCACACGGCAAATATTTTTCCCCTGCTGCTTCGCTTTGGTGTCTTTTTTGCAGCTCCTGCTGCTGCTCTTTGGTGTCAAATCAGTTCCAATGTTTGCACGCACAACAACAACAACAAATAGCGGCAGCAATAATAACAACAATAAATATAAGCAACAACAAATCCGCTGAGCGCAACCAATTCGCTGCGAATCGCCTGGCTCAAGTCATTAAAGATATAAATAAATTTATGTGACTTTCGGCAGTGTTTTCTTCGCCTCCTCTCTGTGTGTTTTCTCTACCGATTCGCAGGTTTCCTGCTCGTTTTTCCGCATGCCAAGTCAGAAGACTCGCAAAATCCAAATTAAATTTTCAGCAGCTTAAGGTTTTGCAAAAAAATAAGACTCTGGGTAAAGAGTTTGCAAAGAAAAATCAAGAAAAAACCAACTTACGGTTGCTGCAAACATGTTTTGTAAACTGATATTATATTCTGCAAAACAAAAACTGAAAACAAATACTTTGTATAACTTTGCACCCATAACTATTTGAAATATTCGCAATTTAAACACTTTAGGCATTGCCTTACTTTCGCCTCGAAGGCTGCCAGAGCAACAGATTGTGACATAATTTTAATTAATTTTTGTTCACCCAAATCTGCCAAAAGAATAGTGCGCAGTGCTTCGGGGCAGAAGCCTTTGCCACCGTTTTTTCCCCCTGGCAGTCATTTCAATTTTTAATAGCAATCCGCCTCTGGGCCTTGGCTAATGAGCTTAGCTCTGGTTTACTTTTGCCCTGGCCAACGTTGCGTATGCTTAATATGCTGCTCAACAGTTGATGATGCTGCAAAACTAATGGAAATGGGTCAGTTGGTTGGTTAGTGTTCTTAAAGTCTGTTCCAGTTAAGGGCTTACAAAGTTAACTAAGCAACATGGAAGGAAAAGTTGAGGCGGGAAACTTTGATCCTGCTTTATTTGCAACTTTAAAAAACGTTGCCTACTTTTGTGATGAAAATCAGCATCTGTGGCTTTAAGAGACTTAAGATAATAATAAGATAATCAGAACGTATGTAGGTATATACAAAAATTAATTGGTTTTCTAACAGTTAAAGTTTTCAAGTCACTTAGATAGAGTCAAGCTTTTTAAATAAATTCCTCTATGCCTTGGCTTGAGCGTGCACATTACTACAACTTTGTGCTACGTAATCTCTTGCCTTTGAGCTGTTATTTCTTACCATTCTGGCCCGGTTGAGCCCGCACATGCAGCAGTATGAAGTATGACAATCGAGAGGAGCCCGAGGCGCTTCAACTTATTTGTTTTATAAAGCGCACCCGCGGCTCACGGCCCGCAATACTCTACATGAACATGCGCGTATGTTCAGCTGGGGAAAGGAAGATTAAATGAAAGAATAATACAGCTGAAGAACCCTTTTGTCATCTTCACTTAGCGCAACACTTAATTTCACTTGGATGGGGCTCAGCCCAGAGCCGAGCTGAGCCGAGCGGAGCGGAGCAGAAGTTGTGTTGTGTAAATTGTGCGAACTTTGTTGCTGCCACTGCTGATGCTGCAAGGAGCAGATAAATATGGCACAAAACACACGCAAACACACTTAGTTTGACATTTAATTTTAAGCGCATGTTGGGGAATTCTTTTGTGCTCCGAAAAACAAATAAACAAACGAACACTGCAGACAACAAACAGGAAAGGGGAGGAGCCAGCTTCGGCTCGGAAGCTCAGAGAGCGCAGAAGGGATGGCAGGACATGTAGTAACTATAAAGTTGCGCTCCAGAGACATTTTATGATTTGAGCACTTGAAGGCAGCAGACGCGCAACAGACAACAGATTGCTGACTGTTTTATGGCCAGAGGAAGTCAAGGGGTTCGGTCCCAAAAAATTGCAAGAAGGGAGAGCCAGCAAATCAACGTCTTAGAAAGTTTACATCAGGGCTGTGTCTTCTAGCTCTTTTCCAGTTCCATTTGTGAAATTACAAGTAGAAAGGGATTGAACGAATTTCTAACGAGACGAATGGAAAGCACACTTTGAAATTAAATTTAAGATATATGTTGTTAATATAATAATAAGAAATTCGTTGTCTATACATATAGGATTTGCTTTAATTTTGCTTAGCTAAGTACTAAAGAGATATTTATACCTTATACCTTAAGTTGAAAATGGTATATTAGAGCAAGTCTTTTTGCTTATAGTTAATAATTGTAATATTTATCCATGTATCAAGTTTTATAAAGATCGGGCAATAAATAATGAAGATACGGCCTTTGCCAGTATCAATGTTGGATGACATCTCTGCAATCACTTGTATGTTGTATTCTTATGCATGTTTGCATGTAATTTGGGGCTTAAACGGAATAACTAATTGAAAATGAATATAGGTACATCGTATATTATATAATTTCAAAGCAACAAACGATGATTAATTGTATGCAATACTTAGCATAAGCATTGCATTAAGAGTATCCATTGTGCAGCCATGGAAAACACTACTTGCTCACTTCAATTAAAATTACTTACAGTTGCCCCTTGGCTCTATCTCATTTCTTAAGCCGCCGCAGCAATGCACCCCGCGCACTCTTGAAACTCATTCTTATGCCACCGTATTTTTTGTGCCACATCTTTTTGCAGGTTGTCAATTCACGTCGCGAAACAGATGCCGGCATCTATTGGTGTGAGGCCAAGAACGAACTGGGCGTGGCACGCAGCCGGAATGCGACGCTGCAAGTGGCGGGTAAGTCAACTCGAATCCGCAGCTCCCACTGTTCCTTAATACACAAACAAAAAAAGCTCCAAAAAGGAGTAAACACAATTTTCATTTATTATAAACTCGGACAAAACTGGGTAAAAAGAGACTTTTAATTATGGAAATGACTGCTTTTAATTTAAGTTTATTTAAATGCACAAGGAAAAATATCGTTTGAAACTTGTTAAATTCTTAAAAAATGTATTCAAAGATTTTTATATTAAATAGTAAGAGAAACTTCAAACAAGTTTTTACCATTTCTGTTAATCTGTGTTTGCTCCAATTACATTTTTCATGTGTAGCCACATAACCACCCTTGAAGCGTGTGGTGTGCGTTTTTAATATTCTAAATTGATGTTGATTTTTGCCGCTGCTGCTGTTGCTGCTGCTGCTGCTGCTGCTGGTGATGTTGTTGAGCTGGGTGCTGGGGGCTAAAGAAGGACTTACCAGCATTGCCCTTTTTGCCAGAGCAAACTCGCCCCCAGCACCCGCCCACTTAACTAACTAGCTGTGGAGCTGCTGCGTTTACAAGTTTCACGCTCGAACGCACCCACTTGTCTTGTCAGAGGTCCTTTCGCCCTCGGCCCCCGCTCTGCCATATCCTTTTTGGCCTGCACGCTCTATTGCTGCCTCCATTAACCCGTTTTCGTGTCAGTTTCTCCTTTTTTTGGCTGCCTTTTTTTTTGTGTTTTGCCATTTTTTGGTTTTTGAAGCCTTTTTGGCCCGGCCATTTTTTCCTTGAAGAGTCGGTTTGGGGAAATGTGTTGTGAGTGTGCCGGATTTATTGGGGCATATGGACAACAAAAAATACAATAAATAAAAAGGCAGAGGATGAGAGTTAGGATAGGTCTGAGTCGAATTTTGATGGCTTAATGGCTTGCCAATTTGTGTGGGAATCTAATTAAAGTTGATCGCACCGTTACCATAAAAATTACAAATATTTAAATTTTGGATAATTTTAAATTTAAAAAAAATATTTCAGTATTTGTTTAAATTTTTTTTAACCACAAATTTTGAAGAAGATCCTTCATATCCTTCCATGCTTTGCATGCTCTTGGCTTGGCTTCTCTGATTTCAATGATTTTTTTCGGGGATAAGTCCCTTCAACAGTTGCAATTACATATCGGGACCAGGGATCGGGATACCATCCTGCCACTGCGGCCCCCACTTTGTCTTTTGTTGGCTAATATTTCTTTTATTTGCCTCTGCTTTTATATTCCCACTCCGTCCGTCTGTTTGACTGGCTGTCATGTCCTGGATCTCCTCCCACACGAAAATCGATATTGCTCCGTGGAGTTTATTTTGCCTTCATGTTGGGCATGTTCCTTTTTTTTCAGCTCCCGCTCGACTCCTTTTCGAGTCTTGTTTAGCCTCAGACCGAGTGAGGTTTGCTTTTTGCGGCATATCCTTGGGGAATATTTTTCAATATTTGCATGTAAATCACGAAAAGCACGTCAAATTTGTTTGCTTGGTTAAAACGTCGTTATTGCGGCTTGCGGTGGCCACAAAAAAAAACGTATAAAGCACAAATGGAGGGGAGCTTGTCGAAGGCAAAAGGCGTTCACATTGATTGGGTTAGGCAATAAAAGCGAGCGAACAGCAGAAGGAACAGGAACAGGAGGAGCAGCATAAACAGGACTCGTAGGCGGGCACACTGGTTCACGGGCTTTTTCTACGCTTTCCTCTTTTCCCGTGTGCGGTTTTATTGGGGGGTTTGGTTTGTCAATAGTAAACATAAGTTGCACATTGTGCGGCTACATATAAGTATATACATTTGATGTTGTCAGCGCAATTTCGCTTTGAGCGCTGTCATCACACACACGCAGCCTTTTGACCTGATATTAAAGGACTCCCCTAGCCCGGGAGGATAATGCGTGGGATGGCGCGGTGCCGCCATATGCTAAAGAGCAGGCATTAGAAAATTGTAGGGGAATTATTTCCATCGTTTTTGCAACCGCGTGTATAATTTAGGTATAATTTTAGTTATTACATTTTAACACAGCGCTGAATAATTGCAGGTTAGCGATGTTTTCACCCTTAAATATTTATAAGAAATGGAAACTGTTTTTCTGGCGCTTGCTTCCCCCAAAAAAATCTCTTTAATTTAAAACACTTTTTAAAAGCACCACAATTAATTCCCATTGCCCGTTAAAGCGCCTTAAATTACGCAATTAGGCCGTGTAATCGGCCATTACGCAATAAATAGTAATCGCCGCATTACTTTCCCGCCGTGTTTCTTAATTATCGCAGAACAGTGTGTTCATTAGCTCAAATTGATCACGTCGCCGGGTTGGAGTAGTTGCCGCCTCGGGCATCCTATCATAAATCCCATCGCAAAAACTCAGATAAACGGTCATTTATTAACTCATTATCGGGAGCTGTCCGAAAGCGGCTCAGCTGGAAGCGTTTTGCACCTTTACCGGCTCAGATATTTGTCCGCATCGCCGAGTCCGTGACCTGTGACCCGTGACCCCCGAGAGGAAAAACCACAGCGAACAAGAACGCCGAGGCCTACCCAAACTTTTGGCCATTGGCACTGAACCTGACACTGATTATGACTTTGATTAATTTATTGATGGTTGGCGTGTTTCCTGCTCGCTGTTCCGACTTTTTGGCACATGGTCTGCTTTGCGGCTTTAATGGGGTCATCGTGGGCGGGTTGGGTTCTCGCTTTTTGTGCCCTTCTTCGAATCACGCTGATTTATTACGCTTCAACTTTAAATTTAATAAAAGTCATGGTTTTAGCACAATTTTGCATAGCCCAAAAGGCAAAAACTAAACCAAAGCAAAAAAAATCTCAACAAAATCTCAACCGACAACAAAAGTAACACCCTGAAAGGCAAAAGAATTCGCTTATTCACTTTGTAGATTAACAAGAGCAAAAAAACTTTATAAAAGGAAAAGCGAAATTTAATTTACGTAAAAGCTGCTTTCGCTATGGATTTATACGTTGGTTATCCATCCAAATATATGTATGTATGTACTATATTTTTTCATTGCACAAAAGGTTCCTTTTGAGGGCAGAAAGCAGAGCCGAAAAAGCGTAGAAATTTACTTGGCTACGCTTTTCAAGTGCTCGAAAGTTGCTTGATTTATTACACCGGAGTTCAGCTGCCCCCGTCTCCGGTCCAATAAAAAATGGAAAACTTCTTTCTGTGATATGCACTCAGGACAAATAGAGCTCTGAGGTGTGTGCAAATTACAGCTCATACCAAAGTGAAAGCGTAGAACGAGAAAAATCTGGAATGATAAGAGGAAAACCCAGCTGAATTACTGCTCCTCGCTTTGTCACTGAAAAACTGCGACTGCTAAAGCAAAATGTTGATAATACTCTGATTTACTATGCAAAAGGCGGTCCCAGCAAAAAGGGAGCTTTGCCAATGCATTTCCCAAATAGATGCAGTCATCTGGATTGTGACAGGAAAATGGCTGAAAGTAATGAGGGAAAAATATTTTAAAAATATGTCATGATTGAGGGAAGTATGACATAAATAATTAGAGCTGGGTGTAATTAATAATGAATGTTTATTTCACACCGTAAATGTAACATTAGGGATAATTTAAAACCCATCGGATATACAATAAATTTATAAATCCATGCAAAAAGCGACTTAATGGAGCTTCAAATGAATTCAGCACAAAATTCAATCCAATAAACTAATGCCATCTGTCATTTATTTTTTCCGCTTCGTCTGCGCTTCCATAGTGATTATTTTGCGGCACTATATCAAATCAATTGGCTGGCATGTATTTGTCGTCCCTCCAATCAATAGCCAATGGCCCTGGCATTAAATTAGCTTAAAAGCTGTCTCCTATGGAATTTCTTTTTACAAATTATAGGGCCATCTTTCTTTGGCTCCCCCTACCGCATTTTGGCCATGGCCACGTATAAAAATCACATTTATGCCATTTACCAACAATTTATCTTTGCTGTCAGGCCGCAAACACGCGCATACAGAACACTCGCAGGAGAAAGTGGAAAGAGAAAGCCGCAGGTCAGGGCAGGAACCGGGGCCGTGACATGGGAGGGATTTGGAGGGGACTGGGACACCGACCAACGTAAGGGCATTTATCATGCAAAAACCCCCGGATAATTTATAACCACCAACAATCGGACAGGGCCCAAGTCCACACACAAGCCAGCACACACACTACACACATCCAGGCCCCGTAATAATCATTTGCTCATCTTTCTCATCCACTCGCAGTGCTCCGCGATGAGTTCCGCCTGGAGCCGCAGAACACGAGGATTGCCCAGGGCGATACTGCCCTTCTGGAGTGCGCCGCCCCTCGGGGCATCCCGGAGCCGACGGTCACCTGGAAGAAGGGCGGCCAGAAATTGGATTTGGAGGGCTCGAAGCGTATACGCATCGTTGACGGCGGCAATTTGGCCATCCAGGATGCCCGCCAGACTGACGAGGGTCAATACCAGTGCATAGCCAAGAATCCAGTTGGTGTGCGCGAGTCCTCGCTGGCCACGCTCAAAGTGCACGGTGAGTGCTTAACCCTTAGCACGCCAGAGTGCCTTTTTTTAGTCCTTAAAACAGTACGGGCTAAAAGCCAGTTATGCCCTATATAAGGGTCTTTTAGTTCCACGTGAGAGTTTGTATTTTATTTATTTTTAAGGCAAAAAGAAGCATCTAGCTTGCAGGACATCTACTTAAAATCTAGTATATTGGTTTTCATTATTACTTGTAAATTGTGTATTGAAATCGCGTTAAATATGCATTAAATAATTAACCAAAATCCAGTTTTAAACAATAAAATTAAGCAAGGGAAAATAGCTTCGAAGGATCTTAGGAATTCCTTAAATAACTTGATAACTTGTATTGAGTTTTGAATTATTTTATGACCTATCCAACATAATATTAGAATACAACAAATATCTACAGAAATTGAATGGAAGTTTGCTGACAGGCTAAGACCTTTGCTCTTGTGGCCTTTCTGGGGTTAAGGGTTACGAAACCCTCCTCTATCCGCCACCCAATCCAGGCACCTCCAATCAATGTGTCATGTCCAATTTGCTGGAATGTGACTTGGGTTGGGCCTCGGTTATTGGTTTGAGGTTTTTGATTAAATCGCCGCTTATCATTTCCCCTGCTTCCGCATGTCCACTGCAGTCAAACCGTTCATCATCCGGGGACCGCATGATCAAACCGTTTTGGAGGGGGCCTCGGTGACCTTTCCCTGCCGTGTCGGCGGCGACCCAATGCCCGATGTCCTCTGGCTGCGAACGGCCTCTGGAGGCAACATGCCACTGGGTAAGAATCCCTCAAGTCCCCCATAATCCCCTAAAAATACTAATTTATTTGTGAACCCCAGATCGGGTTAGTGTTCTGGAAGACCGGAGCTTAAGACTGGAGAGAGTAACGATCGCCGATGAGGGCGAGTACAGCTGCGAGGCGGACAATGTGGTGGGCGCCATCACTGCCATGGGAACCCTCACGGTTTACGGTAAGTCTCCAGACAATTTAATAACCAGACATTAGACAATCGCTAGCTGAGCACTGTTAGCTAATTAGTGTACCCTTGCTCCTACTCCTCCCCGCACTGCTGTAGCCCCCCCGAAATTCATTCAACGTCCTGCCAGCAAGTCCGTGGAGCTCGGCGCGGACACTTCGTTCGAGTGTCGAGCCAGCGGAAACCCCAAGCCCACCATCTTCTGGACCATCAAGAACAACAGTACCCTGATATTTCCGGGAGCTCCACCGCTGGACCGATTTCACAGCCTGAACACCGAAGAAGGACACTCGATACTGACGCTGACCCGTTTCCAGAGAACGGACAAGGACCTGGTGATCCTGTGCAATGCCATGAACGAGGTGGCCAGCATCACGTCGAGGGTGCAGCTGAGCCTGGACTCCCAGGAGGACCGCCCGCCGCCGATCATCATCGCGGGCCCTGTCAACCAGACCCTGCCCATCAAGTCCCTGGCCACACTGCAGTGCAAGGCCATAGGCCTGCCCAATCCCACGATATCGTGGTACCGCGACGGCATACCCGTGCAGCCCAGCACCAAGCTGAACATCACCACCGCTGGGGACTTGATAATCTCCGATCTGGACCGCCAGCAGGACCAGGGCCTGTACACTTGCGTGGCCAGCTCGCGGGCCGGAAAATCCACTTGGAGTGGTTTCCTGCGCATCGAACTGCCAACCAATCCGAATATTAAGTTCTACAGAGCCCCGGAGCAGAGTAAATGCCCGACGGCACCGGGACAGCCCAAGGTTCTGAATGCCACGGCCTCGGCCCTGACCATTGTTTGGCCGACGAGCGATAAGGCGGGGGCCTCCTCGTTCCTCGGCTATAGCGTGGAAATGTACTGCACCAACCAGAGCAAAACCTGGATACCCATCGCCTCGCGGCTGAGCGAGCCCATCTTCACGGTGGAAAGCCTGACGCAGGGAGCGGCCTACATGTTCATTGTGCGGGCGGAAAATTCGCTGGGCTTTTCGCCGCCCTCACCGATTTCGGAACCGATTACGGCCGGAAAGCTGGTGGGCGTCCGCGATGGCAGCGAAAACTCGGGCACCTCCCAGCTGCTCCTCAGCGATGTGGAGACCCTGCTGCAGGCCAACGATATTGTCGAAATTCTGGATGCGAATGCCAGCGATTCCACGACCGTGCGACTCTCCTGGGACATCGACAGCGGGCAGTACATCGAGGGCTTCTATCTGTACGCTCGCGAGCTCCACTCCTCCGAATACAAAATGCTGACACTGCTCAACAAGGGCCAAGGATTGAGCTCCTGCACGGTTCCTGGCCTGGCCAAAGCCTCCACATACGAGTTTTTTCTTGTGCCATTTTACAAGAGCATCGTAGGAAAACCCTCCAACTCGCGACGCGTTCGCACCCTCGAAGATGGTAAGGTTTTCCGCTTGCCAACTCTTTGGTTCTTTTATTTATATGTAGTAAACTTGTGCCGGCTTAGTGTTAAATACTAATTGGTATTTATTTTTCTTGACTTTCATTCACAGTGCCCGAGGCGCCGCCCTTTGGCATGGAGGCCATTCAATTCAATCGCACTTCTGTGTTCCTGAAGTGGCAGCCGCCGCAACCAAATCGGACACGCAATGGTCAGTACAAATGATTGCAATAAAGGCAACGAGAGTGTTAATTGAGAGATTAGGAAGGGAAATAATTTCGTCTAGCAATTGCCACATTAATCGAGTGCGGGTATTTTAATCAAAATGATTTAACGCTTCAACCAGTTTGAACCTTAAATTGTCGTCCTGCGCCTAAAACTCGGCGGAGTTGAGGCTCCCTGGAGATTTAACACTCTCACTCCAAAGCCAGTTCTTTTATGAAAATACCGCCGGATGCACTCCCTCCTCCATTGTTTACATTTAATTTCATTTGCGTATGTCTCTCTGTCTTTCTGTCGCCACATCCCCACACACATGGAATGGAAAACCCTCTGGGAAAATCGCCATTGAACAGGAATCCTCACCAGCTACAATGTGGTCGTCAAAGGGCTGGACGTGCACAATACGACGCGGATATTCAAAAATATGACCATAGATGCGGCCACCCCCACGCTCCTGCTGGCGAACCTCACCACAGGAGTCACCTACTACATCGCGGTGGCGGCTGCCACGCGGGTGGGAGTGGGTCCCTTCAGCAAGCCGGCCGTCCTGCGCATCGACGCACGCACCCAGTCCCTGGACACGGGCTACACGAGGTGAGTGAACAGCACTGGGACAAATTTTTGGTTCTACAGTCACGGTTGAAACCTTCTTAAGGGTAGATGAAGCTTACTTTCCAGGGACAACTAATAGAATTTTCAAAAAATCTGTTACAAAAAAACAATACATTTTTGATGTTTTATGAATTTGCATTAGTTAGTTCAATATTTATATCCAACTCTTCATTTTCATCTTGTTTCTTTGGCAATTTCAATGAAATTATTAGCTATGGAGCTATAAATTCCAGGATATTTTAGGTCCGATAAATCCCTGATAAAACTGTTTATTATTAGTTCTCCCCTAGCATTTTATTTTAGCAAATTGAGATCATATTGTTAAGCTTTTTTGCTGAGTGGTTAGCCGTACGTGTGGGATGGAGCCGGTGGAGCAGTGAGCATTGTGGAGCTGCTCATTTGACTGCCAAGTGTCGCAGCGAGGTCCACATCAATCCATTAACGGCCAACGACAATGGCCAACGACTTTTGCGACCATTAAACTAAGCCTCCGCCCCGGCACGTACACAATGCTCCATCCTCCAGCCTCCATCCTACATCCTCCGTGCTCTGAGCTCCGTCCTGCAATAGCCGTTCTCATTCCGGGTTCTTTATTGTGTTGTCTATTGCAGATATCCCATCAGTCGTGATATTGCCGATGACTTTTTAACACAGACCTGGTTTATCGTCCTGCTGGGCTCCATCATTGCCATAATTGTGTTTCTATTGGGCGCATTGGTTCTATTCAAGCGCTATCAATTTATCAAGCAGACTTCGCTGGGCAGTTTACATGGTGAGTGAACTTTAATTTAAATTTATATATATATTGGGGATTTTTTCTTCTTGTTTTTGGGGTAGGGGCAGGGATTCCCATGTAATTGCTTGTGAGGATTTACGGGTGGCGCCTTGAAGTTTAATTTAGCGCGGATAATGCTTAAATGTTGCGCGATTCATTGAAATCGGTTTGTGTAAATTTATTTATATTTAAGGTTCTTGGAAATGGTTAGAGCTAAAGACGTAACTATTTTTGCTTTAGGTCTGTAATATGCAAACGCAGATCAAGCTAATTTTAAATATTTGGCAGGATACTTTAATTGCTTTCACATATCTGTCTATATCTCCGAAATTGTTAAAGCAGGAGATGTAAATCTTTCTGCTTACAGTTACAAATTTAATTGTCTCGCCATATGACAAGTTATATAAAGATCGAACAGTAAATAATGATGATATGGTCTTCGCCAGTGTTAATGCCTGGTGTATGCCTTCTATCTCGTTGTCGAGAAATCTACTACGTTTCTTCTTGCGTTTTTATTAAACTGAAAACGTAGATGAAGATTGTCAAAGATTTGTGACTGCTAAATAGACTTGTACTCGTGTTTCCACCCCTGCGACCGAGTTCCGAATTTATTCCCCCAATTTTGATAGGACAATCTCCATTCCGGTCCGGGACATGCAAGCATTTTGCTCCGGCTCCTCCTCTGCGTAATCTATGATTTATGGCTCGAGCATTTATGGTCGGTCTCAATTAGGTTGCCATTTTGTAAGCCACAATAACTG
This sequence comes from Drosophila ironensis, assembly GCA_021223825.1. Taxonomy (NCBI): domain Eukaryota; kingdom Metazoa; phylum Arthropoda; class Insecta; order Diptera; family Drosophilidae; genus Drosophila; species Drosophila ironensis. The sequence continues at coordinate 852,804 of JAJJHQ010004879.1, forward strand.
CAGCCATCAAGACACGCACTCATAACATTGTAAAGACCCCACGAGCCAAGGAGGAAAAAAACAAAAACCGAGGGTAATAATCTTTGGCAGTAAGCCACAGCGCCAAGGTTAAACCGACTATAAAAAGATAAACAAGCCACGATAACTAGAGCACTCACAGTGGGTGTTGGGGGAAGGAAGTTAGTGTATATCGTATATCGTATAAACGACAAATGCTCACGTGAAAATCACATCAATTGTCTGGCGGGGAGTATTCTAAATATAGAGGGAAGCACCAACTTTTTAGAGGGGTTTCCTGGCGTTACGGGATATGATGACACAAAAAAAAAGAATTTTCGCGAGTTTAAGCTNTTTTTAGAGGGGTGTCCCGGAGTTACGGGATATGATGACACAAAAAAAAAAGAATTTTTGCGAGTTTAAGCTAGAAAGATGCCCGAAAAAAACCCTTAGTATAGAGCTGAACCTACCCTAACTCCTTAACAACTACAGGGCATTAACAATGCCATCAGAAAGGGGCGTGCAAGAGCTCTTGCCAATTGAATATAAAAAGTAATTTCCGTCTTTTATTATTTGCACGTTGCCCCGACAGAGCTCAGCTCCATTTTAGTTTTAACGAGCCGTAATCATTGCCAGCGGAGCCCCAGCACACATTTCGATATACTCGCACATGTATTCAGTCTGGGCCCCAACACACTCACCATATTTTTTTGTTATTTCAGGCAATCACGCAATCGGAACCGTGCGAAAGTTTCCAACATTGCCGCTAAATGGGGGCGGTGCCGTCGGTGCCGCTGGCTCAAATTCGACAGCCGCAAGTGGTCCCAATGGCCTCTGGATCGATCCCACCGGCGGTGTTTGGCGACAGGGCGGCGGAGGCGGCGGCGGGAGTGCCGGTGGCAATGGAAGTGGCAGCGGATCGACAAAGGAGCAACTTCCGGGATACGCACAGGCCACCGCCCAACAGGGACAACAGCCCACCCTGCTGCCTGATTACGAGAGGTGAGCCTTGCTTTGCTTCGGTTTGTTTATCTGCCCAGGAAGTTGCCTTAATATCCTGTCTACGCTTCGCTGACTGTTTAATTACAATAAAAATTGGCAAGCAGAAGGCTTAAATTGGTCAAACAGTTGCTTTCGGGTTGTGAGCAATGGGGAAAAATTGCACGGGTTGGGGTAATGCTTCCTCCTCCTTTCGAGGGCGAAACAGATCCATGCCACTATTTACGAGCCGGCTCGTAAAAAATATTTTGTGGAGCTGCAACCGCTGCCTCCCATAAAAATTTCCACCCCCAAAAAGCGGAGCAGTACCCTCTGCCCAGGCCACCGCAGCAGCAACAACAAACGCCATTAAATTGTTACACTTGAACGGGTTTTACTTTGGGCCATGGTAACTTACCGCCGGCTGGCACTGTTTGCGCCGCTTTTCCGTTCCGAGGGTTGCTGCCTGCACTCTTTTACATGCAGCGCTGGCGTTATTTAATTTCCATACACGCATTTCATTCATATTTCCTTCCCCTGCCTGTTTATCTCGCAATATTCCTTTGTGCTTTTGTTTATCTGCGGGCTTGTGGGTTTCCTTTAAAGACTCAAGAGCTTTTCCCGCATTCAATCTTCTGGAAACTAAGTTGATGCTGCACATTGGGAGGATGTAACTTATTTAATTGGAATATCCTAATCCCAGGCATTTACCTTATTAGAAATGACAGTTTTTCAGACCAATTGCCAAAATGTATTATCGTTAGGCCAACACCTTTAAAAATATCCCCAAAAATTTGACAAACTTCAACAGCCTCCGCCGAGTGGCTTAAACTGTCAGCGAGTGCTGCCGAAACTTTTCAATCCAAATTGTGACTTTCGGCGAAAAATAAATCTTCCCCAGCTTGTCAAATGATTCTTGGGAAAATGTTCAAACGAAAACTTTCGGCAAACTTAAAAATGTTTTCGCTTTAATCGCTTTAATTCCATTGAGCCCTAATCCCAGTTCCGTGCTGAAGCTGTGGCCATTTCCCCCGCTCCCCCAATGCGACTTATTTTCTTTATACTTCTTACTTAGGAGCACAAAAAAAAAAAAATNTTAGGAACACAAAAAAAAGAAAATATAAAACAATTCCTTTTGTATTTCTTGCTCCTTTTGTGCCTTAAAGCTTAATGTAGCGTTGCGGCAACAATAATAAAACAAAAACACCAACGCACAAGGAGTAGTCCTGCGAAAAAATGAAATAAAACAAAAATCCAAACAAGACGCAATAAAAAAGTGGCAACTGCTGGCGACATATTGCCATCCCGCTTGCTCCGTACACCTGTCCCGCTTGCGCAAACCTGGAAAACTTTCGCGTATTTATTTGCGGCATTTTACGCATTTATTTGTTTAGACTTTCCCCGCCATCCATCCGCTCGGCGTTGCCTGAAATATCCGCCACCTTTAACCCCCGCGCGCGGTCTTCATTCCACTTCAGTTACAATTTGGAAACACTTCCTGCCCCCACCGCGCTCTCGCATGCCGTTGCCACTTCCGTTACGCGATTTTCATTATTTCCGTTTCAATTTTTCCGTTGTATTCCTCACGAACCGAACTTTCTCTTCGCCGGCGCTGCTGCTGCTCACTTTTAACAACGTTGTAAAGTCGTAAAAAGTATAACATAAGCAGATAGGAATATACAAAAACAGAAAACGGAATCTTAGCTTTTTATTTTCTTGTTTACATAAACACACCCCCGACGACTTGGGAACACGTGCGAGCGGCGTCGTTACCTAAAATTTCCAATTAAAATATTTAATTTCCTTCGCGGGTTGTTTTCAGATTCGAGAACCGCCCTCGCGGCCCTGGAAAAACGCAATTTTCACCGCTAAATTAACAATTAAAAATTGATAGTCCTCGGGGAGAGAGCAGGCTCTTCGGATCTGCATATTTTTCATAGTCCCCCGGTGTCCTTAAGGCCACAGCTTAATTGCTGGAAACTTTTCAAATTCCCCGGCCTATTTACGAGCGCCTCCTGCAATGTGTCATTTAATTGGGTCACAGCCGAAACATATTTCGGCAGTTCCCCTTGAAATCTGGATTACTTTACTAGCCATCTTAGCTTGAAGTCTTGGTGAAAACCATCGGAAAATTGGGAAAACTATTTGCGAAGCCACCAAACATTTGCGTACATTTTTACGCAAACTCATTGGGAAAAAGCAAAGCGATAGATAGGCATTATCTCATTAGCTAATTAGTGTGCAAAAATTTGCGCAATAAAAAAGTTTTCCTCTGTCTCGGGAAGCACACATTTTTTTTGGCTTGGACAGAAAATCGCATGCATAAAAGTTTGATTCGAATTCGAGTCCGACGCTTTTCCCCGGCCACTGCTTTTACGGCTTTTCCTGCCCCCCCGTTCGTAATTAGAAAGTTGAAATGCTAATGGGGAAATTTTCGTATTGTATTTACCGTGTTTAACCAAATTGCAGCTGCAGTGGCAAAGGGAAATTGCAACAAAATTTTTAATGAGCAGGTGTGAGCGATGGGAACAATTTCCGGAGTTGTATTCATCGGCCTAACAAAAGCAATTTCCTCCCATCAACAACAATGTCGGATGATTTATGAAATGAGTGATGTGAGGTCCCAGACACAATCAGAAATGTGCTGAAAATTATGCACACTTTGAGGAAGGCTAGGGCATGACAGGTGTAATAGAACATACGAGAGATTAATAGTTATAGATACGTTTTATTTTTCAATTAAGAGAATTCAAAATATGGCCAAAATATTAGCCAGGTTGTAAGGGAAAAACATATACGTTTATGGCTTTAAATGAGTAAGATTTCTATACGTATAGCTCATATAATTTTCAAGCTGCTTAGCAGATTTGTCTCGCAATATTTCCCAGTGCATCTGCCCAAATAATCACAATAAAACCACTCACCGATCTCTCCATTGAATCAATATTTAACTGGTTTTCGCCCCCTGTTTTCCCTCTTGCAGACTCTCGCCCCTCAACATGCCCGATTATGCGGAAGTCGCCTGCTCGACATTCAAAAGCCCCACCCATGGAGCAGCCCCTGGGCACCCGGGCGCCACGTCCCTGTACGACAGCTGTGGGGCCTATGCCACCACCAATGTGGTGGCCAATGTGAAGCTCTACCAGAACCGATACGCGACAAAGCCGAGCCAGGGCAACAGTAACAACAACAACCAGCAGGGCAATGATTACCAGGCCACGGGAATGTATTCGGCGCCACCCAGTGCCCACTACGGATGTCTGGACCCCAAGCAGCAGCAGCAGCTACCGAATGCGATGACCACCTCCACGGCATCGACGGCCATTTTGACGGGTTCCCCGGCGAAGCTGAAAAAGATTAATATTACCGAGAATAAAATGGATCAGCTGGAGGCGAAACCGGAGCGCAGCAATCCGTTTAACCAGCAGCAGCAGCTGCTCCTGGCCAGCAATGCACTGAAGCAGGGTCTGGGCGCGTATGCCAATACCACACTGGCGGCCCAAATGGCCAGCGGCGGCGGGGCCGGAACTTTGAGGCGGCAACGGCAGCCGAAAACGCTCTACAAGAGCGAGAACAACATTTTGGGCAAATCCGGACTGAGGCCAAACAACAATGCAATGAACACAAACTCGTCCGCGAATGCCGCCACCATGGACTTTCTCACCGGCGGTCCGCCCTCGGAGATCGGAGGCGATTTCTCGGGCCTGGGACTGTGCAACTCCACGAATCAGTTGCTGAACGATTGGGCCTCGAGTGCCTCGATCGCCGCCCCGGGAGACTATCACTTTGGCAGCAAGCAGCCGAGCAAGCAGCACCTGTATGTGAAGGCCAAGGATGGCACCTGGTCGGCGGTCAGCTCGGATGCGTATCAATCCTTTAAGCAGCAGCAGCACCAGCAGCAGCACCACCAATTCCTGGCCGGCTCAGGTGACAACAAGTCCTTAGCTAGTGTCAACAGCTTAGCTGGCGATAGCAAATTCCTGAGTAGCTTTGGCTCCAGCTCCAATGTCTAAGCTAGTTCGAAAAAACCCGAGAGAGTTGCTCAAAGAAAACAGAATACTGAAAATCGACAGTTGTGACATTTTCCCGAGGGGAGGTATCTGGTAAAACTGGGGATTCCATCTTAAGGGGAATACTTTCTTAGTTCTGTGATCCAGAAGAGCCCTTTCCTTGGTAGAATCCCTAGTTTGCCACCCTGGAAAATGCATTGAAAACCCCTAGGAAAAGGCAACAACGAAATGTATGTAAAGATATACAAAAAGGCACCCACAAAATATTGGCTTGTAAATACAAATCCCATAACTATATGTAATCGTAACCATTTAAAGCATTTAGAATATTGCATTTCGAGCAAGCAAAACATAAATATCCACTTACACAACACACAGAAAACAAGAAAACAATTACAAAATAGCACGGAAGTAGTTAACGTAAGTACAGCTAGAGATCCCAACCAAAACCTTTCATAGATGTAGCGAACAAATTGAAATGTTTTGCAACAGAAAACAAAATATGAAAAAACAAATTGTCAAAGCCAAACAAGAATACCGAACCCTAACGAACAACTACCTTACCAATATGACGATGCACGTTGCAAGATTAGTTGAGTGAATGTAATGAAAAATGGCACACCCGCGCGACAAAGGAAAGCTAATTAAATGCTAATAATAAGGCTGTTAAATGTAAAATATCATAATGATTCAATACCGAACGACTAAACCTACATTTAAACCGTGTAATTAAAGCATTAAAATGTAATTTACTGACACTAGATTTAGTTTGAATAGCTAAAAAAATCAAATAACGAGAAGTAAACGGATTACACAAATATGGATATAGCTGAAAAAGAAACCAAAAATAAACTAAACTAATCAATTAATTGATAAATTATGCAATGGAAAAAAATAAAGACAAAACTACCAAATTGAAGAGATAGCAAAGCGGATAGCAAACAGCGCGTGATATAATTTAAATTTAAGTTAAATTATGGAGCGTGTTGGTTTGTATTTTAGTTATTTACCTGGTGGAACATTAGACCGCCCGAATAGTGTCCTTATAGTTATGGATCGCACCTTCCCTTAGCCAAGCTGTTGAATATTTGCTGGCCCTAATTTGTGCGAATATTTTCCATTTCAGCAGCCAGCACCATTTGGCGTCGACACAGTTGTGCCTACATGGTCCTGGACAATTCCATGGATTTTGTGATTTGAGTCCCATGCCCATGGACCCGAAAAAATGGTTGGAAATTTTCAGGTAAACCCAACTATTCTGCGGCCGCACCGCAAAGCATTTCAACTGATTTCCGGAAAAGCGATGCCAATGCTCACGCCGACCGGCTAATTAATTATGCACTTTGTACGCCCCCCAAAAGTCCAATTTGTCCTACAAAATCATTAATTTAGTGATCCAATTGGAGCATTGTTCACCCCTCCACCCGAGAAATTTGCAATTGCCGGTAATCATTTCAGTTTCCCGCTGTATTCTGTTTATCATTGGTGTTTCATTGATGGTTGAAAAAGCGACAACATTACATAAAGTTATTGTCATTTTATCTACGGTTTTTAGATTAATGTAAATATTCATTGGATGAATAAATTTGGATAGTCTACAGATAAATTTAAATATGTAGTTGCTAAAGCGAAGACGAGCAATTTCGTGAGTTTAAAATAGTAAAAAAGTTAAAGGCCTTTGCTTGGAACAATTTTATTTTATTTTCAGCTTCCCTAGACCCAAATATTTTAATTATTTAAAAATTGTACATATCTTTCTCTTCTAATACTCCATAGTTTTGTTTCTTATTTTCTAAGCATAAACTTTTAAATGGGAAAATAAATGTTGTAGAGGGATAATATCACTCATACGCACCGTCGCCTTCACTGAAGTGAAGTTTACCTTAAAACTAGATTATTTTGATCAGACACAACAATTTAATTAAGCAGTTTCACTTAAATAAGTGTTTTAAATTTAATTTACACCTTTATTTTTTATTTATTCAGCTATACACTGCGTATGCGCAATTTCCCTGCAGCTTGGAAGTAGTTTTGGTGTTTGTAAGTAGAAAACTCATTAGGCACATAAGGCTGCTATAATTTCAGAAGATTCTAGTTAAACCATTTGAGCAAATGTTTAGGGGATCATTGGCAAACACATAACTATTTAAATTAAAACCGAAATAGTACTCGTTTCATGGTTGAGGGCATTAACTGCACTGCCGGCTTAGTACCCTTGGATGAACTTTAAGCTGTTGCCGCTCGAGCAGCACCAGCTGCAGTCGGTGCCCAGTCAGTCTAATGTATCAGTGACCAGGCCCACGCCATTAGCTTCGACACCCCCAAAATGGATGCCCATCCCCGGAAAGTTCTGCGAACAATACGTAGCCGTATATGTACATATAGCTTGGCTGGCCGAAACCCGAAACTACGAGTACAAATAGCTTTGGTGTCCGAAACACTCGCTGGCAGTGCGTGTTGGCCGCTCTGGCAATTGCCACTGGCCACTGGCCGATAAATAAGCCCAAATTTATCATGAACATTGGGCGCACACTCCCACAACATCGCCGGACCCTCGGCCAGGGACTGTCCCATATATCGTGGGACTATAATAGCAATGGCAGGCTCATAATTTTTGGCACAAAATTGTCCGATAGGCGTTGAAGCGTTCAATTGAATGTCGTCGTCTAGCCGAAGACCTTTCTCTTTCCCTTCTCCTCCAGCCCACCCCGGCCAACTATTGTATAATCAAAACTAATGGTCTATAAAGAATCAATTTCCAATTTGTTTAGCCAGCTGCTGCCCGAAACGAGCCGAGCCTCGAGCCCAGGACAATGATACACAAGGATAATGCTGCAAAATGCTCGCTGCCATTTCCCCTAAACTGAAAAGTTTCCAACTCCCACGAATATTGTGCGTGTAACACATGTGACAAATAAAATTTAAATGCCTTCTGTAAATAATGCTACATGGAATTTGTTATTGCCGGGGATTGGTGCAATATGTTTGGACAGTAAGTATCATATTTATTTAGAGGAAATAGGATTAAAAATCCGATCTTTTGGCCAAGTTTTAACTCCTCCGCTGTGCATATGAATGCCCGCCTTATTAGGGCTATTTGCACAAAATTAGTTTCCCCGAATTCGTGAATCGTAAAAACAGGATGGATGGTGGGGATGCGAGGGCTGGCATTTTCGATTCGATTGTGTTTAGGCAGTCGAGTGTGCGGGATGGGGCGGGGATGGGGATGTGAAGCACTGATTCAGCAAATTTGCCATAAAGTTTAATCAGCAGCTTTTGGCAGAATCGCAAAAAATGCTCGTAAAAGTACAGAAGACAGACTCACATACGGGGACAAAGTTTTATGCGCATTTGAGTGACCATAAAAATGCTCCATGGACTCCACTGAAGTGTCCTTTTCCCGCAGTGAACGCCAAGGACATCACAAAGCTGGCAGGATGCATTGAGAAAGCGGGGGAAAAATGGAATAGAATTCAAGTTTGCGATGAACAGAAGCTATTTGCTGCGTTTAGCCACAAGCATTTAGTGGCCACAAAAACCAAAATTAGGATGCTACTAAACAGAACTAGTGCCATGAAAGAATTTAAATTTTCCGGCGCCTCTTGCAGGCCAGCAGAATTTTAAACTTCCTTGAAAATTGTTTTAATTGTTTGTTTTTGAAAAATATATGTTTTTTTGAACTTGCTCAAAAATCAAAGTTCAAAATTGGAAGGCTGCCAAGAGATGCCAAAAGGGTTAGATACTCCCTTTCGATGCATGTATCCTTTTGTGTACCAGGAGCGACCTTTGCCATTGTTTCCGCATCCACACCTCCAACCTTTTTTTAGCTCACAGAGCATGCAAAGCAAGGAAATTTACTAAATTGCCTTTTGCAGCCTGTGCAGCACCAATTTCATTTAGAATCCCTCGCAAAAATGTTAGTGCCTCAGACAGAGAGTGGAAATCGGAAAAAATTTCATGGAATGCTCGGGTGGAGGGAAATAAAAATACCGGCAAATCTAGTCTGGAATTTGCGTTTATTTTAAGGCCCGCTCTAACATTTTAATTTGTCCATTATGTTATTTTTGATTTTTTGACTTTCCCCCCCAAAATAACATTCGCAACTTAATTGAAACTGGTCAGCCTGCCGGAGGTTTGGGGAGCCAGTCTCAAGGGTTGATTACACATTTCTCTTTCACTTTTGGCCCGCACTCACTAATTAAATGCCCCCAACAGAAACTTTTGGCCACTAAATGAAATTCTGGCCCTGGCTTTGGCTTTAAATGGCTAAACTTACATGTCGAGTTAGTCAAAAAGTTTAATTTTCCCCTCTCCAGAGCCGTCTGCTGCGTTTTCTGCTTCTACTTCGTCTTGTTTAGTCCGTCGCCGGCGTCTTTTGACTTTGGTGAGTAATTAGTAAAATGCATTAAAATAAATGAGCTTGTCGAGTGGGCGCTGTGGGTGGATGGCCGGGTAGAGTTACCTGTTGTGGGTGGGTGGCTGTTGAGGGGTCATGGTTGAGGCGAAATTAAGATTAAATTTGCTCATAAAATAGCGTACGAATGAATGTAACAGGGAGAAGGAAGCCTTTTCGATCCCATAAAGTTTTATTGATCGGTAGCAACAGCCGAGTCGATCTAGCCATGTCCATCTGTCCGTCCATCTGTCCGTATGAACGCCTAAATGTTGGAGTCTGTAACAGATAGAGAAAACTAATTGCATATTCAGAATTTTGTGATATTAGTTCAGTACAAAGTTGTTTTAAAAATCGGCTAACACCTCCCGCTCCCTCGTAAGCCTCGAAATTCTGTGTATTTGTATTGTAAATTGGTGGAGGTAGTATCTATCTGTGTTACAAAAATCTGCCGGATACGCCCACTTTTACTCGCGGAAATTACAAAAATAGGTAGTGTCTAAATGCTTCTCAATAGAAACATCCACACAAGTTATAAAAAAAATTGTTGCGCCCACAATTTCAATGCTTTTATAATCAGGTGGAAACTTGGAACCAGGTATTCATAGTCGAGACCCTAGACTTTAATCGTTCTTACTTGTTAGAATTCCAATTCAACAGGTATAATTCATAATATACTCGTACTTGATATCCCTTTTTCGCCAAAACAGTTAAAAATAACATCTGCATTTTGTAAGAGACTATACGCAACACTTTGTTGACATAAAACCGAGTTTATAGCACAACTTTTCGCTTATTCAATCAACACATTACATTGTCCTCGCATAAAGGATGAAAAGTATCTGCTGGGATCCTAGACATGGCGACATGACAACCTGGACACTTAAGCGCGCCGAGGAGGGGGAGAAGACAAAGCGTGAGACATTTCAACAGGCCATAAAATACATTTTGGACGCCTTTTGTGAGTCCTTTGCCGCGGGCCTTTGGCGCTGTAATTTCTTGAATGTGTCAGACGTCGCCGTCGACGTTGTCATCCTCGCTAGCTGCCTGGCAAGGACTCTCTCCCACTTTTACGTCTATTCTAATTGCAAAATATGGCGACAATTTCAAAGAAGTTAAGGACATTGACGCCCCTTAGACTCGTTGCCGCTGCTGCCGGGGGATAATACAATTTCGAATGACATTTTCGGAGCAGAGTTGTAATAAATATCTGGCAGAGGGTTCGGGGGGGTCGGCAACCTACTTGAACTGAACGGAACCCGCCTCGTTATGTAATAGATACTTAGCAGCAGTAAGGAAGAAGAGCTGCCAGCACAAAAATGCAAACAAAACTATTAAACGAGCGTGAAAAAGAAAGAAATTTACACCAAAGGTACTAGACTGTGAGTATTCCTCGTAAAAGTTGAAGAATTAATAGCATTTTATATCTATAAAAATAATAAAACTTCTAGACGTCTGCAGTTATGTGAAAACAATTGCAGAGCTATAGTAATGTTACAATTAAATCGGCTATTATACCAAAAATAATAAAAAATGTAGTCTAATTTAGTATAAATGATTAAAGAAATATTTAGTGAAATTTCCTAAAAGTTGACATACCCTTGGCACCTCGGCAACGTTTAAAACAAAAAGAAAGAAAACTCTGGCGAAGAAAGGCAATGCTAACCCAAAACTGTAACCCAAGCCAAGTGGGAGAAGCCCTGCTTAGTTTTCCCTCTTCGGTTACGCTAAGCCCTGGGGTACAGATCCACTTTATGAAACGTTTTATTATACTAATTTGTAGGATGGCAATGGTCGAAATGGTCGCCCGTTTCGGTTACATCGAATGGCCAACTAAAAATGGCAATTTGCCATTGCATGAAATGAGCGGAATGGCTCACAGGGCGGCTCACTGCACCGCTGCCAAATCGGTGGCCGGGACTGGGTGGGTGGATCCACTCGCCGCCCTTCAGTCAAGTCTCTATTAGCAGACAATGCTCTTGAGGGCTCCTGGAACACACACAGAGGGCATCGCAGCGGTGCCACTTCTGGCTTGATTCTCAAACGTGGCCAACAACAGTGTCTTCTAATACATATGGAAAAGGTAGTTATGCGCATTAGTTACAGGGCACCAGCGGATGGAGTCGAAGAGTCACAGGGCCATCTGTATAATAAAGATTAAAGAAACACTAACGCATTTACACATTTTAATAAAGTTTAAATGCAGTAATTTAAAGCTATAAGATAAATATAGGTATACTGTTTTTCAGAGTTGCAATCATTACTTCAGCTAACTTAAAATATATTAATAAATCTAGGAAATGTATCGAAAACTTTTAAATATCCCCATTAATTTTCTTTACACTTACGCTTTATTGGCACCAATTTAAATGACCAATCTAATAGGCATCAGAGAGTCAACTACAGGCCCAACTTTCACGTTTTAACTGCGCTTACGAAAATTGTTTAAGTGCGCACGGGTGAGTGTGTTTCAGTTAAGGGATTTTCGCCCGAGTTTTATTAAAATGCCATTGCACGGGTAGGTTGGACGAGGTAGCCGAGGAGCGAGGTTGGTGGAGGCCACGGCCCAAGAGCGCCAAGTGGACAATGCACTGGGATACGCAATTGGGACCGAGCGGGCCGGACACACACCCGGACGCCAGGACAAACGCTCGTTTGGTAGATCGTTAGCATTGCATTTGAAATGGAGAAGTGCGGAGGGAAATTGGGGTTTCGGTGCCGGGGATTGCCAAGTTTTAACGACTTTGTTTCCGTTACGTCTAATTTAATGAAATTCGTTTTGCTTTTTGGTCTCGCTCCCCATTGGCTCTGCTTCTTTTTGCCAAGTTTTGTGCATACAATTTTCGAAAAAGGGAATTCTAATGACTTGGGCGTTGTTGCAAGTATCTTGTTGTTCTTGTTTTTGGGTCTGAGCCCAGTCTGGGCCTTGGTTTTCTTCTGGGCCTGTGTGCGGTGGGTTTTCCAGTTCGGTGTATAATATTTTGTTTGCTTTCTGATTTAATGACGATGGTGTGTATGCCCCGGTTGGAGTTGCAGCAGTGTATGGAAATGAAGACATTGCCCATAATGAGAGTGTGAGGCCCAGGGGAAATCTATTGAATGAAATTCTAGTATATATAGAGTAGTTTCGATAGCCTCCGTCGATAAGTTAGCAATAATTCATTAACTAACTTGACAAACTTGGTTTGAAATCAGCAAAATGATATACCTGTGTGTTCTTTTTGAATCCAACCTGTATTTCCCACAAAGTAAAGGTAATCTCAGTTGGACTGGGAATAAATATATAAATATATGTAAACGAAGCATGTATAAAATGTATATTATGCTTTTAATCTCGGTTACGAAAGATGCCTTAAAAATATGCTGATTTTAAACTTTGGATGCAGTGGAGTAGGTGGCTTTCTTCTTGAAATAAATCGTTTTTGCCAGCAGGGAGGTGCCAAGCAAAATCAGCAGCTGGAAAATGCCTATAGCTGCACAAGTAATTGCATCTGCTGTACTAAACACATTTTTCTTGCTTCTCCAGATTTCCAAAGTCTGTAAAACCTCCCAGATAAAGTGTACAGACAAGGTGATTCCATACTGCAATAACATTTCAATAATTTAAATGGGATGTGACTTTTTAAGATGAATTTTACTCACAGCATTGAGACACCACGTGCTTTCTTGTACGGCTGCGAAAATTCCGAGACATCCAACTGCCATAACATTTAACCCTAAACAGCCATAAATTTTTCCATTTATGAGTAACGGAATGGCAACCAGCTGAGAAGAATAAATGTAGACAAATTTGTTATTCGATAAGAATTATACAAGCAAATTCTGTCATTTTTTGAACTCATGTTCAAGTTCACACACTGTATTGATAATAACAATATTCTTTTATATTTCACAAATTCGTTCTTAAGTTTTGTTCGTTTGTTTTCTTTCTTTTTCTTATAGAGCCGATAACTTTGCAATCCGGGTTTTAGATATAACTTACGACAAATATTGTATTCACTACAATGAGAGTGTATTTAATACACTTCATGCCACAACTCAGTTCCCACTCCCGAGACGCCATTGTAATACTTATTTCTGATTTTCTTCGATCGGTTGTCAGTTTAAACTTAGCTTGTTCTGCGACGCAGAACAGAAGCGAAATGAGTCGAGTGTTTTAAAATCATTTGTGAGCGGCCTGCTGAGCCGCCTCAGCTTATCGGTGATGGAATTTAATCAGTTGCCTTTATTATGTTCATTGAATGCCCTACTTGTAACAATTCCCAACGCATATAATAAAAAATATTTCTTTATAAGTACCCATTTGTCTGGATAAGCAATGCCCAACGATTTTAGAAGCATATTCTAAACTTTAAACTTTAGAATCTAAAGACATCAAAGGTACTCTAGACAATTAGAGAACACAGTAATTGTTAGAGTGTTTTTTGTAAACACAATCTTCTATTTATTTAGCGCGAAAGAACAGAGAGTGGCTTGCGATTGTCGTTATTTATTTTAGGAGTTGAAATTCCGGCCTATTATTCAAATTGTATTTAATATAATTAAAAGCTCACACATGCGTGCTTTCAGTTATCAGCTTAGAGTGCCAAATAAAACTTATTTCTTGAAGAAATTTTCGTTATTATTACTTCATTTATTATAGGAACATTTTCTTAATGTGCATCATTACATATTTCCAAAGAGTTTCAAAATAATTTCCCCGAAATCGTTTTGTGGCCTTCCCATTAAATTAATCCCATCCTTGGCATCTTCAATTACTTGCAAGCCATAAGCAACCAGCGAATATCAATTTCGTTGCATGTTGGCCACGCCCCCTTGCCACCAAAAAGACCATCGACTTGCCCCAGCAAGGCAAAAAGGGAGAAGGGAGAAATTATTCGCTAGCTTGCAACGCCTGAAAAGTTATAACTATCGCTTGAAGATATACGCCACAGTGTGCATGCAAATATACTCGTATTTTCCATACATTTAGCGTGGGGCAGAGTGGCTGGTGGCCGGGGGTGGGGCCAAACAAACTGATTTGCATTTATGGAAATGGCATTTTAGCACACATTTCGACCCAGCACCCCGCAGACAGAACGTAATGGCGTAAAAATGCAAAGGCAAGGAAATGTCTGCTCGACTTCGTTAGCAGAAAAACCGGGGAAATCCCTTTCGGCCAACTCGAATAGAAATGTCCCACTGAAAGTGTGTGTGGCAGTGCGGCATAAGTAAATATTTATGTTTTATGTTAATGAGAATATGTCTGACTTTTTGCTATTTGAATATTGGCAAACGGTTGGCGCAACCCCCTCCGATTTTTGTTTGTGTTTGCATTTGTTGTGTGCGCCGTCCCGGACCCAAGAATGACAAATGCGTCGGGTCCTGGTTAAAGCTGCGGTTGCAGCTTGCATATTTTTCATTCAACAACCGGCAGGCAAACAAATGCATGGGACTCTGTGGTTTTTGAGGGCGTACATGGGTGTCGTGGGCGTGGCACATCGGAAGTTGCCTGCATTACTTTAGGGGCTCAGCCGGGCGGGGCAGGTCTGGGTCAGGCCCAATGACTTTCGCTGGTAGCCGGCCGGTGGCTTGTTTGCCAATAATTGACAATTTAATTTGGCCAAAGTGTTTGGGCGGTGGCGATCAACAAAAGAGAGCATCCCGCCCGAATCGGGGGCCCCGGGGAAAATGATATGCTAATGAGGCAGTGAAATTGTGAATACGCTAACCACAAACAAATTCGATTTTCTGGAAGACAGGGCCTGCAGAGCTCTGATATTTAAAATAATGAGTTAACTACGAAAATTCCTTTATCTGAGGGAAACATGTTAGCATTATAAGTTTAGAGAACTACCAATTAAAACGTGACAGCAACAGATGTAAATAATCATAAGTTTTAATAATCAATTATTTATTGAAATGTGCCTGCAGTTTTGACACCTTGAAGTTTGATAAAAAATAGTTCATGATACTTAAATTATTTACTTTGGTGTAACTTATTAGCTTTTTAACAACGGAATTTAAATCGTCAACAACAGAAGGGTCAAGAAAATGTTGATTGACTTGTAAAAAGTGCAACTTGTATGTAAATCGTCTGCATTTTTTCCGAACTACTTGTTTAATCAAGCGGTTTATCGAACTTTTGTTTCCTTTGTTACGATCCCATAATGTATTCCCACAACTCGTTCAGAGCATTCATTATTCGTTATTTTTATGTTCATATTAATAAATGCATTTTTTGCATGCATATTTAATTAGTTTGTTGTTTATAGCTTGCATGAAAGTTGTTTGTTTTGTTTTTTTCTTTCACGTTTTTATGTGTTTGGTTTAATATGGTTGCCCGCGGTCATTTCTTGTTGTTTATTTATTTAAACCTTTTTTTTCTGTTAATTTATTAATGCTGCACTGATATGTCGCTTAAGCTGACGTTTAATTAATTTTATTAATTTTTTACACTACCCCAGAGTATCAAAATAAAAACTACATTATTTTTGTGGCTTTTCGTGTTAATGAAAATTGTATTCCGGGCAAAAATTGAGTCAAAGAAAAATTGCGAATAAGTAGACTAATTTAATCAAAGCGTATTTTTATTTTAAATTCCCGTCAACTGATCGGAATGTTTTAAAACACAAACAGATTTACATGGTAACAGCAAAATAAATAGTAGGATCGCTGTAGTCGAGATTTCTCGACAACGAGATACTCGTACCATGTACCACATTTTTAGATGCTCATAAATTATAATTAATAATTTTGTTTGCCTAAAATTAAACTTACTGTAAAAAATTATAATATTTTCATAAATTATTTATACTTATTTACCATTTGTGGACACTTTATTCCCATAACCTGCAGACATTTTTGGCTAAACAAGGACCATTCTTTTTTAGAGGTCTGTCCCCCTCCGTGCCATCTATTTAGCGTTAGTTCAATAAACTTTTATGCTAAAACCTTGCCATTTACTCAGACTTGGTGGAAGGGAAACAGGGAAAGCGGGCATAAATATGCCCAGGCATGTTTCCAGACATTAAATGGGGGATGGGATGTGGCCGGGCGCGGAGTGTGTGGACACACATTGAAACCGAGATTGTCAACAGGGGCGCAAGCGAAAGTGATACCGGGATTTTCCAGAGGAGAACAGACCGGCCCAGGCATCACGATGTGGCAGAAGGCCCAGAAGTAGACAGCGAGAATCGTTCCCGTCACTCCTGCTGATGATGATGATGACACGATGCGGATCCTTTTTGGGATGACGATAGGCGGGTGTTGAGCGGGGCAGAACGGGGCGGCGCGGCGCGGAACGGAACGAGTCTTATGTTTGACTTCGATGCTGAAATATGCATTATAGTTATGGTAATGGCCTGACTGGAAACTACCCAACCCATCCATACAGGGCAACCTCCAGCCCGGCATCAGGAAGCTGATGTCAAAATGATGACAGGCATATTTACGCCCGCTTCAAGCTTGGCTGGGATACGATACTCTTTGGAATCAAGGATGTTTCTATAATCTGTCAGAGGTTGTAAAGAGGTTTAAAGATGGAAAATTAAATATTTAAGATTTTATTCACTATTTTCATGTATGAATCAGCTTCTATTAATTTTAAATTGCATTGATTACATTTTAAATATAATTTGATTTAGAAACATTATAGATAATCCATGATTCGTTGTTTTACTGACTTTTTTTTTGCACATTTTGTCTTTTGCAGCTCACTGTCATTGTTTTTTTGCTGTGCTCCTCCGGCGTTGTTTGCCTGCTTGCCGCGTCGTCTTTGGTTTTATGGCTTTTCTTTTCATTTTCATTTTCCATGCCGCTCTGCGCAAATTTACAGAGCCCGCGAGACGGCGCGAGGGTGCCGTGCCGCTGACAGGCCGTGCAAGGTTAAAGTTGACAAGTGCGGCGCTGTGGCGCCCCTGCAAAACGCTAAGGTAAGACAGAGAAAGTGGCTGCGGTGGTAAGGTGGCAAGGTAGCAAAGGGGAGGGGCCGGCCCTGTTATGGGCAACATATTTGCGTCGCGACAAAAACAAAATTACGTGCAGCCATCAAGCAACAAAACAAAAACGGGCAAAAAAAATACCGCGAGTGGTTAAAAAACTTTTGCAGACTGTGAAACAAGAATTGCTCTTGTTATACCGGGTAAAAATTGTGTCCTAGGGTATGCAAATAGAGGAAAACTACAGTCTATCCAAATGATAACCATTATACCTCTTTTCTTCAAAAATATCAAGCTAGTTTTCGATAAATTTATCAATACATTATTATAAGTTAAAAGGAATTAAAGACAATATGATACACTGAACCTTTCTTGGCATATCCTTTATATGAGTTCTCCCTTTTTAAATATGTAAGTATATAATAAAAAAAATTTTAATTTGGGTGTTTTTATTGGCCGATACAAACTTTAATAATTTTCTATCAATTACATATAATGAAAGGTATTCAATATTTGTGAAACTTTTGTAAGGATTTGTTCTTGTTATACCGGGTAGATCTCGTACTCTAGGTTATGAAAATAGTGAAGAATTACAGTATATCTAAAATATAATCATTCTACATTGTTCTTCAACAATATCAAGCTAGTTTCCGATAAAAGTATCGATAAATAATAATACTCCATGAAATAATTAACGATATAAGAACACATTTGGAACCAATACCATAAAGACACTCAACCTGAAGTCCTTTTTGTATTTTATATTGAAATATTTAAATAATAACAATTTTTTCAAAAGGATGTTTTTATTGGGAGGAACAAGTTAAAGTAATTTTTGACCTGAAGGCCTTAGCTGCTCTGGCTCTTAGCCCTAAGTTAGCTCTTAGCTTAATACTATTTGTTAGCTTTAGATAAATAAATAAATAAATAAAATTGTTGACCTGCAGAATGCATTGAAAGGTATTCATAATTTGTAACACTTTTTGAGGATTCGCAACTAGTTGTTGCTTTGGCGGCCGTCGAGGACTTGATGTCGCTGTTGTTGCCGCGGTGTTGCACTTGTACTCCTTTTGTTGTTGCTGTTGCTGCGCGGTGTTAGTTCGCTGTTTGACTGCGGCTTTTGCCTTTTGTTTTTATGCCACAGTAAAAACACTGAAATGCGATACTATTGTTGCAACTGTTGCTGCCACTCGTGCCCGCTGTTGTTGCCTTTAGAGGCACATTACCCAACGCCTCGATGTTTGGTGTTTGCATTTGCCGTTGTTGTTGCTGCCGCTGCTGTTGTTGTTGTTGGTTGTCTCGCACAATGTGTGGCCATGTTTGCCACGGCTGCCAGCATGAAATCTATGGATTTAGCAAGCACTTAAACTTTGTCATATGCCACACGAGGGTTGGGCTTCAGGGGATTCGGCATGATGTTGATGTGGATGAGGATGATGACGTTGTCGCCGCCGGCTTTGGCATTGCTTTACACCTTCCTGTGGAACTCTAGCGTCCCCCTGGACATTTGCACTCGAAAACATACACTGGAAATGGCCAAGAGGGGGAACGACAGTCAAATGGTGCATTAACCTCCAGCAATGCCCGTGGTGGAATAAAATTATCAGTCTAGGCGGAGTAACGAAAGGTTAATTCGATGGGGTTAAGTGCTGGCAATGAGGTATTGGACCCCCTGGAATCTGCTAAAAGGATTGTTTAGCCATTGCACCAAACAAAAACGATTTTAGTCGAGTGTCTCGACTATACATACCCGGTTCTAAGTTTCCACCTAATTCTTACAACATGGATAAATATGGAGAAGCTTGTGGGCACAACATATTATTGCCATTTACGCAAGCGGAAGTGGACATAACCAGCTAATTTTTGCAACACAGATAGGTATTGGCTCTACCAATCCACTGTCCAAATTTAGTATCAATAGAATTAAAATTGTGACCGCCACAGAATTTCGCGGTTTGCGGGGTGCGGGAGGTGGTGGCCGATTTTTAAAACAAATTTGTGTTGAACTGATATCACATAATTCGGAATATGCAATTGGTTTTTCTCGATCTATTATAGTCTCCAACATTTAGGCGTTAATACGGACATGGCTAGGTCAACTGGTTTTTTTTCAAAACCGGGTATAACAAAACTGCACATTTCCAAAAAAATTAGATAAATGTTTAAGAATTTGATGGAATTTATTCAGCAGGCAAACCCAACTTGCTGCGCAAAATTCCTTCAGGGACATGGATCAAAAGTGCCAGAGCGGAAATAGTTCAATCAACTTGTATAGTATGCCCACACTTTTCATGAAGAGAGTGCCAAAAACAAATCGAATATCGAAATCCTAGCGGCACTCCCCTAAAAAATATTTATGTGTGCATGGGTATTGGCTCGTAATCCTCGTGGATTATGTCAAAATTGGTATATCATAAAAACGTCGCGTACGTGATGCGCATCCCGAGCACAGATGAGATCCAAAAGCTGGCGAAAATATGGCCAGGAGCTCCTGCTCCTTCCTGCCAATTTTTGGGGCTCGCGAAATCGTTCGCACTCAAACCTTTTTGACCGAATGATTAATTTGTATGCGCCAGGCGGTGACTTTTGTGGTCCCGGGACAAAGGCCAAAAGTGTTTGGCATGTAACGGAAATGCGCGACCAGAGACCAGAGAAAATGGTATGGAAAGCGGGGGAAAACTGGAAAATAAAGCAAGTGGAGTGCAGACATGGACACGGACAGAAAGAGAACGCATGCTTTGAATATGCAACCGAAACGGGCAAATAAAGTTTTTCCGACTCCTCCTCATTTTTTTTTTTGCGTTGTTCCATTCGGCTAACGGATTTTCCTCAAGGGGAAGTTTTCCCTTTATGGGCATGCCATATAAACTTCTTGGCTTTTTGCCAACAACTTGTTTAAAAAAAAAGCCAAAAAAAAAAGAGAAAACAAAAAACACGGCCAAAAGCCAATTTTTTTTCCTTCTTTCTTTGCTTAATTTTTTACAACTTGTAAAGAGCAAAATAAAATTCATTGCGCGACAATTGCCTGGCCGGAGGAAGGTCCTGCCTGGAGTCCGTGTCAAGATTTCATTAAAGTTCCTGGCGGACAGCAAAGCTCGGCCAATGCATGTCGGAATGGAAAACTCCGAACGGAGGGCGGAGACCGGAAAAAGTTTGCCTCATTAATTGAGTCGCTCTATTAGGCAACCGGCGAACGGCGGCCGAGGCGAACAAAAATTAAAAAATTCAAACAAACAAAAAGAATTCCTATAAATATAAACGGTTCTTGGGTAAACTTGGGATTAAACTTAACCGGCGATGACTGGATACCCTTTGCTAGAATACAAAAATAAAATCATTCCGCGATGCTGCAATCTTAAAAAACAGAAAACAGCCCCGCCATTTCGTCCTGGAAGTATTCTCCCTGTCATCCCGCTTCCTTGCAATACCCGTAAGTTTCCTCCTTTGGGGGGGAAAAGGCAGGCTTCCTATTTCAATTTCGTATATCAGCAATTTGAAAATGAACTTTACACTTGGCCTGGCGCCGTGTTCGTTACGTTTTCCTGCCGGGATATCTCAGGCATCTGTATCCTTTTCTTTTTATTGTATTACCGCGAGTGTTATGCTAATTTCCGGAACCGGAATGCCAGCTTCCTACTCCTCCGTAACGCTCAAAGCCAGCGGCATGTCTCGCCTTACGGGAAATGAAATTTAACTGAATTTGCATTGGAATTCGATTAAATCGTTTATGCAAACATTTCGTTTCATTTCATTTGCGGGTTTTTCGCTTTCCCGCTTGAAAGACTTTTGGGCCGTCTCTGTTGCCTGCTGCCACTTTGTTGGCCCCCCCAAAGGCCCGCTCTCCGTAAGGCTCGAAAGTTCCTTTTCGTCCTGCTCCTGGTTCTGCTCCAGCTCCTACTCCAGCTCCAGCGATCCATGTGAATGTGGAAATCCTTTTTGGCCCTCTGCGTGCGCGGTGGAAATTTCATTGAAAAGCCCCAAGTTGATTTTAGCGTTTATATCATTTGCATAATTCTCATACATTTGTTTGTTTGTCTGCCCCGTCTGTCTGAGGCTCGGCTAAATTTGTTGTAAGGCCTTGTTATTTATGAATTAATTTCATTCGGCATGTAAATGTGCATCAAGGTAATCGAGTATGCCGCCTTTGAAATGGCTTGGCAATTTGCATAAAAAATATTTATTTATAGTAACGTCACCTGTGTAAACTCAAATTTTTTAGGCAAAATTGATAATATGCTTGTCAAAATAGTGCCAAGTAGGCTTCCCACATAGACATTAGATTTTCGGCAGCATTATAGTTGTGAAATAATCGAAACGTGCCAGTCGTCCAGGTTGGAAAAAAGGTTTTCACCATCAGCTTTCGGAATGCCCCCCACCTTGATTTACATTCTCATTTGGCGCCTGTCCATCGAGGTCCTTTATCCGTACAACTACACCGATGCCGACCTGCCCGATACCCTCGGATATGGGCACATTACGTGGTCCCGTCAGTATCGCATTATGAGTGAAGCGTGGGTGATGATGCGGGAGCAAGTCGGCTCCATGCTGTTCCTGGTCTGTGTGATGGAGATAATGACAAATTTGGAAGCGGCCCTGAATCTTCCCATTGCCAGGAGGTAAAGGTCTTAGCAATATCAAAAATATGAACACATTTTCGAAGCATTCAAAAGCCCAGGCAAGCGAAGAGATTGATATGATGTGGTGCACTTTGGAGGCGGATTTTGTGGCTACCTGAAGGGAAATGATATTGAAACGAGTGGGGTTTGGAATTCTAGCCATTAAAAAAAAATTGTTTTTTGGAATAGAAACTGTGATGTTAGGATGGGAGGAATAGACATAATATATAGACTATAGAATAGTCTTAATATTTGTAAAGCGTACTTATGTTCACCTGTAATTTTCCAACAATGGGACCACCACCGGCACACAACTGACCCAACAACTAGCATTAAGTTAAATCCTTTTCAAGCACTTCAAGTGTTTGCCGGGGGTGTTGATGGGAGGGCGTGGTTGACAAACACCCCCATAGACGCATTTGCAGCCGCGTCGAAAATTATAAATAGCGGTTATTATGAAGCCATAATTTATGCAAATGAATGGTTGGTTGGAACCCCGAAAGAGCCCGGGAAAGGGAAAAGGCCTCGAGCTTGCTTCGAACTCCTCGCAGCTCTAATTGTTTGATTAATGGTTTTGGTTTAGCGCGACTGCGAAAGCCGCGGCACGTGCTGGGCACCATGAGTGGCCATGGCCACCCAATAACCCGGCCATCCTCCCCGACCCATCTCGACCACATCCACATCCCCGGAAGGTGCAGACTCCCCTCGGAGCAGAATGTAAAGCGCAAATATTGTTTCAATGCGGAAACTTACCTTTTAAGACGGCAAAATTCACCCGCCGGCCACACAGACAAACTTCAGACTCCGGCCGGGAAGGAGTATCTCTAAGATGCGCTCACGTATCTCTGCCCAAGCAGCACCCGGCCAAATGCAAATACCGCACACACATTTACGTTTGTGCACTTGGAAAAACAGTGGTAGTATTTGACTTAAAATTTCACAAAACAGAAATCCCATAGTTCCAATTAACCTTGTATTAATAGCAGTTTTATATGGCCAAAATTATAAATTAAAAACCAAGTTTAATTTTTTTTCCAGTGTCAATGTATCCAGCAGATATATCATGTCTTTCGTTTTCATATTACACATTACCCGCCCAAGGTTTGGGGAGGTTTTTGCCTTGTTATACCATGTAGCTTAAGCTTTAAATGGTATATTAAAATGTACAAACGTATGTAACAGGGAGAAGAATACGTCTCCGACTCCACAAGTCGGATGATCAGCATCAAGAGCCGAATCGATCTAGCCATGTCCGTAGAACACGTCGTTCTCCGAGATTGTGAGAGCTAGAGACGTAATTTTTTTATAAGGTCAGGGATAAGTGCACGCAGATATAGTTTATTTCAATTTTTGCCACGCCCTTTATCGCCTTCGCAATGAGTCATATCCCCTTAAAAGGTTGAAGCAACAGTTATAAATCTTTTTTCTTACAGTAAAAAAGTTAAATGTCTATGTGGCAAGTTTTATAAAAATCAGGCGATAAATAATGGCCCTTTCCAGTTTCAATTCTTTGTAATATATAGAGTTTATGGCTATGTCATGTAACTTTGGTTTGAAATATTTGATAATGAAAATAGGTACATGGTATCTAGTTGTCGAGAAATCGCGACAACAGCGTTTCTACTTGTTTTTTTACAAGTTTGCTCGCTGTTTTTCATGTTTATAATGCAAAAGGAGGCGGAGAAAAAGTTTTCCCATGCCGCACGTACATACTTACATATATACTATACATATTTTTTGGGTGGATTTCGCTGAACATTGAAATTGCATTGTTTGCCTTTTGGCCCTGGCCAGGTACTTGGAGCTGCTTGGATTCCGGCTTATGCTCGAGCCAGATATTTTATGCAGTTTTTATGCATCGCCATATTACCATGAAGGAATTGTTTGCCCAGTTTAGCTCCTCAACGTTGCAGCCTAATGGCGCCGTATTTTGTGATTACGTCGCAGGTACTGGTACTGGTACTGGTACCGCCCGAGGACCAGACACGGTCATAATTTGGCCAACTTGACCCTCTCGAATAACTCTCCATAAAACGGAAATCGTCAATTTCTTCATAGACACTGGAGCACAATGGCCAAGATAACGAAGAAGCAGGAGAAGTAGTTAAAGTTCATGTCGAGGAGAGCCACAAGAACAGATAAAATAAAGTTTTCAATACGCAAAAGCAAAAAAAAATTGGGGGAGCAGAAAAGTGTGCAGCAAATTGAAAACCCAATTGAAAAGTTATTGAAATTGCACAATAATTTCTTGAATTGCATGCCCTATTGAATTTCTGTTATAAGTTTTTGAACTCCACCCGCTGTGTTTCCTTTTATTCATTTTTCCCCCAACTATCTCCGCATTTGCATCTTCTTTTTGGCCATTTTCAAGCATCATTTGAATGAGCCAAGGAAAACTAGATGGCCCAAGGATATTGCATTGCATTATGCAATTGTTTAATTGTGATCCAAAAAGTTTCTTTTCTTTGTAATTGCCAAGCGAAAATCGAATAATTGGGCTAGGAACAAACTGTGCATTAATTAGGTATAGCAAACACACCCATTCGCTTAAATATTAAATTTCTTGGCAAAAAGCAATGGAAAGTTGTCCCACAAAGTGGAAATGATGAGGAAGCACCTCCCTGGGCTTTTGGTTCATTGAATTCTGAGCTGGTGCTGAATCTGATGCTAAGTAATTGCCGGACAATGGGACACTCGACTGCGGACCATTCAAATTAAAAGCCAACTGAAGGACAATTATCCTGTGCACCGGGCAGAGGGCCAGCCGGGTCCAGGGATGCATAACAATAACAATTAAAATGTACGACAACTGCAAATTGAAGATGTTTGCAGGCATACACACATAATCGCAGCCTATTGCTACCCACCCCGGCCCTGTCTCATGGCATCTACCTAAAAAGCATAAATAATGGGGCTGCATTTGAACAGGATGCTGCTGGGGTCTAGTATTGAGTTGGATACCAAATGCCTGCGCTCCAACAACGCCAATGCCAATGACGTCAATGCCACCGCCATCATTGTCGCAAACACACGACAAAACCCGGCCACACACGCATCTTGAAGCCCTCGCCCACCTCACAGGTGCATCCTGCCAGCCAGACCGGGGAGCATGTCGAGTCCTGGCCAGGACACACGTATGAGTACTAGATACCTGCTGACAACGTCAACGCAGCCAAAGCCTGCAGCTGCCTGGAGATTGCTGACGCACTTTTAGAAAATACCGAGCAAAGTTTAAACATAAGACAAATTAAAGATCAAATATTGAGAGGAACGATATTGTTTCAGCAAAACAAATCAAAAATGTCTCAACCATTTCGTTCAAACAATACACATAATTTTTATCATTAGAAAATTTTTAAATATATTAAGTTTAACCTAAATGATTGACCAAGAGAAACATATTTGTGTCTTTATATATTCATTGGTTTTAATGGTAATTCAAGCACAAACAAAAAGTTATTTATTCTCATCAGAAAATGTTAAAATATTTAAAGCTTAGGCCCAATTTTTGACCAAGAGAAACACATTTATCTCTTAATATATTCATTAGTTTTAAGGGTATCACAGTTTAGAATTTCTAGAGCAAAGTTCTACGAAAAATAAACCTTTTCGGTAAATATTCCCCTGGGGAATACTATCTAATACAAGTCTCCTTTTATTCTTTATTCTTTGGTTTAAGCAAAAATATAAACAGATTATTCAGAAGCCCGATTCTTTGGCCATAACTGAAGACCAATTTTAAACACAATAGGGTAACGAATCAGCGAGCAAGTCCCATTATATGATTATTTTTTGCTCTGTGCATTATCAGAATTATTGGTAGCTGTCCCCATGACCAGGATCAGGTCCTGGCGCACAAAGGGAATAAGTGGCAGGAAGGTGTGGGAGCCACAAACACAGGCAGATAGAGCGCGACAGCTTTGGATTGCAGACGGGGGCGGGAGTTTTAGAAGACAGGCAAATGGGCTTCGCCCCCTGACACGCTGAACTCTCAAAGCGAAATGAGAAAAATCCCCCAGCCACCACCCGGCCGCCCATCAGCCCCGGCGGAGGACACCGGAAACTGGGACAATCACAATTCTGCCGCCCCTGGCCAACCCGGCTCGCCGAATAGACTGCTACCCCGCTTAAATCAGAGACCAACCGGAGCCGGGCTGCAAGCATCAAAAAGCAATGGCTTAAGTGCCCTGGCATTGTGGGCCTGACAGGAGCAGAATGCATCCCAGACGCCAAAGGCGGGAGCCCGGGGATCAGGGGAACGCCCCTGTTCCAGGGCCGCAGGACTGCTGCAGGAGTGTCGTGTCATCCATTGTTCTTTTACCAACTTTTTTCTTCATCCACACTGCGGGGGCACGTTGTTGTTTGTATATGGAAAAGGTGGCTGTGCACCGAGAAAATTAATAAAGTTAATTGCCTGTCTCATTGTCACTGCCTGGCAGGCTTATTAAATCTACAAAATTGTACTAAAACTATAAAATTTTGGGGCCTAAAAATTGAATTATCCATTCAAGTTGTCTTTGTCGTTTGCTTTCAACCCTTGCCTATTGTATTGAATTTTACCGGATCCTTGTATTTCATGGGTTTTCTCTGGATTGTTTATTATTATTTTAATATTTAAAACATTCTTTTAGTGCACCTGAGATGCTCAGACACCCGCAATTTAGGGAGGGGGGCGCAAAGGGTTGGAAAAACTCGGGAAAAAGGTGGCTGCAACGAGTTGATTATGGCAGTGCGCCCCATGGGTAGCGGTCTTAAGTGGGCGGACGGACCTACTGGTTCGCCCTGTCAGCCAGTACAGGTCCCGTCCCTGATGAAGCACCTTTTGTTGTAATGAGTTTCGAGTGCGATTTTTGAATGCCCCTCCCTCCCGTTCGGCGGAAGCCCCGCCACGCTCCGCCAACGAAAATTTTTCCTTTTCAAATTTTTAAGCGGCTTATGGCGATCCCAGGGAGTGCGGGCGGAAAGTGAAAACTCGCCGAGGGAGGCAGGAAAAGCTGCGTCTGACCAAGTAATTCTTTAATTTTCGGTTACCATGGCCATGGGCGGGAATTTCGGTTAAATTATTTTCGTTTTCATTGCGGGTGCCCAAATCCCTTGGCCCATGTTCTCACACTCGTGGTGATGGTTCTCAAGTGGTCAGGTGAGGGAAAGTGCTTTTCAGATAACCTTACAAATGCAGACAAGTTTTAGCTACATAATTGGATAATTAAATGTCTTAGACGTTTGTCACTGCAAGGAAGAGATCATAACTTCATAATAATGATATGAGTTATAGAAATTTGAGCTTAAATTTCCGCTAAAAGTCGGGTCGCTTCCATTCATTCGGGGCTTTTCTATTGAAAACAAAAACACCAGAGAAATGTTTCGAAAATCCCCATTTGCCGCCAGCTTAAATGTGATGGATTTATTTAATTTAACTGGATTACTTTGAAATCAATTGCATGCCAGTTTTAAAATACCAAAACATTTGCCATTTTCGTTTTAATTATTGCAGTTTTGCAACTAGAACGCAATGCAATTACCATTAAAAGAAAATTAAACCAAACATGCAAGCCGAACGGAACGGGGCTTTAAAATGCCCCGGCAATTTGGCGAATCAGAAATTAAATGACCTGATCAGCGAATTGAATTCAATGGAAAATGGGAAATGACTCGGGTGGGCGGGTTGTGTCCAACTCTTTTGTAAAATTTCCAATTGCCAATTACAGAGGAAAGTGAACGGAAAATTCAGTCTGCCTGCCGGCACTTTTTTGTGTTACTTGTCCAAATTGAATATGAAATGAAACGAGTTTTTTATTTTGGTCTCGGTTTTTGGGGTCTGCCGGTGAAATAGTAGTAAAGTTTCGTGGTGATGAAATTTAATGCCCGGCAGCTCGAAGGCCGAAGAAACTATTGGCTCAAAAACGCACTAACAATAAGCAAACATTTTTGCAATGACAACTAAATAAACTCGACAAAAACCAAGAGATAGATATTGTAGATATAGTGCCCCAACCAGTACAAATAAACTCAGGGGTGCACCGAAAAGAAATAGTGTAGTTATAGGTATTTGGAAGGATATAGATTCGTTACAGATTTCGTCAGTGTAGCCACCCAATCCGGGGACCCAACAAAAATCAAACTGACAACAAATCCCAATGACAAAATCAAGCAACGGCAATCGATAGCTTCCACAGTAAATGGTCATGTTTCGGTCTGGCTGCCAGGACGAATCCGAGAGGGAGATGTCCGTGCGACGGCAGGACTTTCGGGCACGAGTAGTCCTCTCTGTCGAAATGTCAATGCAATTGTCATTGTCTTTCCCCCCAATACTGCCCGCCCGCCTGCTGTAGTTGCTTCTCTTGTTTGCCGTATGCATCATCAATTCGGTCCGTCCACTGGCAGTGGCGTTTGTTTTTGGGGCAAGGAGTAGGTGGGCGGGGATTCGGGGATTCCAGGGAGTCCGGGCAGATGCTACTGCTTTTCTTATTGATGGGTTAGACAACTGAAATGCAATAACCGATTCGTACTACTTATCGGATGAGTTTTTAGCGCCAGGCTGATGCTGCAGCAGTTGGTCGTTTGAATTGGCTAAACGGTTTTTAAGGCCAACAATGATGGCAAGACAGGTATGGTAGCCATAATGGATCTTGTATACAAATGTAAACTCAGGCCTCCCTAGAAACCTCCCTGTGGATTTCCCCTTTCGCTTTGCGACCTTTGGGTTTCCCTCTCGACTGGCACTCTTCCAAATCGACTTGAGCACGTTTCCTCAGCTCCATTTCTTCCCGGGATTCGAAACCTTGTGAAAACAAGTGAAAGCTGCTCGAGGACAACGATTGAAGGCTTTCAGCTCATCCCAAGTCTGCGGGCGCAGATGGCTCTGCATCTTTAATTGGAGTCAAATGGGATTCTTTCGTTACGATGAATAATTGAAGTGGGCCAAGAAGCCCAACCAAGGTCCCGCCCATTCCACTCTATCAATTTCAATTATATAATAATCATTTCCGTCTGGCGGCGCAGGTTCGAACACTTCCTCCAGAGTTTCCCGGGGTGCGCGTGTCTGTCAATCATAACTGACAACCTTCGGTGCGAAGTGACGTCTAGAAATGGTCACGTGATGGATAGGGATGCTTATATTCATAGAAGAATCAAATTTTTGTATTTAATTAAGTATTAGGCCCTAATTACGAATGTGATGCTTACCTCATTCAGCCAAGATCCTTCAGAAGGATATCTAATATTATTTCAGCTATCTGATTGCTCCGTGTCACACTATCATCTGCTATATCTGGCTCTGTCAATCTTATAGAAGTATTAAATAAATAATACATAGGTATATGTATACATGCTTAATTTTTGGAACATTGTCTCATTCAGCTTGAGATCCTCCCGAATGATATCTAATATAAATTAAGCTTTTTGCTTACTCCGTGTCACGTTACCATCTCCAATATCTGACTCTGCCAATCTTATCGAAGCAGCCGGCTGCAAGTTCATGCCAATTAAGGCTAATCAAATTATTTATAATGCTTAACCTAATTTCTCCTAGACGAGCGTCACTCCTTGCTGCAACCTCCGCCTGCTGGTCCCTTAAAATGCCAAGACTCCTTTATGTAACTCAATAAAGAGTGCGCTCAATGCGCCACTTTTGGAGGACGCAGGAAAGGCCAACACTTTCGCTCTTGATGCCTTTTTGCCAACTTTTGCAATAACCACTTAAAATTCACTCAGCTGTGAATTATGCTCACGACGCGGAGTGTTGTTCCTGCCGGAAGACCGAAGGACTAAAGGGTGAAATGAAAGCAGAGGCGGTTTTCAGGGGGATTCATCGATATATAAAGTTTAAATGAGTCAATTATAATGCTTAAAGTTGGGAATTATTATTTTGTTAGTTTCATGCGAACCTTTACTGATTAAGAAACAAATTTTTTTTTTTAATTATAACTAAGAAACTGTAGTTCATTCGTATCCCTCGCCAAAAAAGCTCCCCTTCTGCGCCTTTGTGGGAGAGTCCTGCCGATGGAATCCTGTGGCAGTGGCATGTGAGGCTGGAGGNAAATTTTTTGTTTAATTATAACTAAGAAACTGTAGTTCATTCGTATCCCTCGCCAAAAAGGTCCCCTCCTGCGCCTTTGTGGGAGAGTCCTGCCGTTGGAATCCTGTGGCAGTGGCATGTGAGGCTGGAGGGGGGCGTGGCACGGCCTCGTTATTGGGCGTCGATTTTAATTTGCCCCCGATGCAGCGTCAGTCAAGTGTGTGACTTTTGGCCAATCAATGGAGGCAGAGAGCTTTCAGCGATTGAGTCTTTAAACTTTAAAAGGAGGCAATTTGGTTGCCAATAGATAAGCTAAGCCTTTACAAACAATTTTAAACTATTATTCTCCCAATTTTAACTCAATCAACTCGACAAAAAGCAGACAAGAACTTGCCAAAATGGGAAATCTTATTAGCTAGCCATTTATAAGCGCCTCAGCTGCTGGCAACTTAATTTGTCAACTCCACTGTAATTTATCTGTCTCACTCCACGAGCCTGACAATTCCTTCCTCTTGCGACTCATTCATTATTGTAATTTATTTGCAGCTGAAAAATGCCAAATATTTATTTAATTTTCGAGTATTCTTCAATTTATTTGTTTGCACAAAAACGAATCTCAGACAGCCAGCCAGCCAGCCAAGTAGAAACCCACTCCGATTCCGTTCCACTTCCCCAGTCACCCCGGTTGAGTGACATTTGGCGAGGCATATCGATTGCGATTAGTAGAAAATTTTCAATTTTCCTTGGCAGAAATGTCAGGCCAGCGACGCAGCCTCAAGCTATATGTATACAAATGCGGAAAAGAACAAAGCACCCGAAAAAAAAGAACACAAAAATTGAAAAAAAAAAATGCTAGAAAACAAACTTTGCGCTGCTGGCAATGTTGACACCCGATGGCGGCTTTTTCCCCAACCGCCTTCCAGTTTTTCAGCAATCCCCGGACTCCATGGCAATTTGCCTTCTTGGTGTAACCGCTGTGAAAATATTGTGTGGCATTATCGGCTCGGCACAGTGAGGCCACTTGGTGGTTTTACAAATTAAAGCTAAAAGATCTCTGGTTAGAAGCTTTAATTAGGAGTTTCCCCTTCTACGAAAGCTTTCATCTGAATTATATGAATAAATTTCGAATGTTTTCATATTATTTTTGTATTTTTCTTACAATTTTCTTTACCCATTACCACTGTTCTTTGGGTAACAATGGTAACCGCCATGCACCCTTCGCCGACTCCGTGGACCTGCCCACACTACAGGCCGTGGGCGATGGAAGGACGAAAGATGGGGACCGGCATCTCATCCTCATCCTGGGTCGCGCTCCTCTATTCGAAATCCATTTTGTTTGCCTTATGGATTTGCGGGGCTTAAAGTGGCTTCGTTGCTTCGTTTGCTTCATTTTGCTATTGTTCAAAATTTGAAGTTGCTCCCCGAGCCCGATTCTCAGCCACCCACCCAAAACGTCAAGTGTGTCGTCTGGCCGCTGTTTTTGTTTTATTTTCCCATGTTGACTATTGGCTTAGAGTTGTGGGCCAGCGGCAAAACTGTTTACAATCGCAGCAAGGCGATGGCAAGGCGGCAGATTTTGGCTTTGGCTTTGCCGCCCTAAGACTTTAATTGGGGGCGCCGCGAAATAAAAGGCGCTAATTGGGGGTTTGGCCAATGTTTATACGGGGGATGAGCCAAAGGCTAAGCTCGATGGATTGGCAATATCAACAGGCTTTATATAAAATTTGTCCCGAATTAAACATCCCCTCAGGCTAAACTTTTTTATAAAATTTGGTGTTTGTGTGCCACTAGCATTAAACAAATAATATCAACAGGTTCCAAATAAACTGAAAAACTATTATAGTCGAGTTAAAACTATTAAATATCGAGTTTTCAGTTTCCACCTGGACATGGATAAACATAGCGGATGTGTTTCTACGAAGATGTTCGTGGGCGCAACACATTTTTAATATCTGCGCGGGCGCCAATGGGTGTAATAATGGGTATATACTTTACGGGGTCGGAAAAGTCGGAAAAGCCTCCTTCTTCCTGTTACATACTTTTAAAGAACCGTATATAATCAAGTATATTAAAATTGATAAGCAATATCCATATTTATTTGTATCAAGGTTATAAATAGCTTTTTGTGGATAAGTTATAAGCTGAAAAGTATCTTTTAACTACCGAAATTCCCATGAAATGTCTTATTTATTTGTTGGTTTTTATTTATTGTCTTTTGGCGCCCTTCCTTCCTTTTTTGTGGCAATTAAACTTCTCCAGCATTTCATTTATTTCACTGCTTTTCCTACTTATTTGCTGTGTTTTCAGCTTGGCATTTGATTTATCTGCGCTGCTCATTTCCTTTTTGGCCATTGATTATCCCAGTGCAGCTTCGGTTGGGTTCAGGCGTGCGTGTGTTTCGCCTTGTATTCGTATCTTTGTATCTCACAGCTCGTTGTAAATTCGTTCTGGCAGCTTTAATGTTTGCCAAAGCGGAAATGGAAAACTTTTGCACGTAGTCCGTTGGCCCTCTAAGTGGCCAAGTAGAAGAATGCGAATGCACGTTTCTGCTGCTTATTTTGTTGCCTCAGCGATCGAGCATGAAAAGTTTTGGTTTCATTTTGGCCCCCCCTCACGTATTTGCACTCCCAGCAGCCGCCCACATCCATTCGCATTCGCATTCCCATTCACATGTGTTTGGTAACACTTGCAGGACAGCACTCCCGGCTGTAAGGACTCCCAGCTGGTCTAAGCTAAAATTTGCACGCACGTCTGCTCATTAAATACGCATAGAAGCAAAACTGAAATGAATAGACGTTGCCAGCCAGGGGCGCAGGTGTGGCTGAAGGGGGATTTCAAGTGGAAAACGAGCCAACAAGTCAGAGTGCTGCAGAAATGGGTTAAGCATCAATCAGGCTAGAAATCCTCCAGCATTCCATTAATGATGCAGATAGAATTTAAAGATTTGGAACTACTAAAACAACCTTAGATACAATAACATAATTTATATCATAAACTCATAGTCTAATAGGTTTCACCTCCGTTTAGCTGACCCCTTCCTAGGGTTTATAGGGCCCCTGAGTTGGTGGGAACATTAAGGCCATGCACACTCTTGCTTATGTTGTGCTAGATAATGAATCTTCTGAATCCCCACCCATTCGGCCCTGGATGCTGAGCTGTCTGTCTGCTTTATTTGCTTTTATTGTCTTCAACTTTATTCATATCCTGTTAAAATGTATAACTTTGGGTTTTCGGGTTATAAATTAAATACGAGAGCCCAGGCCCGGAAAGGACGCGGGGAGGATGGGGTCGTTGTGTGTATGGTTAGGCTTCTCAAAGTAGACGATTGTGTTGATAAACTGCGATATGCAGCATAATTAATGAGCTTGTCATACAATGCCAATATTTTACATAAAACACACATCCTCCACTTGCAAGCAGGCACGCCGTAGAGACATGTTTGACATGCTGTGCATTGTGTTGTGTACTTGAGGCAAATGTGTAATGGTTTTAATGAGTAAATTACATAATGCACTTGAAATCCCGCTCAAAGCCATGCAATTAAATTGAGATAATTGTGTTCTATTCCCAGGGAATGTCTTGAAGGGCTTCATCGAAACGTTTCGACTTCCGATAAAGTCATCCGAGCAGGACATTCCAAGTTAATTAACTCGTAGCCAAGTTATTTGCGGTTCTTTCGTTCGTTCGCGAAACTTGACAAGTCATCAATAATTGAGCTGCCAACCTGCAAAATTCATTGAAAATTGTCCAGAAGTACGAAAGGAAAAAAGCCCCGAAAAAGCAAAATCAAATTGTTGAAGCAGCACAAAAAGCGTTGGCTTTTAGTTACTTTTCATTAGCCATCGGTTTCGAATTGTGGCGAAAAAACAATCGCAAAGATTTCGCTTGCCAACTGCCAGATGCTCTTTTGGAACATACTATAAAAACCCTAATCAATTTTAGCAATTTATGTGAATAGGTAATATGTGAAAGGTTTTATAATTAAGCAGAACCAATCTTCAATTACGGATGATTGGTGATTTATTGATATTACTCCCAGTTAAGGGCATAAACAATGGCAACGCCAGTGAAAACCACTTGAGCCAGTCAAGTGGAAGACGTTGGAAATCAATATAGGAAGCGGGTATAAAAAATAAAAGGGGAATAGTACAAATGCAAGACGAAACGATAAAAATCAAGTTCATTTAGCGGACCGAAAGAGGCAAAGTTTTCAGGGGAAAGGACCTCACCAAACAGGTGAAGACGGAGACAGGCGCAAGGACACCGACAGACAACTAGCTCGCACACCCCTCCGACACACCTGCTTTTTTGGATGCCTCTGGTTGCTTGGCATTAAAGTTAATAGAAAAAGTTGCTGTTGGCCAAGATTCAATCATGCGATATAAATAAGCAAGCACACACACACACACTCTGGGCCAGAAAAGTTGGTGGCCAGGTAAATAAAACAATGGTCAAAGTCAGCACCCCTTTGCTGCGAGCCCCGTCTCGGTCTCCTCAAATAAAAACCCTCACCACAGGAGTAGAAACGATAAGAAGTCACAGAAACTTTTCTTTTGCTCGTCGACTTTTCCTCATTTCCTTCAGTTTCCTATTTTTCCTTTTTTGTCAGTCTCAAGTTGAAAAATTACACAATGCGGGACAGTTTGGAGAGCCAAGTTTTGGGCGACTCACTATTTGGCCGGTTGATATTTGCTGGTGTTGATTGAAGTTTGCATGTCGACGACTAACAAGAAAAAATGGCAACCAACAAAAACTTTCAAATGGTTCTCTTTAAGTTCGAGGTGAAGTTTACAAATTAAAATTGACATTGAAGGAATGGCTTAGGGAGCCTTAAAAAGTAAGGAAAGTAAACTGCACACATTGCCTGTTTAATACCATAAAATATAACACCTTATTGCTTAGTAAAAATCTAGTTTCAAGCCAGATTGCAGGAAAAATCGGTTCTGAAATTAGCTTATGCTTTAAGCCGCCTTCGAACTCCATCCATCGATATTGTTTGCCCCACCGTTAAGATAAAATCCATTGAAGCATGTGCCCGCATATTGAAATCTCATTTAATTCAATTACAAAGCGCCACAACTTTAAGCAGACAAAGGACTTAAGGGCTTCCCATCCGAGGGGTCAGCCACTGAACGCCCCAGCTCCTTTGGATTTCTCCCCCTCGGAGTTTCACTTACGATTATTGCCTACTTTTCAGGGGGGATGGGAAGGTCCTTGGACGGGAAATGAAGGCGGTCCAGGCTGATTGCGAGTGTAGAACACGGCTTGAGCGCCGCATGCAACATGTATGCCCTCGCATTGGATTTCCCTGACTGCTCCCCTCCCCCCGCACGTATACTTTACATGCTCGAATTGTCATTGAAGCGTTTAGACATTTTATTAGATTGTTCTAAAGACCAACGCCGGAATCGCCCCTTGGCTCGACTGGCCCGAGATTTATGCACATATGCTAAGCGCAGGCATTCGAGGGGTTGGATTCGAATCTGGAACTCGGGGGTGACCCGGGGCTCGTCTTTGGATCTCCGCCGCTGGCTCCTGGCCATGCTCTCGATTTTTCCAGCCCCCCTCCGACTCGAGTTTTGTTTGCTGCCCTCGTTTGGCTGCTTACTTTGCTTCACTTTTCGCTTGCCTTGGCATTTTCCCCGCCGCTTTTCCGGCTGCTTGTTTTCCCCCAAAATTAAAATTGATTTGATTTTTGTGTGCACGGTTTTTGGGATACCGGGTTGCTGTTCCTAATACGCTTAAATTGCACATATGCTGGCCGGTTTGTCCCTTCGGCATCTTTGGAATTCTTGCTAATGAGAGGATAAGGAATTTTGCTTAGAACAGGCACTCGTGCCACAAACTTGTAATTAAGAAGCTAAAAAATATTTGTCCTCTGACAAATATTCATTTCATAAGCAAGCACACACCCCCCCCGAAATGGCAAAAATCCCTGACAATCCATCAATTAAGTTTTACCACCGTCAAGCATCTATTAACAATCAAAACACATCGCCTATACTCAGCCAGATATCTTTGGAATTTGTGTAAATTCCTATGGAATTATTGAATATGTTTCTACCCTCGCAGAGCACGAGACTATGCTTGGAAATGCCTGGGATTTTTTAATGAAGCACACGCCTCGTACGCAAATCTCTGTGGGATTTGACGAACGAAAATTAATATGAAATCGAAAAATCATTTACCGTCGCTTATCGCAACGACAGCAGGCCAACGCTGCGTATGCGCAATGCAAAGGAGATTGGAGCGGAGCCGGGAAAGTAGCTTATTTAAATTATCAACACGTTCGAGGCACGAAGCTGCACGGGGTCGTCATTTGCCATATGTTTGGTCCATTAAGATAAGCGTCAATCGAACGAAACAAAGGGCGCTTTTGTACCGGGGGCCCAGAGGTGTACGATGTATCGAAGTTTGATATCTGGGGAGGGTGGCTCGATAAATCCCTCTCTCCAAGTTTTGGGCTTCCTTTTTTTTTAGACGGAGCGAGCGAAAACTGTAAATCCGGCAAATGTGTAAAATATTGTAGGGCACGTTTTAAAATTACCATCAATAATGCAGGCTAACGCCAGCCAGACCGAAGCAGCTCTGGGTTCTGGCAACACAACCACCCATCCACCAGACCATCCCCAATCCATGTCACTGACACTTGGCCCCGGTCCTTCGGCTCTTTGTCTAAGCCCCAGCGACGGGACTCGTTTGCCAGTTTGATGGCTTGATAGGCATCAGACCTGCGCACCCCCACTTCGGTTCTCCGGCATCTTTGATTCCTGATTTGGTTGACATTTTATTGTCTCCAGCTCGTTTCGTATTTATTGAAAATGTGTTTGTTTTGGGCTTGAAACGGCAGCACTTTGGGTTTTTTGGGGAAATTTACTTAAGCGAATTGAAACAGGCGACAGTTCTAGATGTTCAGGTACTAAGAAAACAAGAGGAGGAACTTTAATTCATCTGTTACTTTTTGCCAATTTACCTAAGGAACTAGGAAAACAAGAAGACCTTTAATTCTTCGGAATCTTTTTACCTTTGCTTGCAACCATTTCAGGGAACTATGAAAACAAGAAGACCTTTAATTCTTCACTATCTTTTTACCTATGCTTGCAACTTTTGTGGAACTAAGAAAACAAGATAAACTAAGAAGTTCATCACTATTTTTTTACCTATGTTTGAATCCTATTTAAAATAATTTACTATGAAAAAAATACTCTCATTTCAGGTCTTATGAAATCCAGCAAAATCTGAGGATTTCTGATGTTTTAATTATAAGTATTTATAGAGATTTATAGAGATTTTCATATTTTTCCTGTAATTGCTTAAAAGTGTGTTCCCAAGCTCGACCTTGCGTCAATTTTTCCTCATTTTGTGGCGTTTGGGTCTCAGCTTTAATGTTCAATTGTGGAAGCTGCCACCTGTCCCAAGTACTCTTTGCCGCCGAAAGCCGATTTTCGGAGTATTTCATGCTTTAATCCGCGCAGCTGTAGTCAAGACCCCCTTACCGCACCGCAGCGCACCGTACCGTACCGCAGCGCTCCTTGCCCATCGAATATCCTTTTTTTGTCCCTTCACGGTGGGGCAGGTACTATAAATGGACTGCCCCTATGGCCTGGCCAGACGCATTCCAGAGCTCGCAATTCAATAAAAATGCCAGAGCTGTGCGGCGTTTTCTATTCGCGCTGGCTGGCAAATTTGCTGGATGCCTCGGACTCGGATTCAGATTCAGAAACGGCGCAAACCATCGACTGGGGGGTGGCCCAGTCCTGTGGGCCGACTTTTGCATTAATCACTTTTGCAAGCTTTCCGCTACGAGCACAGCAACAACAGGACCAAAATAAAGAAATAGCGAAACGAAAACCAAGAAAATCCCTACGCAAAGGCATAATAAATGGTGGGTGCGACCTGGAGCCGGGGGTTTCGGGTTGGAAAAGTGCAAAACCCCGACGAGACCCTTTAATCCGCTGTGCAAATGAGCGTAGGCAGACTGGAAAATTTATGGTCTCTCTATGCTCTGCCTTTACCTTTATTTTTTCCTTTTGCGAGCTGTTTTGTTCCAATATTTTTTTCGCCAGTTTTTGGGGGGGATTTTTCACTTTGGGAATTGTGCCGGCGAGTTTGGTAAAATATAGATGTGAAATTTGATATAGAACTCTATGAATGGCCCCCTAATAGAGGTCCTGTCGGGCCGGCCGGTCAGCGTTCAATCAATGAAAGTGCACACATATTTCGTATAGTTTTGCGCTTTGCTTTTTGGCAATGCAGTGATAAATATTTTGAGTGCCTGCCATGAAGGGTTATTGATGGGAGAGTGGCTCGTCGTTATGGACAGATTAAAGGGGTTATTAGAGAATATTGGAATTTGTGCAGCAAAGCAACTATTTATTTACTTTATGGATGCACTCTATTAAAGCATAAAGCATTTAAGTGAATGAATGGCTGCAATTCGATTGAAACACTCCCCAATTTCTCAATTGGTTTGAGTTGTCCTCGGGCCATCTTGGCAGTGGCAATGTAAGTTTTCAAGTTAATGTTAAATTCGTTGTTAAATTTGAACAGCAAACTTTTGCTAATGCCTGATAATGGCCAAGTTTTGTCTCTCGGCAAAGTGTTATTAAATTATTCTTCATTATTTATTGGCCAAAACTTTGTAAGTGTTTGACGGCAACCGAGGGGCGAGAGTTGCGATAAGAAAGTGCGCCAAATTGGTGTTTAATTTTTAACGCACTTTCACATTTTGGGGCAATGATTTGCCTTGAGGCTGTTGACAACAGTGCCAAAAAGTACCATACCCATTTGTCGGCTGCACCACCGGAAAACTTCTCCTTACTTAGCTCAAAAATGGGTAATATGATGTAATCCGGTATTGAAATTTTGAAAAGTCGTTGAACATATTTGTTGGCCGTATCTTCAATATTTATTATCCGATCTTTATAAAACTTAACATATGGCTAGACAATATAATTTATAGCTCTAAGCAGAAAGATTTATATCTCTTTCTTTAACTGTTTTGGAGATATAGACAAATGTGAACAAGAAAAACAGCGGAAACGCTTCCTTCTCCCTGTTAAATTAATTTGCACAAACCTAATATAACATGTGTACCTTAAGGTACATGGTATAATAATTTAATACATATTATTTTTGCTTGTTTATTTTATTACCCAACTGGAAAGCAGTTGTTGGATATAATCTTGCCCCCAAATGCATTCTCCGCCACACACACGCTTATTTATGAACCGTTTCATAAGCCGCAGTAAAACGGAAAATTCGCAATGCTCCCTGCAGTTTTCCTTCGCTCTACATATACCTACTATATATATATATGTGTAACTCAACTGATTCTGCTCCAAATTTGGCAAGAACCGGGGTTGCATTTGCGGTGAGTGGGAGGATTCTGCGGCGAGGCTTCGAGAAGACAAAGTATGGCCGCATTGGGTTACGACTCCTTGCATCCTAATGTGACTC
Organism: Drosophila ironensis; assembly: GCA_021223825.1. Lineage (NCBI taxonomy): Eukaryota > Metazoa > Arthropoda > Insecta > Diptera > Drosophilidae > Drosophila > Drosophila ironensis. The sequence continues at coordinate 892,193 of JAJJHQ010004879.1, forward strand.
CTGCGGTTTGCATTTGAATGCAATTTGTGGCAGAGCCGAGATAAAAACTAAGGCAATAGGCAAGGCTTATGGCCCAAATGAAATGTCTGGGCAAATCTATGGCAACGAAACTTTTAGAGTGGCTTTCCTAAATGGCTGGCAAAATGCAATTTTGGACATTAGCTTTAAGGCTTTAAAGTAAAAGTGAATTGAAGTGGGAAATGTTCCCAAAAAAATATGCTTTCCCATTCCACATAACTCGGCTTTTATGCCTTTATTAACGAACCGCAACCGAAAGTTGCCAGGCAAATCCAATAAAAATATTAATGACGACTAATAAAAAGAGTGAGTAAAATATTTGGCCACCGGCAGGCAACAAAACGATTAACCCTAAAGGGTCTGCACACAAAAAAGAAGCCTTAAAACCAGGAAATATTCAACGATAATAACAAGCAAAATTTTAGCTGTTAACGATAACAAATCGCTAACGGTTAACAAGCGGCATTAATTCTCATTCGCAGCGGCATTTATTGGCTAATTAAAGTGGCGGGAATGAGGGCTCAGTCCTAAAAGCCAGCCTTGGGCCATCCAAGTCAGGAATAACGATGGCAATTAATAATTTTTGACAATTTACACAACATTGCGCATCAGCAGAGATAAGAGCTGTGGATGGTGAAATTCTGCTCCTACCTTTTCTTGGGTGGGAATACCCTTCCTTTGGTAATTTGTCCGCTTCGCTAATAATTTCATCAAATGAAAATGTTTCACTGCCTTTTTGTCCTTAAATTTCTATTTGTTTTCCCCAGCGCACCCGAAAAAGACAGAGTTTTTCTTCTGCAGCTGACAACTTCAAGTGTGGGTTGCCTTTTTCATGGTTTCCTTTTTTTGCCGTTTTGTTTTCCTTTTTGGTTGTTTTTAACCACCAGCTCACCATCCGCCAGTTTGTTTATTCGCTTAACTTGCGTTAAAATAAATCAATTATTTTAATTCACGTTGACAACTCGCGTCATTCTCAGGCAAACTTTTTGCCCACTGCTCGCATGACATGGGGCAAGGATGCTGCAAGGACGGTATGGGATCGCAGCGGAAGGATGACTCGGGGTGGCGCCACGAGTATGAGAATGTCATGCATAAAATGTCAATAGCAGATATGAATACGATATGATTGAAAGCGAAAAAGGCATTAACGATGCGAATTTTTTTGTGCCGCACTTATCATCGTGAAAGTCTCAGTGCCAGTTAAACAAACATACCGCTTTCTGAGCAAATGAAGTGAAACCTACATTTATTAATAACAAAACATAGTACAAATTATATGAAAATATATAGAAATACCAAATTTAAAGGTATGTTTTTATACCCGGTTTTTAAGAAGAACAGCCGAGTAGATATAGCCATGTCCGTCTGTCCGTATGTCCGTATAAATGCCCAGATCTTGGAGATTATAATATTTAGGCAAAAAATAATGATATATTTTAATTCTGGGGATATAGGTTAAGGTTAAAAACACTATATTCGGTTATATTCCAAGTTATAGTGCAAGTTAACGCCTTCTGAGCAGATAAAGTGAAACCTGCATTTAATAATACTAAAATATAATAAAATACCATAATAAATGAATAAATTTAATACTACTTTTTGGATGTACAAGTGGGCGAAAAGTTTGTGCCAACACTCAAAATGTTAGGGTCTGCCCAGCCACGCCCCTCGTGTAATCCGCCTAAAAGTCACACACTCACTAGCAATGCCATTTGGCAATTTCAATGTTGAATCCTTTGGCAAACATTCAGTTATAGGAGGGTGAGGGGTATGGGGAAAATTGTGCACTAAAAGCGCCTGGATATATCCATTTCGTTTTTCGAGGATTCTTCGCGTGCCATGTTAAGAGCTGCAACAACAATAGTGAGCAACAATAGCAACAATAACGAGAGCTACGTTATTGTGTATTACATGCGTGTGAACCAAAAACTCAGACAAGAGCTTTCCCCTCCGCCTCCCGACCGGCCGGAGTTTTCCATCGAGTTTTCCATTCAGAATCAAACACAAAATGGAATTGTTCATTTTCCAACTTTGGCATCGGGGGTAAGCACTTTTTGTGTTTATTTATTTAAGTGTTATTTCGTTTTGCTTGTGCGTGGTGTGCGCAAAAATTGAGTTATAAACAAGTTTTTTCGAAAATTGTTTAAATGGAAAGAACAGATTGAATTTCCTCCGGCCAGGGGGCGTGGGCCACTTGAGCTTATGTCAAGTGGAAAATCGTTTTGTTGTAAAATGTGTGTGCGAGCGGGCACAGCAAGCACTATGAATATGGTTTTGATCAGCTTGATTTATTTATATATGCAAATCGCCTAATATGCTCCAAAGGAACCACCCATTTTTGAATCTAATCCAACTGTATTTTGGGGTCCATTGATTGGCTGTTAGGTTGGCCCTTCTTACTTTTAATTTCTTATGTTGAGTTTGTTATTTAGATATTCAGGAAACGATTATAAGTTCACAACGATTACTTAAGCCGTTGTGAAGAACAAGCTGTTTCTCGAATTAAATTAACATAAAAATATTTCATAACATCATGCCTATAAGGCGCAGGTGTAATATCGTATTTTATCCATAAATTTGCAAACAATTATGGTTTGGATCTTTTTCTTTACAACTATTTTTATTGAATAAAAAAGCAGCGTACTTGTATACTGTTGATTAAACACTTATGGCTTAAAGTCAAGAAAAACATAAAGTATATTCTTGATCAACAGCCGAGTCCATGCACAATCGACAAGTGTACGAGTATACAGACAGAAGTGTATGACTGATTATTGGGATGTCAACAAACAAAATATTCAACAATAAAAATATTCGAGTGTCTCGACTATAAATACCCGGTTCTCAGTTCCACCTAGTTTTTGACACATTATAATAGCATTGAAATTTTAGGAGCAACAAATTTTCGTAATTTGGTGTTTGGAGGTGTATGTGTAAAAGAAATTCGCGCCATGTTTCTATGGAGAAGCTTGTGGGCACAACACATTTTTTTTTTTATTTGCGCAAACAAAAGTGGGCGTAAGCGGCTGATTTTAGCAACAAATATAGATAATGGCCCTACCAATCCACTATACAAATGTTGTGTCCATAGATGTAAAATTGTGGATGCCACAGAATTTTAGCGGTTTGCGAGGGTGCGGAAGGAGGTAGCCGATTTCGAAAATAAATTTGTGCTAAACTGGTATCCTCAGAATCAGAACGTGCAATAAGTTTTTCGCTATCTATTATAGTCTCCAAAATCTATGCGTTCAAACGAACAGACGGACAGACGGACATGGCTAGATCAACTCGGCTGTTGATGCTGCTCAAGAATATTCTGATATTATAGAGTCGGAAAAGCTTCCTTCTGCCTGTTACATACATTCGCACGAATGCAATATACCCTTGTTCTTTTTAAGAACCGGGTATAAAAATGGTTGATAAAGAAGAGAGGTATATCTCGTTGACCGAGAAACCTCGGCTACCCCTTTACTCTGCGAGCCCAGAGTACAAACATGCTTGAAACGTTTGTAATCAGCTTCAGCTCAGTGCAGTGCCAGCCGACGGTCAGGAATGTTTTCTCCGATCGCGAGGAGGATGCTATCAGAGCTGGCAGTTGTGCTGCTAATGATTTCCCTAGCGCTGGGTAAGGAGTGCGGGCCAACGGAGTTCATGTGCATCGAAGATGGCAGCTGCATAGGAGAGGAATTTATGTGCAATAACGTCCAGGATTGCGTCACGGGCAGTGACGAATCCTTTATTCAATGCAAAGTGGAATTGGACGATATGACTGGGTACTTTTATTGTGCCAATGGAGCTGCGATCAATTCTAAACAAATATGTGATATTTATAAGGACTGTGCCGATGGTTCGGATGAACATGACCTGCTTTGTGGACGCAATGCCACCTACGCGGCTAGTATTCGCGGTGGGTGCCAGGGGTAAGCAGTAAAACGCATCCCTGGGCAACAATCCATGAGCTTCGTCCACTTTCAGGGAGGATGAGCTGGAATGCCTCCCGGGAACGTGTGTACCGCTTCAAAAGTAATGTGATCGACTGCGAAAACGGCCGGGACGAGTCCTTGGAGGCTTGCTATGAGCAGTGCGACTCGAACGACGAATGCTGGCAATGCGCCCACGGGGCTCTCCTACCGCCCGACTTGTTTTGCAATAACGTAACAGACTGCCTCGACGGGTCGGACGAACTGTGCGACAGATCCATAGTTACTCCGGGAATCTGCGTAGAGCCGCATCAATATTCCTTTTCAGACAAAACCAAGTTCATACGGAATGGCACCCACAAGTTTGTTTATGCCAATCAGGCGGCAAAGGTACACTGCCCCGAAAAAGGTCAGACGACCTGGAATGTGTGTATGCGCAACGGAAGCTGGCACCATCCATTTTGTAATGACAAATACAATAACCTCAATCCGGACACCAACGGCGCGAACGGTTGCATGATCCACTACTACAATAATGAGACCATGGCCATCTGGGATGTAAGATATGCCAACGAGATTAATGGAAAGCGAAAACTCGTCCAGCCACCGATTTTTAATATGACTGTGAAGTTCACCTGCCACGATGATTACGCGATAATGCCTTTTTCGCTCATAGATGAATTTGTCAAATGCTATGACGACAAAACCTGGAGCAAACGCGACTTTCATCCCACATGTGTAAGTAAATATTTCCATAATCTTTAAGAATTTCCAAGAAAATTACAATGATAAGTGACATCGGGTTATTACACTTGTATTGTGTTACTTGCCCATTATACCATGTACATTAAGATACAAATGTTATATTTAAGTTTGTGTAAGTGTATATAACAGGAAGAAGGAGATATTTCCAGCCGAGTCGATCTAGCCATGTTCGTATGTCTGTGTCGTTCTCCGAGATAATAAGAGCTAGGAATGTAACTCTTGTTGCTTTTGGTCCGTTATATGTGTGCGGAGATCGAGTTTCTTTCAAATTTTTACCACGCCTCCTTCCGCCTTTGCAATTTTATAAAAACTAAATTTTCACCTGCATATTTGCCTATATCTTCGAAATGGTTATAGCAAGAGATATAAACCTTTCTGCTAACAGTTGAAACTTGAAATGAAATTAAACGTTTTTACTCGTTTTCATTTAGAATTTTGCAGCGCCTCGGATTTGGAAAGCATTTATACCCTCACGCCGACTTGCCATTACGGAAGAAAACTAGTTGACTGCTCCGACTAGTATTCCCTGGTCGCCGGGGTTACGGTTATTTTCGATTGCGTTCCTTCGTTTCACCGGAATCCCTTCGATGATATTCCCAAAATTAAATGCACTGAAGATGGCGTATGGGCGGGGCTGCCCGAATTGTGCCTCAATCAGATCAAAATTTGTAGCTACAACGGCGCCTGGATAGTGCCGATTTAAGTTGAAAACTCCGCAGGCCAGTACGAGTTCAAATGCACCGGAAGCCTGATCCAATTTGATGTCGTACTCACCGCAGTTCATTGCTTTTACAAGAATGCGACATGGATCAATGCAAGCCAAGTACTAGTCGGTCCCACTGGCAGCAGGAAGAACTTTATTGAAGCAAGCAATGGATTTAGGGTACTAAAGATTAATAAATACCAGTGAGTATATGCTGTGAACTCGAATATTCCAAGCTGATCCAACTCATCCTACAGCCATTATTATAACGACACTATGGAGAACGATGTGGCGGTCCTTCTTTTGGCGAAACGAAGATCTTTACATAGCAGCCAGAGTCTCATTTGCCTGGCCAACAGAAATCCGTCGAGATCCAAACAGACGCAGGCGAAAATTGTTACCTGGAGCTCCAACGGATCTCTGGAAACGATTTTCGTGGCCATGACCCCCACAAGCGGCAATGAATTGGATGTTACAACACTCAATGGCCAACAGCTTTGCGGTGGCGATAGCGAAAGTGCCATTATCGTGAGAAATAATGAGGATAGCTCCGTGCGGGTAGCGGCCTTGCTAAGTCGATCAAAGTCGAAAACCAACTGCACAACGAATGCTATAGGCATCAACGTAATATCCACAAATATCAAGGAATTCATAGCCAAAGAAATCCAATTGGAGCCGCATTGTCCTTCATAAGAACCTACTTCACATATGGTATTAATATTTTCGCTTTTATATGTACTCTGCCTTGTTTACCCATAATTAAACATATTGCATTCCAAAGAACTTACATTCAAAGCCCCTAAAATAAGCGCCTATCCCTTAAGTGTATGCCAAATCCTTAAATGCATATTTGCGACGGTCGTCAAGTGAANTGCCATTATCGTGAGAAATAATGAGGATAGCTCCGTGCGGGTAGCGGCCTTTATATGTACTCTGCCTTGTTTACCCATAATTAAACATATTGCATTCCAAAGAACTTACATTCAAAGCCCCTAAAATAAGCGCCTATCCCTTAAGTGTATGCCAAATCCTTAAATGCATATTTGCGACGGTCGTCAAGTGAAGCAGAGTCTGTCCCTGATAAGCTGGAAAATGATAGGAGCTGATAGCCCTGTTCAGTCCCGCAAATTATCATTGTTCTGGCTGCAGGTTCAGCACTTGGCCTCCACAATTTATGCATTTTCCGTGGCATTAACGCTGAAAGGCGTTGCAAATGAAATGCCATTCAAAGGGCTTTCGCCTGCTTTCTGTTGTCTGGTTAGTTGGTTACCTGGTTAGCTGAAAATGGCTTTCCCACCGCCACCCCTCCCCACCGAAAAGGTCACGCAAATTAGTGGTGCAACAAAAGCGTGCAACTAAAAAGGAACCGCCGCCACAACGGGAAAGTTTTCCTGAATAGGATAACTGCCAACTCTGGACGGAGGCGCCATCTCGATGCCGGCCGTAATCCTGGCTGTGGGAAAACTTGCCAAAGTAACTAGATAACGTAGCGACCGACAAACTAAGTAGTTGCCAAAGGGGTTGCCGGCACAAAACCAAGGGGATATCCCAATAAAATACCCCAAAGGATATCCAAAGAAGCCATGGTTTTCCATTTTATATCCACCTCAAACACACAACTCTCTAAGTTTGATTTGAGGCTGAAAAAGTCAACAAATAATCAGTACAATTGCTAAAAATTACCCACGCACAATATATGCAATTCTTTCATTGACAAGCATCAGCCAAGCAACCGAGCGAACGCTAGAATAATTAATAAGCTAATTAATCCATAATAATGCCAAATAATGAGCCAATATTTGTGCAAATATTTGTCCAGAGAAGCAAAGTGGATGGGAATTGCGATGGTGGTGACAGGAAAACGGGGAAAACCCGTATGAGTGTGTGTGTTCATTGAAAATGCCGTCATTATCGTGCTCATCATCGTTTACATGGCAAGTGCCTCATGGTTGCATGCCGCAAACGCTGCCGCTTCATTATCCTTATTACTCCTTTCGCTACAGTTCCCCGATCGACCCGGCTCCCTCGCTTGGCATGCGTGCTTCCACACTGAAAAAAATGCGTGCTTGCACACATGCTCACTAATTCATTTTTTCTTTTATGTCATATACCCTAAGCTACAAATGGTATATTAAGTTTGTGCAACTTTTACCAGGGAGAAGGAGATATTTCCAGACGAGGCGACCAAGCCTTGTCTGTCTGTCCGTAAGTCTGTATGAACACGTCGTTCTCCGAAATGGTAAGGGCTAGAGACAAAAGGAATTATTGCTTTAGGTCCGTTATATATGTACGCAGATCGAGTTTCTTGGCACGCCCCTTTCCGCCCTTGTAATATGTATTAAACTATATTTGCTTTGACCATAACTTGGACTTGCTCTATGTCATTATTGAATTGTGGTTACTACCATTTAGTCTTTGAAATTTAAAAAAATATGCATTTTCCTTTCCCCATATGTCTGTATCTCCGAAATTGTTAAGCCAGGAGATATAAATCATTATGCTTAGAGCTAAAATATGAATATTTATTCATGTAACAAGTTTTAAAAAGAACGGGCAATAAATAATGAAGATACGGCCTTTGCTAATGTAAATGCATGTGCATGTAATTTGGGGTTTTAGCGAAAAAAAAAACAAATTTTTGCTTTTCTCTCAGTGTGGCTATCGCACTCGCTCAACGCTGGCGGGTTATTGTTTCCATTTTGATTTATGTCTGGCATCCTTGGGCTCCTCTTGGCCTCGTCTACTATTTTAACGTTGTTAACCAAATTGCATAAATTAAGTGCGTTCGTCTGCTTGAGTGGCTTTCGTCCTGGCTCTAGTCCCCTAGTAGTCCTCCCTCCCAGGGCCAGCTCCTGTTCCTGGTTGCTGTTCCTGTGCCATCTCCCATTTCTCTGCTCCAGCCTGGAGATGAGTTTTGGCTTCGAGACTCCTGCGTCCTGTGTACGAGTACTTTCCTCACTGGCTGCATTTGTGTTGCTAATGTGCGCACATTAGACGCACATGTTGCCAACCCTCTGCCAGTCCTGGAATTGTGTTTTTTCTTTTTTTTTCCTAGGAATTTTTCTTCTGCTCGGAATATTTTATAATTGGCATGTAAATGCATTTTCCAGCTGGCTCAACTGACTGAATCCTCGGCAAACTATAATGCAATTTTTTAATTTCTTGTGGCAATTCCACGGATTTGCAGCCCTGCAGGGGGGAAGCCATGTGCACAAGGCCAGCAGTCATTAGGATTTAAAATAATTGCTTAAGCTTGAGAGCACCCATTTAATTAAATTAAAGGCAAATGGAAAGTGAATCAATTGAAATATAAATATAAATATAGTTACTGAATCACAAAGGTATAGTTTGTAAATATATCTAAAAATTCCCTTGCAAAAAAGTTTTATAATTTCCTAAGCTGCGTGACTATTTTTCATTGAGCTCCAATTATATTTATATCGCTCTTGTTAGGCCAATCAACCAAAATATTTTGTAAATATTTGTTCGGCTGTCTCTAAACTCTCGGCAATTTTAGAAAATTGCCATTGTTGCGGCCCAATTATATAATTTGCAATAATAACTTGAGCTATTGACAATTTGAATATAAAGCGAGCTGCCACTTTGCAGCTTGTGCTTTACAATGAAAATCGTTGTGGTGATTTTGTTGGTCTTTGGCGTTTTAGGCCTCGTTAAAAGCCAGGATGAGGACGAGAACGTGCGCAGGATAATGAAGGAAATGGAAGTCATGCCGGACATTTTAGATGAGCCTCCCAGGGAGTTGCTCAAGGTAAGCTTTTGCATTGGAAATCTTTGGAGTAATTATCAGTTCGACGGAATATCAAATATGACAGATCAAATATGACAATGCGTTTGACATTGAGGAGGGAAAAACCTATGCGCCCAAGGAGCTGAAATTCCAACCGAGACTCGATTGGAACGCGGATTCCGAGACATGTTACACTGTGCTCATGATTTGTCCCGATGCCCCGAATCGCGAGAATCCCATGTACCGGTCGTGGCTTCACTGGCTGGTGGTTAATGTTCCCGGCTCGGACATAATGAAGGGTCAAATCATATCCGACTATTTTGGTCCTCTGCCGCCCAAGGACAGCGGCATGCAGCGTTACCTGGTCCTCGTGTATCAGCAATCGGACAAACTGGACTTCGATGAGAAGAAAATCGAACTGAGCAATGCCGATGGACACAGCAATTTCGATGTTAAGAAGTTTGCCCAGAAATACGAAATGGGCGTCCCGGTGGCAGGAAACATTTTCCAATCCCGCTGGGATGAGTATGTCCCGGAACTGATGAAAACGCTCTACGGTGTGAACGAGTGAAGAGATTTCCTTGAGATGGTTTCTTGGTTCAGTTTTTGTTGTTTACGTTTTAATTTTAAATACATTTTTGTAGCTTAGCGACGAGCATTCCACATTCAAATGACTTATTCAGTTTCCAAACCATACAATACTTTTGATGAACTCCCTGGAATCTGTAAGTCCCTTAAGCTCTTCAACAACGAGCTGGAAAAGCACAAAACTCGCTTAAACTTTTCCATCTTGATAGCCTGTAATGTTAGATTTCCATTTATACTCGCGCAAGTGTGAAAGGTGCAATTTCCAGGGAGAGTCCCCAGCCTTCCGCTTCACAGTTCCACTCAAATAGTAACTAAACGCAGTCAGGGCACAAAGCGCTTTTTGTGGGCAATGGCAAATAACCTTAAGGTTAAGATTACAAGGTAATTTGATTCAATTCGAGTGATAGGCGTGCCAAGGCAACAACAAGCGGCCCGAGCCGGAAACGGAGATGAAGATGCTGGGGCCGAGGCTGAGGGGAGGCTGGAAAATTCCCGGTGTCGGGCCAATTTCCCCAGTTTCAGTCGGATAGATGACAGTGTCAAGATAAGAATTGTTGCAGCTTTGCGTTTGCACCCCTCCAGCCACAAGCTCCCGTCCCCCGTCTGGGGTCCTTTTTTTTCATTGTGTGTCCTGGCCAAGTTCGGGGCTTATTTTTCTGGGTTTTCTTTTCATTTTGTTTATCAGTTTGTGTATAAATTTGCCTTTATTTTGACATATTTAGTGGCGGGCCCAAGACAATTGTCTGGAGCGATAAAAAGCTTAGATATCTCGTTCCGATTTTCTTGTTACTCCATTAAAAAGCTATATACACACTCAGTCCGGAATACAAGAATTGGATTCAGACGGAAACGGAGAGTATATTATCTTTTCAGAGTTTACTGCCTACTGCTTTGGAGTTAATCATTTTATTTCGACATTATACTACCTAAATTTGATTTTGGTTGCCCATAGTACTGGAAATTCTTCCAGTCATCTAAAAGAGTTCCACTCATTTCCACGCATCATCTTCACCAGCTTAGCTCTAATTTCACGCTCGCCTGATCTTCGTATTATATGAAACGTTTTTTTTCCTCGCATTCTGGACAGTTGCCAACCCGGCGTATGAGCAATCTTGCCGGGCTCTGTCACAAATCCCAAAGCGCTTCTGCTGCTGCTGCTTGGCCGCCGCCTCAATCCACACATTTTGCGGAAAAAGTTTTCTTCTTATTATTTATCCCATGTGACAAATTTGGTGCAGCAGATTTTGCCTCGCATAATAAATTATGCGACTCATAATTTTTGGGGTCCCAAAAAAATAAAGAAAGAAAGAAAACTTAAATTAAATTATAGAAAAAGAAAGATGTGAAGAATAATGAAGGAGTGGGGAAAAGAGTTGAAAGTTTTTCATCTTTTAGTGGGATACGAAAGTTTTCGGTGCACGTTTTAATTTAATAATCGCTGTCTGGCGTCGTGAAGTTGTGGCAAAGTTTTTCCAAAGACTTTAGCGAATTTGACATTATACTTAATCGGCTAAAAACGCTTTTAATTGGAGCGTTGTTTGCGTGAATAAATCATGTAATAAATAAACAAGCCGGCACACTTGTTGGGTCATGCATTATTTATGACTCGAATCAATAACTGTGACACTCTGGCCCAGCATTAGCCATGCATTCAATGGCTGCCAGAGCGGGTTCCTGGGCCCACAGGAAACGGAGCTGCCCCCAGGATCGAGTGTCTGGGCCTGCAACCGGCAGCCTGCCTCCTGTCACACAGTTAAAATGTGATAAATTCCATTAAGTGACAGAGCAACGCACACAAAATGCAAACGTAAACTATATTTGAATTTAGAGATGAGCATTGCCAGCCAATGGTTGCCCACTAAATTCAGGGATAGATATGTAAGGTCCTATCAGGAAATTCTGTTAATAAATTTCCAAAAAAAGGAATTGATATAGTAGAATTTATAAGCAATTAAATTTAAAACTGTTATTATTACCATCTCTAAGTTTTAGGGCCCAGCATAGAAATGTTTTGAGCGGACAGGCAAGAAATCCATTTTGCATGTGGCAACCAAATCAAAATGTAGCAGCCAGAAAGCAACGCACATGGCAACACACTACAGACAATATATGCACAATATATGAGTATGTGTATCTATAAACTGTAAACATCAAGTTGAAAGTTGCATGTTGCACATTGAAAGCCAAAACTGACACTAGCAGACATTTAGTACGCAGCGCATATTGAAATTGCAATTTGATTTCTGCCTTTTGCCACCAACTGTCCGTCTAACTATCTCTATGGCACTCACTCTTCAGCCCGATAGAGTGGGGTTCTATATCTTTTTATACCCGGGTTTTAAGAATATCAAGGGTATTTTGAATTCTTACGAATGTATGTAACAGGGAAAAGGAAACTTCTCTGAGCATGTTTATCAGCATCAACNACAAGGGTATGTTGAATTCTTACGAATATATGTAACAGGGGGAAGGAAGCTTCTCAACAGCCGAGTCGATCTAGCCATGTCCGTCTGTCCGTTCGTCCGTAAGAACGCCTAGATCTTGAAGACTATAGTAGATATAGAAAAACTAGTTGCATATTTAGAATTCTGTGATACTAATTCAGCACAGGCTTGTTTTAAAAATCAGCTACCAACCCCCGCACCCCCGAAAACCACGAAATTCTGTGGCGCCCACAATTCTAACTCTAGAGTTACTAAATTCGGTTATTACACTAGCAGAACCAATATCTATCTGTGTTGCCAAAATCAGCGCAAATGGCAAACTTATAACCGGGTATTTATAGTCGAGACCCTCGACTAAATTCGTTTTTAGTTGGTTCTTTTCGAAAAGGTTCTTGCCCTGCGACCCAAAAGTTGTGTTTGATATAAACGCAGTTGCAGGCTAACAACTAAAACAAACTGGGTCAACGCAATGCAATTTTAAGCTGTTAGGGGTACTACAAATGAGTACCTACTAAACAAAAAGCCTGCAGTCTTATAAACTGATGGTAATTAAGTTTCGAAGTAATTCCGTTGCGTGGATAATATAAATACAATTAAACTCACATTCAATTATTTAATTAAGGTGTAGAAACAATGGCATTGCTATCTGACTATCGCACACACCTGGGCCGTCGTGAAAATCCTTCATGACACCCCACTGCACAAAGCCTCTTGGGGCACTTAAATCATTATTTAATTTGAATTTAAAATGCGGCAAAGAATTCTCCGTTTCCGCGGCTGTCGTTGTTTGTCGTTTGAAACAAAGCGCGGACAAATAAATAAAATAAAATGGCAAACTCATTACAAGGCAAGTGCTGGACGACCGGCGCCAGCGATGGCGATGGCCATGGCGATGACGATGATGTTAATGACGATGATGATGTGGCAACAAGTCGGAGTCGGGCATCACTTTCAACAATGCCCCCGTGCAACGCAGGCACACACACACACATAGTGAGGGCGAAAAAAAAGTGGCCAACAAAGGCACAATGGCACTGCACCACTGCCGCTGCTGTTAAGCTCTCCCACTTGGCTGCCTGCATTGTTTGGTCGGCAGGTCGAGGGGCATGGGGGAGCAAGGCGGGCTGCCAGGTAGGGAAACACTGCCGGCGGCATCTGGGGCATTGATGCCAGGTGACAGACGGCACTATGCCGGTGCGTGTGTGCCCCGGTTTGTGTTGGTGCGACTGCGAGTACAGTTTGTGTTGGTGGAAATTTTACAGCCTGCATATGCCGCAGTTTTCCAGCTAATTGTCGGCTATTTACATTTTAAATCGCTGCCAGCCTTAAAAGCAACTACGCCTCAATTTAGCAAAAGTTTTATTCAATTACCAGGCCCCATGACAAGCAGTAATTCCATGCGAAAATCCTTTTGTCTGACCTAAAATATAGGTAAACATTAAGAAAGTCTCGACTGGGTTTTCATTACTTAGGGAATTAAAACCTTGCCATTCCTTTAAGCTGCTACTTAGGGTTTTAGCCAGCATAACTGCCAAAGAATAAGCCACAAACTGGGTCTTCAAAGTTGCGTACTCATGAATACGAAATGTGGTTGAGTCGCATTTGAGTCTCCTGCTAGTGAAATATGTCAATCCTTTGTCGCTTCTGTCGCTCAACTCACTGCAAGTGACAAGTCAGGTTGCCTACAACAAATATTGTGCCCCAGACCCGCTTGTGGGCTCTACCAATCTAGTTAACCTGCTTAGATATTCAAGCAGTATGGAACCGCCTTCGCCTTTTTTTGTCAACTTTGGAAATTTGTATATGCCGCAACACGGGGGACAGCTGCCACGCCCCCACAACAGTTGGGGCAATACTTTCGAGTGGGCCACAAATTCGATAAAGTATGAAAATGCTTTTTTGACGCAGGCTTCGTGATTTCCATGCAAAGTTATATTGGCGAAAACAAAGAAAACACGGGGCTAGGTGGGTAACGAGGTTCTTTGCGCTGTTGCTTATCGATTTGAAAATTACACGCTTCAAAGTCGAAAGTTCGGCCAAAGGAAGCACAAAATTAGCACAGGCCACGTCGCTGCCACAGACAGTCGAGTGTTGCCTACTTTTTGGGGCAAATCGCGGGTACCTATTATTGGCAGGACTTTCAATTTGGCCATTTTAAAGCCAAATTTTTTACATTATCGACGTCTTTTTTTTGTAAGCTGTTACTAAATATATATCTTATCTTTCTCGGCCCCCAATTTGGGAGCCAACAAGGCGTATACGTAATGCATATAAGAAATCAAAATATTCAATTTATAAGCACTGATTACAACAAAGGTTTTCAAAAAAGTTTCATAAAATTCAAAGTTTTGGCAAGTTGTAAAGTGTCGTATAAAATGCAAATCTTTGGCTTTCTATTTTTAGTGTTTCATTGCCAAAATAACAAGATTTCCTAAACATATTACACTGCTCTGGTGATCGACGCTGGTCTCCGAAAAAGTGTAAGCTCAGTGAAAACCTGGGGTGTTGTTTCACCGCCAAATGCAGAACATTTGCATGAAACTGAAGTTGGGGAAGCGCAAACATTAGCCCAAGTCAGATAGCGAACGCGACTGAAGGGTGGGACAGCCGCCAGCGACCAAACAAAATTCTTTTGCCGCTTTGAAAATTTTTGGAACCCTTTCGCCAACCAACCCCCCAAAGGGATGCGCCAAACGGAGGGTAACAAGTCAAATATGCTGCCAAAGTTATTGATGGCATACGCACCAAAACAAATTTGCTTAAATCTGTTTAATGTTTTCCCATTTTTTGTGCAACAACCCCTTCGTATTTCCAATATTTATAAATATGTTTTTTGCTCAAGCAATTTGTTTAAATAGCAACGATATTCCAGTTATGTGGCTGATTAACCGAATAAGTAATGCTGATGGGCTTGCCTATGAATGTTTCTGTTAGATATGTAAAACAAATCGCTGCCAGCGGAAAATTTGTATCTAACTCCATTTAAGCACTAAATGTTTCTTACTTGTCACTAATTAAATCATAATTCTCCTCAACGTCAAAGTTTTGGGAGCTGGCAAGCAGCATACGCATTTTGAATACCCTTCTGGAAAAATTGGGGGAAAAACATAGCCAATTTAATATGTACTGCATAATCTTGTATTTTCCGGACTACCCTGCCGGTAAGGATTACAAAAACGAGCGAAAATCCGCAACACACATTTGCACCATAATCAACAAAAGCACTAATTGCACAGAAGACACTCCACTGACATTGATGTCTGATTCCGAGTGTGAATCCGAATGCGAATGCGAATGCCAGTGCAAGTGGGATACAGATACGAGTATCCGTGTGTCTTCCTCGAATTTCATTTCATTTGCGCTCCATGTGCAGCGGTATTAACGTTACAGTTCCCATTTACCTTTGGCGCTGATGACGCTAAGCTGTCTGCATGCGTAGACACAACCCCCATCCCAACCCTAGACCCCTTTAGATTTCCCGGACCCCGCCCCCCACCAGTCATCGCACAACTTCATTAACGCAGAGTAAACACACGCATGCAGTTTTGCGAGCTGTCTGCTGGAGGCAAAGTGTTTGATGTTGTTGCCATCGCTTCTGGCAGTTTAAAGTTACATTTCGGGGATAGGACCTCGGCGCGCAGGAGGGCGAGGAGTGCCCCAAATGGATGGCACATTCAGACATTACCAAATATCCGGCGTATTTGCTTAGGTGAGTGTGTTTGGACGGGGAAGCGGGCTTTAAGCCAAACAAAAATTAAATTCTGTCCCGGCAATGACCGCTTTATAGTAGTAAACAAAATAGGGATGCCTAAAACGTTAACAAATTCAAGTCAAAGAATTTGTTAGCAGCTTATAAATATGGTTTTAGAGATGGGCAGCCCCTGGCTCTTTCGGCTCCCAGTGCTCCCAAAAACAAAAAGCTGTTAATGTCTCGATCAAAAGGGAACACCGTGATCAAGTGCTCGGAATTTGCCGGTGAAAAGGGAATGTGAAGCAAAGGTCTCGATCAAAAGGGAATCGAAATGTGCACGTCATCCGAAGTAGACATTGAAAAGGGAATGTGTGAAATTAAACAAACAAAATATGTAAAACCAAAAAATCGGACGCAGACCCTTTTTTTTCTTTTTCGGCCGGCTCCCAAGTTGAAAATTTGTGCCCACCGCTGATATAAACCTTTCCTAAGTTGTTATTTATACAAGTAGAGTTTATATTTTCTACGGCGCTTTGCTGCCAAGTGTAATTGTCGAATTTTGCCATCATCCTTTTAAATGCATGCAAATTACCGTGATCTAAATAATTAAACATAATTTGATGTGCTCTTCCGGCTGAGACGGTCTTCCCACGGATTTTTTGCCGCCGCCCGCTCCGCCAATTTCGCGCCACATTGTTTAGGCCCGGCCCAGAGTCCATTAA
This sequence comes from Drosophila ironensis, assembly GCA_021223825.1. Classification (NCBI taxonomy): domain Eukaryota; kingdom Metazoa; phylum Arthropoda; class Insecta; order Diptera; family Drosophilidae; genus Drosophila; species Drosophila ironensis. The sequence continues at coordinate 908,792 of JAJJHQ010004879.1, forward strand.
CAAGGCATAACGATGTGTCATGCGACAAGCACACATATACCCATATTCTCGCAGGCCTGCCCGCAAATATGGCACTTTGTTCCTTTCCTCCAGCTCGTCCTGCTCCTGCTCCTCCTCCTGCGCCGCTATGTTGTTGTTATTCATATTTATGAGGCTGCGTGTGCGAGTGCGAGTGCGAGCCGTCCTAACAAGCCTAACGAACTGCCAAATTACGCTGAAATAGCATTAAAAATTTAAATTCTTTGCAGGCGGCTTTTCATCGTTTTGTGTGGACCGACAAAAGCATAAACGCCACCAAGTCGAAAATGACATTAAAAAGAATAGGCTCTTCTCCTCCGTTTGCCTGTTTGTCTGACAGTTTAAGATGTCTGAAAGGAAATCATAGATCATTGCCTCGTTAAGAGCGGAAAACAAGTCAATTTTTGCACCCAATTTAAGGCTTCCGCTTTGGATGGCTTATATGTAGTGTAGTTCTATTACTAACCCACATTTACTTTGTGCGGCTTGTCACTGTGCCATTTGGCACAAGTGCATCCGACTGACAGCAAAAGACCTGCAAATGTAGCCAAGTATGTGAAAAATGCCACAGAAACACCAATGAGAGAACAAAAGTTCCTGTACAACTTGGGGCTTGCGAAAGTTTTTAATCTGCCCCATGCAAAACTTTAATCGAAAAGCTGACAACGCCGAGGAAACTGAGTCAAACTTTTCAAATTGAAATATCAGCAGAGAACGAAGCAGCAGATAAGAAAAATTGGAATCGTATGTTTTTTCGTCACATGCCAATTGCGTGTTTGAAGTGCATGCAGAAATTTAAGCCGAAAACTTTGATCGCTGCTGCCTCTTTGACAGAGACAAATGCGAAACTTTTCCCAATGCACTCCAGAGTGCAGTAGCAGTGGAGGGAGCAGCGGGAAAAGCAGTTGCCAAAGTATGCAAAGGGCATGCAAACAATGGCATGTGATGGCATTTTCCATCTATATATTTGCGGGGCAGTATGTACGTTCGGATCGGCTCTTGAACTTTTTAACTTTACCCAGTTTAGGCGGAGTAATACAAAGAATAAATATTCCAAATGGAAAGCAAACATACATATTTTATCGGCGTTATGGCCACACGTCTTGTTATAGGGCATATTGAGCTCGTTTGAATATATGTAACAGGGAAAAGGAAGCTTTTCCGACCCCATCAAGTATATATATCTAGCCATGTCCGTATGTCCGTATAACCGCCTAGTTTTTGGAGACTATAATAGAGAAAAACTAATAGCATACTTAGAATTTTGGTGTAACATTTTAGCAAAAGTTTGTTTTAAAAATCGGTTACCATCTCCCGCACCATCTAAAACCGCGAAATTCTGTGGCTCCCACAATTTGAACTCTAGGGGCACTACATTTGTATAGTTTATTGGTAGAACCAATACCCATCTGTGTTGTGAAAATCAGCCGGTTACACTCAATTCCGCCCGCGCAAATGTTAAAATTGTGTGGCATCCCCGTTGAAACACTTCTCATCCGCAGAGAATGTATGTTATGTTAAGGGAAACCTGAGAACCGGATATTTATTACAGAAACAAATTTGTGCAGACATCAGGGATCCGATCCTGGCCTAGTTAAGTCCACTCATAATTTAAGGCTGCCAGGGCAACCTTAACCCACAAAAATGTACACAGAGCCGAAACTAAACAGAAATGATTTATTTGTGGTGTGAGAAATATGAGTTTAATTTAATCAACATGAGACCTCCAGCAGAGTTTTGGTCCTAAAAAAGCAACAGGCACTTTACGATAAAAGTCAAATAATTTTGCAGCCATTTTTAATTAACCAAATATACACACACACACTCGCAGGCTAACTGAAAGAAAATGGAGGAAATTGCGAACCAGAGCGAGCGGGAAATGTAAATATGGCAGGCAAAATTAATTTGCCCAATGCAAATATGCAGAATGTGAATATGTTGCCCACCGCACACCCTTGCACCCCCCTCTCGAGTGTGTGTTTGCGGCGTCATAAATTTTTCGAGTCGAGCCCTCGAAAACCATGAAACGCAAATAGCTGCAAAAAATATTCGCTGACGTTCACGGAGTCGAGTGGAAATTTAAGCCTCCCGAAATGCAAGCCATGCTTTAATGAAACCGAACCCGAAAACAGGACTCCCTGTTTGGAGTTTCCAAGAAAATTGCGCCACCACACACACACACAGTAGCTTCCTTGTGGCGCCCTGCAATCTGCCCGGGCTGGCTTAGTTCATATCAGGTAGACCTCCCAGCTATATGTGCACCATGCGGCACATAGCCATGGCCATGCGACTCCGCCAACTACTGCTGACTACAGTCAGTTACCCAGCGGGCGACATTGCAAACAAGAAGCTCATTTTCAAAGGACTGCAGGACAACCCAGCGAGCAACGGCTGCAGGATGACTTTCAACAGGTGAGCTGCAAAAGGATAGGGCATTGATTATATCCTGGAGGGTTATTGTAGTTTTAGAGTTTAAACTTTAAACTAGCGATGGGCACAGATATTCAGCTTGGGAGCAAACCACAAAAAGAAAAAAAATGGTCTACGTGCGATTTTTTGGTTCTACAAATTTTGTTTGTGTAATTTCACGCATTCCCTTTTCACCGTCAACTTCGGATGACGTGAACATTTCGATTCCCTTTTGATCGAGACCTTCGTTTCACACATTCCCTTTTCACCGTAAAATTCCAAGCACTTAATCCCTTAATCCCCTTTTAATCCACTCTTATCGAGACATTCACAGCTTTTTGTTTTTGGGAGCACTCGGAGCAGAAAGTGCTAGGCGCTGCCCATGGAGGCTTTGAACCATCCAAAAATGAGGAACCGTATATTTTTCTGCACAATTTTGTTAGTAAAATCCCCTTACCATATGTAAATACCCATTGTATTCAACCTCGTTTCACAAAAAGGTTCACTGGGTTGCCAGTTGCAAGTGCAAGATGCAAGGAAGCGGGGCAGACGCAGGACCAGACCGTGCTCATTATGCATAAATTGTCGCTGCGAAACTGCTTTGCTGCACTGAATTATGGCAAAGTTAATGGCATTATAATGCCAAAACGCTGACATCTGCCCGAGCCAACTGGAGAGCCCTACTCTCGGCCTGGTCCAAATTCAAGTTGGCCAAGGGCAAGCGAAATTCCACTACAATTTTCGAAGCCATTTAAAAACGCAAAGATGCCGCTGTCCAGTTTTTGGCCTCTGTTGTGGCCTGCTTGTTGTTTGCTGTTGTCGATGACTTGTTGCCCCAAAGGCGACACAAGTGACCCTCGTTTGTTGTCCTCCTCGGCCCCGGCATCGTCCATGTCAGCACAAGTCACATCAGGCCCAGACCCCGAGTGGTTTTCCCATGATCTGTATTTTTTTTATCGCGGGAACAAAGCCACAGGACGTGAATTAGACGTGGCACTAGGAAAATCGTATGATGCATAAGGGAAAATGTCTTGGTGTTGCAGATATAATGTATTTAATCAATTAAATGTTTATGAATATTCCTTAGTTTAGCTGTTTGTCTTGATGAATATTAAAATTAAAAAAAATTCTTTAAGATTTTGTGACTATTTTTGAGCACGTTGTGGCGTGCTGTGCACGTTCTTGTTGCCGCAACTCGGCTCCTTGCTGCGTGTGCTTGCTTCCTGCACACACCGCATGCCGCCACCGCAAACTTGCGGCACTGAGCCCTGTTTTCACTTCCGGTTTCCGGCTTGCCCCGCCGTTGCCGTTAACTTGTTTTGATTTTTTAATGGCTCGCCTGACGACGGCAACCCGTGCATTGGGCTCCCACAACTCTTATCTTTAAGGCAAAGGACACCTTGAAAATCCTGGATGCGTTATTTGGGATTCTTTAAGCTGCTTCTGAATTCCTGGCTTTCTGTTGGCCAAATAGGAACAAAACAATACAGAATCGCGATGATATATTCAGGGGCCCAGTCGGCGGGGCTTTTGTCATGCAAATTGTTGAACAAGCAAGACGGACGTCGACTCCACGGTGACGTTGATTGCTCATGAAGGCAAATTAAAAGCAAACACCAGCCAGGACCACGAGACGAACTTATGAATGCTCTATGCAGGAGAGGAAAATAAAAACGCTTTTCCTGTTGCATAAACATAACAGTGGCACCTTCTTTAGAAGTGATTTCCAAGGATTTCAAAGTCACAAACCCATAATTCGCTAGCATACCTCACCATATAGCCCGATATAGCCAAAATTGGAGAGGGAAGTGGAAGAGGGAAGGCTGCGTTGCTTACCTTACAGCCCATTGCCACATTTGCCCCATCACCCGCATTAACCATTTCCATGTTGTTCGCATGCAACTTGAGGAAAAAACAAAAGAGCTGCCAACAGCGGCAACAAAAGCAAAAAGCGGCAGGCCGGGAAAATGGGAAAAGAAATACAGTTGACGTTAAAGGCAAAGCACACACACACACAGCGCACAACACACGCGGGAAAGGAGGCAGGTCGGAAAACTTTTGTTTCTGTTGTTGCTGTAATTGCTATAACAATTGCCGGGCGTGTGCTGCTGAAAAAGGAGTCGCCCACCAAGTCTGAGCCGGAGGAGTCACGACTCCTGAGCTCTGAGTCCTGTGCAGCAGAGTCGTCGATTTTAATTACGTATGCAATTTATTTATTACCTTTGCCCGGAAATATTGTGCGATTGTGTTGCCTGTGCTCTGCGGATCGGATGTGGCACAAAGCCCGAGCAGGAACCGTGGGGCGTGGTGCGGGGCAGCAAAGATTTAACATGCGGTTATGAAGTTATTTTTCATTTTACCCATTGAGGCCTGTCAGAAAATGCAGCTCCGGCAGAGTGCTTGCATTGAGAGCAACTTTTCCTTGCAGGTTATGGTTATTTATTGTGAGGGAAAATAATGCCGAAGAGTTCATAGAGGTATGGTGCTTGGGAGGTGTCTTTAAGGGTCTCGTAAATACCACTCGCAAGAGCCACCTACAAAAATATCTGCCAAAATATTCACTAAGGGTTGCAGTTGCGTTAAATCTCACCAAGATTTTTATTTTTGACTTCCAATCAATTTTAATTGCCTGTTGCCTCAGGATCATTATTCATCCAACTGAAGCTATATAATTATTGAACAAAGTGTGAAATAAAAAGCGCAGACAGCAGTAGGCTGAGCCCACCGGCCATAAATCAGACAATCAATGCTTAGGCTCCTTGGAGCCCCAACATAAAGGTGGCGTGTGTCCACTAAATTAGCGTTTTCATTAGGAAAAACAAGCGAAATTTGTTCACAATGTTGTCGTGGTTATGGCTCAAACCCACACCCTCGCACAGGGCTGAAACGAGATTGTTTGTGGAATAACCTGGAGCCCCGATCCCTTTCCCAATTTGGTTGCATTACTTGATTAGTGTCCGCGCAATGCTGTTATTAAAATTCAATCTAAAATTTCCCCTCCGCAGCCTGAGTCTCGTGCGCTGATTGCATGTCTAATCGAATTTAACAACCTTTTGCAGGGAGGACATGGAAACAGGAACAGCGAGGAAATTAACGAATTTCATATTAAGTGCAAATTCCGGCGTCCAACTCGTGTCATGCGATTGTGATTTGATTCAGCTCCGGGCTCAAAGCCCTTAAGTTTTCCCATCCGTGCCCCCTATTTGCATTTTCATCGCGTGAACATGGGCGGGACGGTGTTGGAAAGCGGCCTAATGGCAGGAAAACAAGTGAATACGGATTATGTTGGGGAAAACCCAGAATATTGTAAAATAATTATACCAAGTACCTTAGGTAAAAATGGTATTAACTTTGTGCAAATGTATGTAACAGGCAGAAGGAGACATCTCCGACCCCTTAAGGAATATAAATTCTTGATCAGCATCGCCAGCCGAGTCGGTATAGCCATGTCCGTCTGTCAGTCTGTATGTATGAACACCTCGTTCGCGGAGATGGTAAGAGCTAGAGGTGTAATTCTTTTTGCTTTTGGTGTGTTATTATTGCAGGCAGATCAAGGCAGTTTATTTCAAATTTTTGGCACGCCCCTTTCCGCCCTCGTATCTGCAAAAAATTGATATCTTCGAAAGTCCACTGATAGTCAAGCACGTAAATTTAAAATTATGTACGGATCGGACAATAAATATAGAAGATATGAGCAATTAAAGTTTTTCCCACCCCTTCCCTAGCATGCCGCACATAATGGGGTGACGTCATCCGTCTCTTCTTTGACTTCAATTCGTTTGCACGTGTATACATACAGAAGTGTGTGCATGTATGCACAATACATACACAAATGCATGTATGTGTGCACCTGCAGATGTCAACAAACGAAAGGTTTGTGAATTATTTGAAAAAAAATAAAAACAAAGAAATGGTTGATCAAGAAAAGAGGCACATGGTATATCGTTCTCGATAAATCCCGACCACAGCGTTCCTACTGGTTTTTAATATGTTTTAAAATAATTAAAGAAACAAAAGAAATTGGTGGCAACTCTTAGACGAGGGCTTTTTTTTCTAATCAGACCAGGGCTGATCAGATAAATATCGGTAATGTTGTACTGGGTAAAAACCAAACATATTTAATCTGCTAATATGTTGTAAAAATATTTACTACATAAAAGACAAATTTGTGTAATACCCGCATCTGCTTAAGAAAAGCTGAAGATATATTAAATGACTAAATATATAAGTTTATGGCTACCCTAGGTTAGATCTAGATCTAGTGCTGCACAATAAAACCATTATCGAATCGCTTAGTTTTAAATAATTTCTGCATTTAATTTGTATTAGTGAATTAGTAAATAGAAATAAATTAATTTTTATTCAGTCAACCGGTTCACAAGCCAGTATTGCAAAATGACTGCATATATAGTGCTGTAAAACGAGCTTTAATGGAGATGGGCAACTTACCGATAACCTTGACATTTTGCCATTTCTATTTGGGATCGCCCTGAAAAAGCGTGCAATCATTCTGTGAAAAACACGTAAAGCTAATAATTGAAGCCTGTAAGTATGATTTATCCGTCATAATAGGTAAAACCCTAATTTGTTATACAAAAAAAAGTGTGTCTGAATACAACAAGGAGGCAGATAAAAAGAGTGAGTCCAAGAGCCGGACGCCGCAACACACGGGCAAGTATACCGCAATGCAAGCGAAAGCACGTGATTGCGGTGAAAATCTTAATCGCTCTCTTCCACAGACTGAAATCATTTGAAGGGATCGTCGAGCATACAACAACGAAGTCAAGATGTCGGACCGCAAGGCAGTGATCAAGAATGCGGACATGAGCGAGGAGATGCAGCAAGATGCTGTCGACTGTGCCACCCAGGCCCTGGAGAAGTACAACATCGAGAAGGATATCGCTGCCTACATCAAGAAGGAGTTCGACAAGAAGTACAACCCCACCTGGCACTGCATTGTGGGACGCAACTTTGGCTCGTATGTCACCCACGAGACGCGTCATTTCATCTACTTCTACCTCGGCCAGGTGGCCATTCTGCTCTTCAAGAGCGGCTAAATTGTCCGGCATGCCTTATTAACAATATCCACAATACCAACTAACTCCACATACGCGCTTCACACATATTAAAACACCTCTCTGATTTGAAATGGCAAGTTTCCTGTAATCCCAAGACATCCCGCAATCGCAGGACTGTCCAAAGATTATGCTCTTTATTCTGCGCCTAATGCGTTGACACGACATCACTCGAACACCCCCACTAAAAAAAAAAATCACACCCGATACCGAATCGTGATTGAAATGCGGATCCAAATTCTAAAGGTCACGCTATGCACACAACTATGTTTAAATTAAATTTATTGCTGCCTAATTGATGTGTTCTTATTAGTTTGGCAAGGTTCCCTCAAGTTGCAGCGATAAAATCTCGATTGGCCTTCTGGGTCTGGTGACCAGGCCGGACCTTAACATATCAGATAATGCTTTTTGGGTTAATTCCTGCATTCATAATATCCATTTGAGTTCATCAGAAGACAAACAATGGGAGCTGGGCTGCGGCTGCGGCGGCTGCTACTGCAGCCTCACCTGCCTGTGGCCAAATAAAAATGGCTTAATTAAGTTAATTAAAATATTGTCGCTGTCCGTGGTGCTTTCCCAGGCAGAAGAGGAGCTGCTGCCCTGGCATTTATGCGTTTTTATTATCACAGCGATTGGCCAATTTCGGACAGGATATCGCGGGGGTAATTATGCCAGCGCACGTCCAGGGCCGCAATAATAATCATAAAAATAATATTAATAAAGTTCGCAGCGAGCGAAAAATATGTACATTTTTGTGCGCTCAACACTTTTACACACTTCGCTGGCAAACATATGAAAATGAAAATGTTTCCCGAAAATCCGGCAGACAGACGCGTTCAGTTCGAAGGGGAAGTGTGGGGGGTGGCCGGCCATAGTTGGTTTGAGCCGCTTTCACAGTTCGACGACTTTTGGCCTTGTCCTCCGATTTACCGACAGCTGACGCACGCTCCTGTTTTCCGCACTTCTGGCAATGCATCCGCACAGAGTCCTTTATGTGGAACACATATTTCGATGGGGATCGGTGGTCGGTCAGACAGATTCTCATGCATATTTCATCGGTCGCTTAAATACACCAAAGACAAGCAGCCGACCAAAATATTGCCGCTCTTGAAGGATAAAGCCGGCCGTTAAAATTTAAGTGCCACGCAATCAGTTTTACGCCCTCTCCGGCAGAAGCTTTATTAATATTTTTACGAATTTATATAAAAAGAGAGGTACATTTTTATTTCAGGAATTTCAACATTAAAAAGTAAATCCCCTTTAGGAGCTGCGCCCACCTTGGCACATCCTTCTGCCATTCATTTCATATTTGAAGTGAAGTGCAATGTGCTCGGGGGCTCCACTGGATTTTCCTCGCTGAATGAGTGGGATTTTTCCGACTCCGAGCCGTGTTGAGTCTGCGCAGTGAAAATTTGAGAGTTTGTGGGAGTTTGGAATCAGCGAGTTGGCAGAAGGCGCCAACGAGTAGAGGAAATGAATAATTTTGAAAGTGTTTTTAAAAACCAGAAACCAGCAGTTGTCTTTCCTGGAAACCTAAAAATAAATTGATGTTGCTGTTCATTGCATTCTCACAAGTACTTTAATCTTTACTCTTGGATATGTCGGAGATGTACAAGAATAAGTAGAATTGTCGGAGATGTATGAGAATAAGCAGAATTTATGTAAGTCTGTGCTATAAGAAGCGGGCAATGGGATCAGTCTGCTGAGAGATCCAAGACGGACAAGAGCTCGTCGTAAATGCAAGAAGAACAGCAAATACCTCAGCCCCTGACAGATATTTAGAGAACTATAGCTTTAATATTTTTACAGCTCTATTTGTAATTCCCATTTAATCCTGCCCAGACCTTTGCTCTTTCCACTGCCAGCATCAAGTGACTACAAATGAGCAAACTCTTGACCTTTTTTGTGTTTTGTGCGCCGAGACCATGGGGGAGTTGAAAAAATAAACAAAACTTTTATAAATTACTGTCAGCAGCAGTGACCTCAATATAAAATTGCACAACATAACTTGAACACACACAGCGAGGAGATACTGACAATGGAACGCAATAGATACGAGTGTAATTGCATTTTCCTTTGCCAGAGTGGAGGGCTCGAAAAACCAAACCGAAACCGAACGAAACTAAGCCAAAAACCGACCGCAGAAACATACGCACACGGCTATGTAAACTTTTTGTGACCTCAGCAGCTATAATTATTGCCATTTTTTGTTGCTCTCATGGCATATGAATGTGTAGCAGCAGTGTTCCGGCAAAGCGGGTCAGTCCAAAGTCAACATTAGTTTTATCCCCGGCTCAGAGTCGAGTGGAGCGGACAATGACAAAAAATCTTAATGAAACACAAACAAGACAGGCGGCAGGGGGCGGCGAGGGTGGCAAAAAAACCAACATACAGCAAACAAGCAATATAAACCGCACCGTATAAAAAGTCACAGCAAATGCTCATTAAACAAAAAATAGATGTCGCAAATTTGTACCGAAAATTAAAAAGAAAAAGTATACATTCGTACAGCGCACACGGCTTACTCTGTAAATAGCAAGGACATTTTAATCCGAATGCAAATCAAATAGGAATATATCTAAATTGTATACCTTATAAGGTATATATCATCTTGATCAGCATCAGCAACCGATTAGATCTAGCCAGGATCGTCTGTCTGTCCGTCCGTCTGTCTGTCTGTCCGTCCGTCTGTCTGTTTTAATTTAGGGTGCAACAAATAATATCCTTCAACTGGAAAATCAAAAAAGGAAAGATCTGGGATTGCTGCTCGGCGGAAGTTGGTAGCCTTTTCATTTTTTTATTTGTCGGATTCTTTTCGGATGGAGTGTGATGAATGGGACTATAAGTCCCCACAAGAGCGCATGCAGAAGCCGCCCGCTTGGATGGCGATTTCTCATTTGGCTTACGAATCCCCAAACCAGAACCTGTCTCTGCTCCTTTTTTGCGTTTGCCCAGTATCTTTGCCTGACCAATTCCATTGTCGTCAACGATTCCTTCCTGCCCCAGCCATAGTCCTGCCACTTTTCCGCTTTTACCACTTCTAAGCTCTTGTCTTTGCGTGGACACGGATTTGTGTGTCCGATTGCAGCCCTCTGTTGTTTAAACTTTAAAGACTTTTGTGCGTTTGCTTATGCATTTGGTAGGTTTTTATTAAAAGTAACTTGGAGGTAGGTAATAAATTACAGGAGAATGCAGTCTACCTCACAATATTTTTCAATTAACAAACAATACAACTCATAAACTCCTCATTTTCGTTGGTAACGGGTATCTGGCAGTCGAAAAGATTCCTTTTGTTGGCCTATCTGTATCGTTGGCTGATTGTCTACAATCCCGGAACTGTTTTGTTGGTCCTATTTTCGTTATTGTTGCTTTTGATAAATTGTACGCTTTTCGTTTTGACACATGTCAGCGTTTGTCTGCCCAAAGAGGCCGAGAATTCTTTCGGGGCTTGTCTAGCCTGGGCCACATACTTGCTTGGGGTTATCGTACTTTTTCAATTCTTACAAACCACTCGGCACCAGCCTTGCATTAAAGCCGGCCCGCACCTTTGACCTTTACTGCCGCATCCCGGTCTGAACTTTTGGCTCATTTGTGTTGGCCATGTTGCTGCACATTCAACTTGTTGACATTTTCAGGCCTGTCACACGACTCTGACAGGAGAGGGTCCTCCAACTGAAGCCGGACGACTGAGATCCCGAACCTGTGTCCTGTCAGTTGCCATGTGCCGGTGTCCTGCCATCCTGAAGCTCCAAGTTCGTGTCGTCCGTGTCCGTGTCCATGTCCATGTCCGTGTCAGGCGTCACTTTATGTCCCTGACAGCGGCAACAATTTTATTTACTTAATTTGGCTTTAGTTTGTCATTTATTTACTTGTTTGCCACAACAACAGTTGGCCAAAGTGTCCGCCTCACGCAGCCCTCCCATGCCAAGCTATACCTCTCCGAATCCTGGGCAGAATCCACGGCCATATCTATTCCGGAACGATCTGGTCGGAGTTTCTCGCTTGTGCTGGTTCGCTGTCACTTTGACGCTGATGTTCATGTTGCTCCTAGGACTGCAAATGTTCCCTCATCTCAGGCATACAGGAATGGCCATGGTGGGTAGTAAATATTTTAATATTTCTTGTTATCCGTTCAAGGGTATCGTAGGGCTTTCACCCTACCAGAAACCATTTTACTATTTGTAAATTCTAATTAAATTAATCCTCTCTGTAGGTGCAATTTAAAGCTNTAGGTACAATTTAAAGTTCTTAGGTAGGGCAATGGAAATTCTGGGAAATTGTATCCCTCAAGGGTGTCCCGCATTCGTATGGGACATCTTTTGTGGAGGCTCATTTGGTTTTATTTGTAACACGGTGACACATTTTGTTGGCCGCACTTTATTGCACATCGTTGTCGGCTGTTGTCGGAGCGTGGCATTGAATTTTTTATGAAAATTTAGAGCAAAGCGACTTGTTTTTTTCTTTTGTTGCTGCTGACGCTGCTGCTGATGCTGCTGCTGCACTTTGGCCCCGTAATTAAATATTTATTTCAATCATTTTCGCCAAATGGATGGATGGACACCGAGCCAGAGGTACGAAAATCCATTCGGCGGCAAAGTGAGACCTCACACACTGAATCCTTTGTCCAGGGCAGTGGGCGGTGGGCAGTGGGCGTGGCCCTGGTGGGGGATACTAACATTTGTCATTACACATTAATAGCGCACCATTAATCTTTTTCGTGAGCCGGTAGCATGAGGGTCTGAATGAATGGGAATACAGCCCGGGGTCTGCACCGGAATCTGAACCTCGAACCTGGAACCTGGACCCGAGTCGTCTGTCGCACAAAACCGTTAATTAATGTATGCCATTTAGCCGGAAAATTGCAAAAGGACTCTCACATACACATGCTCTCAAATTGGCATAAGGATTAGGGATGGAAACGTGAATCAGGATGTTAATTACGAGTATATTTAAACCCTTGCAAACATAATTTCAAAGCAATTCTGCTTCATATTTATGAAAACAAGATTTCAGAATTCAGCGAACATTATCTGCAAGAAATTGAATTCAAAGTTATTTGGTTTCAATGTTTTTATAAAAACTTAAAATCTTTTTTGGCTAATTTCCCAAAAAAAAGTGGGTTATTCTTGGTTATGAACAATAATAGCGATGTTGGTCCTTAATTCTGTGGTTGTGGCTCAGTATTTGCGAATACATACTTTAAATTTCGGTTATATAAGATGTGTTTCAATTTTATTAAAAAAAAAAAAACTATCGTATATTTGCATAAAATAAATAATTTAAAAAAAAGTTTCGTTGCTAATCACAAATATTACACAAGCCTTTAAAGAATATTTTCAGCTTCCAAGATTTTTTAAAGCCTCAAATAAATTTGTTTGCAAACGTGTCACGCTGCCACCACCAGCCAGTATGTGTTTTGCCAGCCCATCATAATGAGCGGCAATTTAGTGCCCTTTTGAATGGTGGTGTGTGGGCTGCTGAGCCACTGGACGGTGGGTCGGGTGGTTTGGGTGTTAGGTGGGTTGCCTGGCTGGGTAGTTGGGTGGTTCGACGTTGTCGCCACCGCAAACAAGCAAAGGCTAAAGCCGCAGCAGCGGCAGCCACATTGGGCGGGAAGGACATACCCAGCAGGTATGCTTGATTAATGCTTTATAACAAGGTTCGCACAAAGCACGCTCTGACTGCACCCGCCCCACCTGCCCCACCTGACCAAACCACCGCACCACTCCGCGCCGTGTTAGTGTCGCCGTCGTCCTTTCATTTTAACCTTAATCCTGTGGAATGCGGCTGAAGACGGTAAAAGGCTTTTCCGGCACTTGGCGACACATGTTAATCCATGTTGTCATAATTGCTTTTCATGGTTGCTGCTGCTAACCCTGAAATGCATACGATTTGTACTTAAAATCAAAGGACGGAAACATAACAGTTTGTAAAGTTACATGAAAACATATTTCCTCTTGCATTATACTAAAATAATGTTACTCAAAACAATTAAAAACCTTTCAGGACAAGTAATTTGAGTAGTCCTTAAATGAATTTAGAAAATTTAAAATTATCGAAGAGAATGAAATAATAGTCTATTTATTAAAGACATAGTAATGATTCGTTGATATTTTACTTATCATATTTCTTACAAGGTCCGCATGGAGAAGGCTTTAACTCTCCGGCAAGTATAAATTCGGGATTAATATTATTGTCTGTGCGTTTTGTTAAAAAATTATGTAAAACAAGTCGAAACGCTGTAGTCTACATTTCTGTACAACGAGAAATGATGCAGCCTCTACAGTTTTAATACTCGAGACTCTAAATTCGGGTGTTATATTGGTATAGCCAATATCAATCAATGCTGCGAAAATCAGACGATAACCTCTGCCAGCGCTAGTGGTGAAACTGTGTTGCACCTAAAATGTACTCTATGCTACTACTAATTTAAAGCTACGTTTTTGCATTAAAAAGGAACCGGGCAATGAACCTAAACATTTGAAAAGCTACTCACTTCCCTCTCAGCCGGAACGGCTCGAAGTGAATCATCGTAGGCCTTGGATTCGAGGCACTCCTTCCGATTTGAACATTAAGTAATTATAAGTTGCACAAGAGTTGGCCAAAAGTTGCAAGTCGGCATCTGCAGCTAGGCAAACATGTTGCATGTCTGCATCCTTGTCGACCCGCAGAGTCTGCTGGCACACTCTACGTATGCGTAATGTGTTGAATAATTAAATTGTCAAACAATTGGCTTTTGGCAGGGAGCCGGCAGGGAGGCAGATGACTGCGGAAAGTGGCGAACGAAACTGGGATTTATTGTCTTGCATTCTTGCCGTGCGCTCATCCTTGGCCACAGAATGGAAAACGCTTAATCATCTTTAATTGAAAGCACTTGATGAGCAAGCCAAATGCCAAATGCGAAATGCGAAATACCAATGAACAATGGACAATAAACAATAAGCTGAATGGATGGGGCCGAACAATCGGCATTATTTATAATGCTTTTTAATCTCCATCTGCATTTGCATTTCACTTTTTTTTTGGTTTTTGTCTGTCAACGTGTTTTTGCATTTCATTTGCCTGCTGATAGGATTCAATTTTCTTGTCATCATGAAAACGTTTTCAATTAAACAGCATTTATTATTCATCAGATAGGAAAACAATGCTATTTTCCACAGATACTAATGCTAAGCCGGCAAAAGTATTTGGGATCAATTCCCGGGTCAAGCGATTTTGCCGCCCTTTCATTGAATTATTTGTTTATAAAATGGCATTTTTGGAAAAGGATTAGATTGTTTAGTATTTTTTAAAGGCTGGGATAGTCGTTAAAAGGGACTTAGGGCCTTTGCGATATGTGGGAGCCCTTTGAAAGGGCTTTTAAGCTGATTTGCTGGATTTAAAGGATTGTTTTTGAAAGCATCTCGTTAAAGTCGCCAATATTTTTCTACTTTGATTTATTTCTGTTTCAAGATATTACGTGTTTTCCTTTCACTCAAAAGTATGTCGGAGAGGACTGAATTCAGTCCATGGTGAGACCATGAGTTACGCTGGTATATACCAGTTCTGGTTTGAGTGTGGCTTCGTTGCCTTTGCTTGATCTGGTCTCTCTCTCTTGGCTAGTCCCGTTAGCTAGCGTGGTGCGCACTGCGCAGTTGCGGCCTGCTAATTATTGTTATTTTATTGTGAGTAACTTATTGTGAGCAACAAAGGCAACGAAGACTCTCTGCATCAACCAGCACGACTGAAGAAAGCCTGCATGGAGAAGGCTTTAACTCTCCGACAAGTATAAATTCGGGATTAATATTAATTTTACAAAAGTAAGGAAATTTTTATTTTTATCACCTAACTCTGGATGGATCCTCATACATTCCTTGTCATCGCGTTGTAAAACACAGTCAGGTCTGCACGTTAAACCCCATTGACTCGGCCACCCACCTAGAGGATGCAATTTATTCCCCTTCGCCTTCGCCATCGCCTTCATTAGCGGGGTCCTCCTCCCCTTCGCCCTCCTCGGCAGCGGCGGCAGCGGCAGCAGCCTCCCTCAGAGCCGCAGAGTCTTGACTGCCCCGCTTTTGGGATTTCCGGATTTTCGGCGGCGGCGGTTCCGTGCAGCTGAACGGCGGCATGTTGAACATCGCCGGGTCGAACTCCTCGAGGGTCTCCAGCCGCAGGTTGGCCAGTTCGGAGTAGCAGCAAGGCAGCTCCGCGTCCGGCGTCATCACCACGGGTAGACGTGCATCGATGGCCGCCTGAACGCCGTGCGAGGTGCCGTCAAACACCAGGGTGCACTCGGGTCCGGCGTCACCGAGACGGGACATGGCTATCAAGTAAATATCGGGCTGAGGCTTCTTCGCCCTCACCTCGGGATCATCGCCGAATATCACCGTGGCAAAGTGCGCGAAGAACTCCTCATGGCCCCGGATCTTCTGGCAGTAGGTGGTCTCCGAGCAGGAGGTGATCAGGCCCAGGCCCATGCAACATTTGCACAGATGCCGCACCAAGCGCTCCACTCCCGGCATCAGCTGCGGATTGGCGATCAGGTCCGAGGTGAGCTCGTTTAGCTGAGCGAGAAAGAGATCCCAGGACACCGGAATTCTGCACTTCCGGCAAATCAGCTCCGCCATTTCCGCCGTCTCCATGGGTCCCACCTGCATAAGCAGCGTTTCCGGTATCGTTCGGTTGTAGCTGGCGACCATCGCAATCAGAGCCTTTTGGTAGACGTGCCGGGTATCTATTCAAATGATAAGTGGTACCCATAAGTTGGCAGCTCCAGGCCGGACGGCTATCTTACCGAAAACAGCACTTTCCAGGTCGAAGATGCAGTAGCTGATGCCGGGACTGCAGCACATCGGCGGACAACGTGTGCATTGGGGCGGAGCTTTGCATGACTTGCAAGATGGACTGCACATTTCTCGGCGGAACAACGAGGATTCTACGGCTCGAAAATGTATCCAAATTCGTCACAATTTTTAATTTTCATTCTCAAAATCTGAAACCAATAATGACGTTTCGGACAATCGGATTTGAGATTTTAAAAGCTGTTCGCAATGCAGTAAAATAGCGGTGGGCACTGCATAGCTCTTTTGGCTCCCAGTGCTCCCAATAACAAAAAGCTGTGAATATCTTGAACAAAAGGGAAAAGACATTTTAAGTGTTCGGAGTTTGACGGTGAGAAGGAAACTCGGAACCGAAGGTCTCAATCAAAAGGGAATTGACAAACGAAGTTGACGGTGAAAAGGGAATGTGTGAAGCAAAGGTCTCGAGCAAAAGGGAATCGAAATGTGCACGTCATCCGAAGTAGACGTTGAACAGGGAATGTGTGAAATTACACAAACAAAATATGTACAAACCAAAAAATCGGACGGAGACCCTTTTTTTTTCGTTTTTCAAAGTCTGTGCCCACCGCTGCAGTAAAATGTTAACTTTTCATTTAGAATTTATTATATTATCTTTTACGTTTCATTTAAAAATCTTTGAAAAGACTATGGATTTTCCAGCATGTTTTCCGATCACCTACAACATCGGCAACCCAAAATACTGGGGCTTGAAAGCTTCCAGCGACCGCAGCCGCAGGGTGGCCGCATTACTCAGCTGTACGGAGACCAGGGGATCGGGGACCAGAACCACCTGCATTCCAGCGGCCATGGCTGCCTCCATGCCCAGCAGGGAGGACTCAAAGACGAGACACTTGCTCGGCTCCGGCGGATCCTCGAATCTCGAGGCTGCCGTAAGGAAAATGTCGGGGGCGGGTTTTCCCGTCTTCACGTCGCCATCGGAGCCACTCAGCACCACGTGATGGATGACGTTAAAGAGTCGGGTGTGGCGGCGTGTTTTAATGCGATAGTCTTCCCTGGTGCTACTGCTGACAATGGCCATGGGGATCTTGGCTTTTTGGAGATGCTTCAGCAGAGGCTCCACCCCCGGCATCAGGTTTATCTTTCCCAAATTGCCACGGCACTGCAGCTCATGTTGAACCGCAAACTCCGACTGACCAAAGGGAAGTTTATAGGCATTCACCACGATCTCGGCCAGCTCAGACTCTGGTCTACCGAAGCAGCGCAGCTTCAGGTCGAAGCTGTAGGTGTGCCCGAAGGGATCCAGGATCCTCTGGATGGCTTCAGAGCGGAAACGCTCGCTGTCTATCAGCAGGCCATCGAGCTCGAAAATGCAGTGGGTAATGGGCTGAAAAAAACAATGCCTGGCCGAAGCTCCTCCCCCTTTTCGATCATCTGCTGACATTTTTAAAAAGTTTATATATTTCAGGTGCTGTGTTGACCAAATTTTGTGAAAGTAAAAACCCCGATACACTGGTTAGCCAAACGTAAATTTGGAGCAGTTGGTGTAGGCTGGCAAGCCGAAAAGCTCCGGCTGAAACTCCGCCATCGAGTTGAGGACTAAGGTGGGATCCACGCCCATTTTCCGGGAGAACTTATTTTCGGGGATGTATACCACCTGCATTCCAGCCGCCCTGGCGGCCTTTAGGCCAGTGGGTGAATCCTCGAAAACCAGGCAGTCTTTTGGCTTAACAGGCCTATAGAATCGCGAGGCGGCCAAAAGGTAGATGTCCGGCTCTGGCTTTACTCTACCCTTCAGCTGAGGATCGTCGCCGCACACAATATGATGGAAGCACAAGCGAATGTCCTGGTGCGATGAGAACTTCAATTTTATGCTCGCCCTATCCGAGCAGGTGGCAATGGCGAAAGGAATGCGAAACTCGTGCAGATGCAAGATCAATTCGTGGGCACCGGGAAGGAGATCCACATTACCCATTTTCAGTTTGTCTACTTCTGAGAATCTCCTTCTGAACTCCTGCCACTTCATTGGCAGTTTATATTCTTCGACAATTTTTACGCTCGTTGGATCCATGGCCATTCCTACATATCGTGCCTGATCCTCTTTCGTGAAGGTGTGGCCATACTCGGAAACGATATCACGTACCGCCCTACGGTAGTTCGCTTCCGTGTCTACAAAACAGGATGGGAACATGTCTCATAAGATCTATGGATAAGGCCGCACTAAATACCCATCAGAGTACCGTCACAGTCAAAAATGACATGTGTGACAGGACAATAGCACGAAGCCATTGCGGACCAAGTTTCCCCTTGCGCGCCTTCTAATACTCCAACATGCTGATTTAGAATTTTGTTGTTATAATACAAAGTTAATGTAAAGGATGTCAAATATTGAGTAAAAGAACCCTAGTTGCTTTATACTTCCCTCCGAATTCATTGCTGAAAGTCTCGAAAGTTTATTTGACTAAGTCTAATGCATGCGGCGCACGCTTTTCTAGTTTATTTCAGGTGCTGTGTGTTGACCAAATTTTGTGAAAGTAAAAACCCCGATAGACTGGTTAGCCGAACGTATATTTGGAGCAGTTGGTGTAGGCTGGCAAGCCGAAAAGCTCCGGCTGAAACTCCTCCATCGAGTTAAGGACTATGGTGGGATCCACGCCCATTTTCCGGCCGGACTCATGTTCGGGTATGTATACCACCTGCATTCCAGCCGCCCTGGCGGCCTTTAGACCATTGGGTGAATCCTCGAAAACTAGGCAATCTTCTGGCTTAACGGGCCTATGGAATCGCGAGGCGGCCAAAAGGTAAATGTCCGGCTTTGGCTTTCCTCTACCCTTCAGCTGAGGATCGTCGCCACACACAATATGATGGAAGCACAAGCGGATGTCCTGGTGCTTTGAGAACTTCGATTTTATGCTCGCACTATCCGAGCAGGTGGCAATGGCGAAAGGAATGCGAAACTCGTGCAGATGCAGGACCAATTCTAGGACGCCGGGACGGAGATCCACATTACTCATTCTCAGGTTGTCTACTTCTGAGAATCTCTTTCCGAACTCCTGCCACGTCATTGGCAGTTTATATTGTTCGACAATTTTTACGCACATTGGATCCATGGGCATTCCTATATATTGTGCATGATCCGCTGCCGTGTAGGCGTGGCCAAACTCGGAAACGATATCATGTACTCCCCTACGGTAGTGCGCTTCCGTGTCTACAAAACAGGATGGGAACATGTCTCATAAGATCTATGGATAAGGCCACACTAAATACCCATCAGAGTGCCGTCACAGTCAAAAATGACATGTGTGACAGGACAATAGCACGAAGCCATTGCGTTCCCCTAGTTTCCCCTAGCGCGACTCCAACATGCTGATTTAGAATTTTGTTGGAATAATCCAAAGATAATGTAAAGGATGTCAAACACTGAGCAAAAGCACCCAAGTTGCTTTATACTTTCCCCCCCGAATTCATTGTTGAAAGTCTCGAAAGTTGCAGCGCTTTTAGGGATTCTTTGGCTTCGTGCTCTGCTGTCATTTTTGGTGACGCCTGCTGGGGATACGTTGCAGTTTTATGCATTTGACTAAGTCTAATGCATGCGGCGCACGCTTCCATCCACGAGGCACCACCTCTTTTTACAAAGTTGCGTAATTGATTAAGCAGTTGCCACTGGGGAGGGGTCCCCGAAAAACTTTGACTTTGGCCAATACGTGCCTCGAAAATTCAGCGCAAACACAGCAGATGCGGGTGGAACAGGAGGTGAATGTGTCGCGATGCTTGATCCTGCGATGGGTTTAACATCCAACGTACCTGAGTGACATAAAACAGAGTTTTTACACCCCAACGAAGGAAGTTGACAATTGAAATTTCCCCAGATTTTTATGAGATTCGAGGCAATGACTATTGAAATTCCATTAAAAATGTGTAAATCCAAGTGTTTAAAAGTTCAAGATTAGAGTTTACGGAAAACTGCAACTTTGTGGCACTAATAAACCGCAGAGCACCACCCAAAAGCCTGGCCCATTGTCTAGCCGCCGGAGTGGAGCACTTTTATTACCTTTTATTGGCAGCGTCGCCTCAGTTGCCGCAGTGAAAACCATTGACCGCAACGCATTAATGTCCTGTGGCCGCCAAAATCGAACCAGAAGTTGGTCGAATGGCTGACGCGGTTCGCCGGAGCTTGCATATTTTATGGCCAAGTCCAACTTTAATTGGAACAATACCAATAAATGCCAAATGCAGATGGCCCAAAGGGAGAGCCAAAAAGTTTGATGTGCATTGACCGGAGGACACCGAACGGAGCTAGCGACGAAATCAGCTCAAGGGACCAGAACACACACAAACACCCAGGACACCAGCGACGACCACATCGAGCCGCGAGGACCACAAGGATAACAACGGCTGTTGGCCGACGGTGCTGCAAGCTTGCGGTTTGGCCGGGAACGTTGCCGAAATGCTAAAATGCTGCCAACCAGACCGGTTAACAATTCAATGAACGCAATTACAGAACGAACAGATTTTCCCGGGGTACGGGGGGCAGGCAGGCAGGCAGGTTGCCACGACAGCGATTAGAGGCGCGTTCAAATTAAACGTTTACAACATATTGTTGCTGGCCAGCGGAGTGTTGCCAAAAACACTGGAAAAAACCCCGGTGCGTGGGGCTGGGGAAGGAAAGCCATAAATGCTGGGTGGGATGCATAATTTATGCGCACAATTCGTCGCTGCATTCGAATGTCCTGTAACGCCAAGTCCTGTTCTCATTTGGTTGCCACAACAGCTGACGCCCAGCGTCCGGGCAGTGTTCGTCCGATTAATTAAAAGGCATTTTATTGACTGCCAGGAGTGCGGGTGTGGTGCATGAGTGGATCGGGGCTGGAGCTGGGTGGAGTGCCTGCCAAACGGGTGACTTTTATCGCCCCGGTACCTAGTACCTTGTACCTTATACCTTTTACCTTGCTGATGCTGACAGCAAATTGCTCCAGCTGATTTGGCAGTTTCCATTGAATGAAATCCGCTTGAATGAGCTCACAGAATGTGAGACTAGTAAAAGGATGCTTTAACAAAGTTAGAGGAACACAAAAGGCTTCCTAAAGACCAAGTACAAGTATATTTAAAGTTTACTTTTCTAAGAACTGATCAATTTAATTGTAACAGATTACATGGGTTCAAAACTTATACTTGTCAGAATTATACTTAAGCCTAAAATATCTCTGAAACTATGTGAAACATTTGAATGAGCTCATAGGACGTGAGAGGAGTGATAGGATTAAAAGATTCCTTATCTTAAAATTGATAAATTTAATTGCTAAAAAATGTATACACTTTGTTTTGACAATAGCGGAGGCCTTGTGGAAATATCTTTGCAAAAAGGTATAGACAATTTAAATTAATCCCCAAACTTCAATATCATATTGTACAAAGTTGCCGCAAAGAATTCCCCAAGCCAAAACTTTGTCCTAGGCGAGGACTCCCCTTTTTGGGGCACCGCAGGGAATTGCAAATTGAATAAAAACCATACGATATAATCTGCCAAAGAGTAATCCAATAGCTGGCGGGCAGGCCGCAAAAACTGGATGGCACAGCGCCGCCATCCTTTTGGCACTCAATAAATGTTATCCATCTATGTGCATTGGAGGCTCAAATGTCAGTCACATATTCCTTCAATCATCACGACCACGAGGACGACTACGACGCCGAAGCTCTCTTGAGCGATTTCCCAAAGGGTCCTGCCGCTGCAACAATGTGGCAGGGCGACGGGCGGAGGGTGGACAGGGTGGCAAAAATAAAACATGGGCACAAAGTCCAATTTGTTTGTAATGGCATTACTTTGTTTACAAAACAAATTTTGTATGCATAGCGAGTAGTCGTCGTCGGGGTCTCCAGTTCCCTTTTTTCGGGGGCGGCCATGCGGAGGGCCGGAGGTCCTGGCGATCCTTGCAACCAAACGTTGCACACCCAAACTGCCGAACTGCCGTACTGCCGCGGGTGCTGTCGCAGGCTGCCGAGAGAGATGGGAAACAAAAATAGAAAAGCGGGCAAATAAAATATAGATATATATACAAGGTATATATGCAGTTGTTTGTGCGGCTTCTAAAAATCGTTGTACCATAAAATTTCCCCAATGGACGCCCAGAGTTTTCTGTTCGGAAGGATTCTCCCTGCTGCCTTTTCGCTGTTTAATTTTACAATTGTCCTTTTTCCTTTATTCCTGCCCAGGGAATGGTGGGGAATGGAATGGTATGGGGTGGCCCGGGTGGCTGAGGGGTTCAGTGGGCGAGTTTATCTATGCGCATCCGTTCCAAGTGCGGTTTTGTGATTTATGCCAACTCCTGTTGGCCAACATTTGTTTTGCGCGCAGAACGCAAGCCCAAGGTTGAGCACACAATGGATGTTTTGGGGGGAAACTATCACATAATATTTACAATATAACATCTAAAGGATATGCCACATTTGCACACTATTTAAATTCTCTACCTTACATATTTTTATCCACGTTTTTATGACTCATTAACTAGGTCAGCGAAGGGCACATGTCGATTCCCTTGTTTCCCTTGATTACCTTGAGCCAAAAGAGCCAAGGGCTGCCCATGGCTGAACTAGGTATCTGGTGGGCAGGCCTCCTGGGGCACCTTGCTCATGTCGTCAAACGATATTCCAGACCTATGGGCCAGCACTTGGGCGATAAAAATAATATGCGATTTTGGTAATCGCTTCCGGAATTGAATTACAGCCCATTCTGCAAAAAAAAATTAAGGCAATTACATTTTACAAAACTCTTAATAAACTCACCGTAGTGGAATATATTCAAATTTTCAATACACATATAGCGTATGGCATAGTTATCGTAGTCTGTATCCAAAACATGAATCTGAATGCCCCCAGGAAACACTGAAAAGTCAAAATGATTTTAATTTTAGAAACGTATGTAAGAATAAGTGTGTGACCTTTGTTGGTGGTTTCCAATATGTAGCTGCCCTCGTGGGGAATTACTTTAGTGATCTTTGCTTCCCTCACCCTAACTGTGTCGGTTCTGGGGGTAGAATTTCGCTTCGGTTAGATATTAGGGAACAAAGATTGACCCGTAAAACTTACTGGGTGCTCAGCTCGCGGGCCCGCACCTTGTAGTAATGGGTATCGTAGTTTATAAATTCGGTGGACTGACATTTTCGCAGTCTCAAGGAAAGGGGGGGATAAATAGAGTGTGTGTACCACACACCGCTAAACCGATGCATATCCAGGTCACCCACAGCAGTGACATTGGGACAAGGTCCATGAGACCCTCGAAAAGCATCAGAAAACTTCAGCCACGAGAGGGCAAATACTGAAAGGCTTTAAAATATATTTTAAAAATTAAATAGGGGTCTAAATGGATAGGAAATTCTTACGCCAACAGCTTCCACATGGTCGTACTGAAAGAATGAAACAAACGCTTAAGACTAACCTAAAAACCTGTAAAATCAATTTGGCAAAAACTAATGCAATTGTTCCGCAATAATTCGGTATACTTTGACTTGTGTGCTGCTTCATAGTTGTACTTTATTTACAGGCATTTACATATACTCATTGGTAGCAATTAGTACTCAAAAAAGTTCATAAAAATGTCATAGAGACGCTCGTAGAAGCGTCGCAGCCATTCTCAGGCCCTCTCGATGGCATTCGGCACCACAGTGGTGACAAAATCATCCAAGTCCAGCTCATCGTCAGCCCCTGAAGCAGTGGCATTTCCCACATTCGGGCACCCCGTCTGGATAGTGTCGATGAGGAAAGTCTGTGAAATTGAGTTGTTTTCGAGGATCTTCTTGGCCGTCGCAATTGTAGCCGCCGAAGGTTGACGTTCGCGCGTTAGAATCCAAACGATTTCTGAAAAGGTGATACCGCGTTACGCTCCAGTTTTGCATAAACAATGTCATAAGCAAATGACAGGCCATTACGCTGGCTGCATTTCAATTTCTGTTGACACAGGCTTCCGCAATTACTTACTGAAATTAACCAGGGTCGAGACGCCAGTGCAGCTGTAGACAACGGCGTATGACTCATAGTCGGTGCCCAAAACCAGATAGTTGGCCGTATTTGTTGGCTCTGTAATAAGCAAAACATAAGTAAACTTAAGCTAATGGGTGATTAAGGCAACCCACGGTTGGGAAAGAAGGCCACGGCCAGTTGTGCAGGGGCAATGACCTTGGCCTTGCCGGTCACATTCGAGGCTTGTCCAGTTCTGTGAACACAAAATATAGTTTAATTATGTATGCAAAATCTTTGCTACCAAACTTACAATCGATTGATTCCAACATTTACCACCGAAATGGTGCTGTTGTCGATGATTTCGTAATCTGCATAAATGCATTTCTTGCCAATCTCAAAGGCAAAGGGGTACTTCGAGTACTCGTACCAGACACCAGTGTACTGCAAATGGAACACGACACGCGCCAAGTTATTGTTTGTTTTCCTAAAGATTAATGGGTTTACCGATGGAAAATTAATGAGAAACCCTTAAGTAAGTATTGGTTATGTATCTTATCTTTGGTTACACAAAACTTTAATTGAATTTCACTAAACACTTAATCAAATAGAGAGATACTTTTAATTGAACAGTTGCCTATTGAATTGCCTATTATTTGATTAACTTAATTAGTTACGCAGTCAGGAACTCACCGACTCCACATCGAAGGTATCCATTACTTTGACTTCCGGGCACTTGCCGGGAAAGGGAACCTGGGCACTTCCCAGCCAAACTGCATTGCCCACCAGCAAGATGAGCAGACCCAGATGCGAACTGTAACGATGAATCAACTGTCAGTGTCAGGGCTTGGAACACAATGCCACTTGACCGGTGTACTATGCCTCAAGTGATGATTCATGGTGACTCTTGGCTTGACTGAACGAGAAGAATCGGCTTTGATGGATGGCTAAATCGCTGTTCTACTTCTGCCTTAGAACTGAAGCTCGACTGCAGCGGCATTGCAACATTTATATGCGCGCTGCCAGAGCTTTGTTTTTCATTGAATTTTCGGATTAGAGCTTTTCGCACTGCGCCGACGCCGATTGCCAATGTAAACAAAAGTGAAATGCAAGCGATCTGAATGAAAGTGGCACTTGTAGGGCGTGAGGGGAGTGATAGGGGGCACTCCAGAGTCCCAATCAGTCTGCCGCAGCTCTCGTTACACTCACTAAACACAGATATTATATTATTTTTTTTACATAATTTCGCATGCACATCGCGATGAGTTGGACATCGATTTAAGGGCTTCCGCGTGCAAAAGCGGAACGATTTGCATCGCATTTTGCTTGGCGATCGTGCCGAGAATTAGTTCAATGTCCTGAGAATGGGAAAATATAATTGGAGCGGATACGAAACAAAAAATAAATAAAGCAGAATGCTGTATTATGATTTCTCCGCGTATTTCAGGAAAATTATACTGATCTTTAATGGCATTATTTCGAGCTTTAGCATGTGAATGAACATTACTCATACGCCTCATAAGCCTTCCAATTTTCACTTATTCTGCTTCATACTAGATGCTGAGTTTCTAAATTGGCTTATAAATTGATGTATCACAAAAAATACATAAATGTACCAAATCATCAAAATAAAAACGTTTTATAAAAAATGTATAACCTAAAAAAATAATTTTTCTTAAATTCTTTTAAGAAATTTTATATAGTATGAAAATCCCTAGATATATAATCATGGACTATAGAAATAATTTTGGCAATAATCAATTTTTTTATATAAATAACCGTTTTTTTTATATTTAAATATATATCGAAATATA
>JAJJHQ010004879.1:935104-1084395 GCA_021223825.1 Drosophila ironensis
CCGATTTTCTTTGCTTGAAAATCTCAACCTGAACAGCAATATTGTTGACAAGCGGCGAGATTTTTGCGGTTTATCCTCTTCCTACGCCGAAGATGGCGTATACGTTTTTCGTATATTATTAAATTAATTAAATGAAAACCACAAATTGAGTTAAATGGTCAGAAATGCCCGCAGGACGCAGGACCCGGCGCAAAAGAGTCTGTCTGAAAAGGCAGGATCATACATATATTCAGGTGATATATGTTTACCGCGAGGGTGGCTCCAAAAGTTTAGTAACTTACATATTTTCAATCAATTAAAAACACTTGGCTACCAAAAGCAAGGCGATTTTTGTATGGAAAATGTTTATAAAAATTTTTAAAAATTCTTTATGGTTTAGTTTAAGCAACCCTCGTAAATGTTTTTATACATTTTCCGCTAGCACAGATTTTGAATGGCCAGTGAACTATTTTGGGGCAAGGGAAAGGGAAGAGGGAATGCGAATTTATAGCGCATTTGCCCCACGAAAGGATTGTGCCTGCCCCAATCCGATGGATGGATGGATGGCAGCCGTCCAGGCTACTGCTTGGTGGTGCCACTGTTTGTTGCATGCAGCGTGTAGTAATTAAATTTAAAATATGTGCACATATGCCGGACATCTGAGCTGAAAAACAGGTGCCCTACCTGGAGGGGGAGATGGAGTTTTGTGGGAAGTAATTTGATCAAAGGCATCCGAAAAAGCCTGCAGCAGTAGTAGCAGAGAAGCTGCTAGAAATGCAATCCGAGAGCCTTTATCCTGAGCCCACTGGTCATTATTAAAGGCCACAAGTGCAGCCCAAAAACCAAGGGCAAAACAAAAGGCTCTCTCCCCCCAGGCACTATTTGAGTTTATTAAATTGCAAGTTGTTTTAAACCATTAAATTATAAATTTGATTTAAACAGGGAGTGGGAGGATTCAATATTTCCTGCGGTCATACCCCATTTAAATCTGTCACTGTTTTGAGTGAGTGCAAGAGATGCGTTCGAAAGAGTTTTCAGGATATTAATAATACTAAAAGCTTATTTTTAGAACCCCATAAGGTTACTATAAAGTATTGCTATTTTGTTCAGAGCATTTAAAAGGTAATCAAGGATATAGTAATGCTTACAATTAAGTAAGTATCCTTAATTCGTGTCACGATCGCATCGCCCAAAACGTCGCACACAATTCAATCACTTGGCCATTTTAAGAACTCAGGAAAGCTATGTTTTGACACCCTATAAGTTTACAATAAAATATTGCTATTGTGGCAAAAGATCATTTTCCTAATGCAATTATTTAAGAGGTTATAAAGGATATAATAATACTTACAATTTGCTTTAAAATCTTGCTAAATATCTTTAATTCGTGTCACGATCGCATCTCTCAAAACGCTGCACACAATTCAATCACTTGGCCATTTTAAGTGCTCAGGAAAGCTATGTTTTGAATCCCCATAAATTTACAATAAAGTATTGCTATTGTGGCAAAAGATCAATTTTCCTAATGCAATTATTTAAGAGGTTATAAAGGATATAATAATACTTACAATTTGCTTTAAAATCTTGCTAAATATCCTTAATTCGTGTCACGATTGCATCTCCCAAAACGCTGCACACAATTCAATCACTTGGCCATTTTAAGTGCTCGAATATTTTGCGGTTGTTGGCTCGCTTTATGCGCATTTTGTTGAATGTAATTTGATTTAAACTGAAATTGGGTGCAATGCATAAAAATCCGTGTCCTGGCCACAGGATGTGCGAGCATATATTCATGAGCATGCGTGGGGCCATTTAATTAAGTGGCTACCTTTAAAGCCAGCCTACCAAAATTGAATTAATTCCGATTATTGTTGCACACAACAAGGCTGCTGCGTTTGGTTTACGGTTTTGTGTGGGTTTGGCGACTGCTGCAATCAACAGTTGACATAAAAAAGGACTCCGACCCCGGTACCCCCGTATCCCCGAATCCCCCATCAAGGGGATAACACTAACTGTCGGGGCTAAATAACACCCGAGCGAGGACAGCTGGAGCAGCAACATCAAGTGGGTGGAGACACACTCCGGCGACCTTTAACCCATGCGAATCCGTGGCGGCCCCAAAGGGGGGAGTGGCAGGACGCTCCACAGAATGCGTGGGAATTGCAAAACATGACGCAATTTGTGCTCGCTTTTGTTGCCTGTCCCCGTTGCATGCCATTTCTCGGAGGATATTACCAACTGCTCGTGTTCTCCAACACACGCAAAGAGCCATATATTTTTAGTTTTTCGGGAGCAGTTGCCGGGAGTTGGCCCTAGGCTATTAAACCTGAGATATGGCCCAGTCGGAGTCTACAAGGATATGCCAGAAATTAGCCAAGGCAAAGTAATTATGCCCTTAGGAAACTATCCTCATATCCTCAGAAAAACAAACATGTATTGGCATTTTCAATTGAAACCATATTTGATTTCCTATTTCCTTTGATGAAGGGGTACCTTTACTTTTATGCCTACTATAAAACCCTCGAAAGTTCCACCTACCACATCATAAAACCCATCCATTCTCCCAGCAATTTTCCAAGTTTTTCCACCTTATTTTGATGTTGCAATCATGGACAAATTTATTTATTTAGCACATTGTTTTTCGGATAGCTCCTTTGAGCATCAGCTGGATTCCCGCTCCGAGCAAAAAAAAACCAACATAAAAAGGGAAAACGCGGAAAAGACTGGCAAACAAGAAAGCTAACATTAAGAACAATAACAATAACAACTCGTGGCAGACAACAAAGGACGGGGTGAGGGGGGGTTATAGGAAAAAGAAAAGGATATAGTGCACAAGGACAGGGGGGGTGGTGGCCTGGGAAAGTATTTTGATTTGTGAAATGCTCGTAAGTATTGTCGTTTTTGGCGCTGGCGCTGGTAGCAATTTCTTAAATTTTTTATGGCGCATAACCTGTCTGGCACACATGTGCAACCCCAGGATATTCGCTCCTTCGTGCTTCGTCCTGCCGACTCCCCCGGAATCCCAGCCGCCCACAAACGCAGCTCGCAGGAAGGGCTCAAAGTTACAGGACGCAGGCGAAGACGTTGGGTGCTTGTTGGCAACGCTTATTGCATTATCCTCGGCTAGAGTCAGTCAGCACAGGATAGATGTCCTGGCAGCACCAGGGCGGGGAGGTGGCAGCAAGATATATCCGCGCCAACTGCCGCAGCTGATGCCACTTTTGGCTCGTGGCAGCCGCGAGCTGTTTGCCTGTTTGTTGTTATCCTGGTTATGGGCTAAAGCCAAGGCACCGTCATATTACCCCTGGGATAACACCGAACTCTTTGCACACTCTTCAGGGATATCGCTCAGTCCTGATGGCTTAATGCAAATTTGCAAGCCAAGATCCTTGCTCAAAAATTATACAGTTAAGGGACCGAGAATCCTCGAGGTTAGTGCATCTTAATTGCAACTAAAAATGTACACTCAGTGTTCAAAAATTCATAAAGACAAAAAAAAATATAAGCCTTTAATTGGTAACCCAAAACCGAAACGTAATCAACATTTTTCAGATTATAAATCGCGGATTATGAATCATCATATAGTTCTGGAAGCACCCAAACTCTTTTTTTTTAAAGGTTCTAATAAAATGTCTATCGAAAACTCTAATTTTTTAGAGAACCACCATTGATCCCATATGCCCATCGACAAATAAGAAAGAATTATGAAAATTGGCACAACTTCAGCTGGGCCACGCAACTGCCCCAAGCACCCACACTCCCTGGGATACTGTCCCTTCCTTCATCCTACCCATTGCATCCCCTAATGCCAGGCGAGAAATGTTAATACCGAAAAAAGCGAACCATTTGCCGCAATGAAAATCGCGTAAATTTCATACTGATTGTAAGTGTCGCCGTTTTCTTGACGTTGCCAGACAGGGACGGGACGGGTCTCAAAAGGAAATGCACAGAGAAAATTCGTTGGGTCACCAAAATGATCACGTCGGGGTCACCAAATTAAACCCCTTAGGCTCTTCTATACAAACCCTATTGAAAGGACCCCTTGAATAGTGCTGTTCTTGTCTCAAAAAGGTTTTCCCTTTGATCTCAAAAGATTTTTCTGAATGTAACACAGCGATGTAAGAGATGTAGACGGAACTGCCATTGCCGTCTGTTTCCCCTCATCTCACTTTGACTTCCGCTTGGAACTCTCTGGCATTCTGGTCTTGGCTGTCGCCTGCAGATTGTCAGCATTGTCACAATTGCAATTTTTCCGAATGGCAGCGAATCCGCTGATTTGGTTGCCGTTTCACCATTCGAGCATTGCAAACATTTTGCGGGCATTTACCATAAAGAGTGCCATGCGAATCCGAATACGAATCCTATTCCGAATCCGGATTCCAGCCAAGAACGTCATTCGATTGCGTTAATAGCCGCAGAGTGGCTGGGACAGAGAGACCAACTCGGAGACGACGGCCAGCTGCACACATCTTTCAAATTGCAAAAGTTTTCCCTGCCATTTTTCCAATTTTTTTTTATACTTTGTTGCCTTTGCGCTTTATGCGATTTGTACACATGTAGCTGTCATCCTTTGTTTGAGGGGTTGACACTTGGGGTCTAGCCTGGTAATAGGGTTTAATTTTAAGATTAAATACGCACCCAACCACTTTGGAAATTAGAAAAAAAGGTAGATTTGTGCAGCGACTTCTGGCTTCTGACTTCGGCTTCTGTCGAACTATGATTAAACAATAATTTGGCAAAAATATTGAATCACGTCGCGCACTTGGCAGCTTCTCAGTTGCCTCAAAAGCGAAGTAGGACGCAAACGCTTTGCCGGAAGACGGATGGCGTTTTTTGATGGCCGAGAATCAAGTTTGTTTTTACGTGCCCTGTACCGGAACGTGAGGGGGCAGACGCTGGGCCTTGGGGGATGTCAAAGGTCGGTCGCAGCTGCTGCAAATGGCTGGTGCTTTGGCGAAATGAGCGAACCACCCACCACACCCACACCCACACCCATCCACCCCGTCCAAGGCTCAGTTTGGGCTATGAGAAATCGCTCGTCATTATCGACGCCTGCGAAAATCCGCTCGGCTCCCAGACACAAATCCACAAGACCCATGCACCCACATGTCCCTCTCCGTGCGGGCTCCATAAATTATGTTACTTCCTATACGAGCATACGCACATACTCGTATATAGACATCTGGAGCTGTGAAAAATCGTGCCCCGAAAACTTTGACCGAACCCCAGAAACACGAACGGAAATCGCAACTTATTGAAAATCACTTAGACACACATGTGACGCTCCGTCTCCAGTTCGTGAGCAAAGGAATTTTCGGGACTATAATTTATGTCCCAGGGACTTTGGTTGGTTTTGTGCGGCACATTTTTGGGGGGACGGGTGTGAGAGGGATAAACCGCCGGCCACCTAGGGAAAGTAAACAAATTCACCTACAAAATGGTAGCAAACCTGCAGTTGGCCAAAATCTCCATGCCAAAGGGTTTCCAAGTGTCAAAAATGGAGCAGGGACACACACAGGCGGAACAGGCGGCTGCCTAAGGGCTACTTAATAGACATGACCACCGGCTAAGACCGCCGGCATGTGACGACAAACTCATAATTTATGGCCATATCCCGGCCAGACGCCGAATGGCTATCTCTTCCTGCTTTGTCAGGAGAAGGATGCGCCCGGACTTTGGTCTCTGGACTCCAAGAGTCTTGGTTTCAGTTTCAGTGTCGGTTTCGCCTGTCAGTGTCGTCTGTAATTGTTTTCCTAATGGAGGGGAGCCTGGGCCCCACCCGCCCCCCAAAAACATGACCGCACTTAAGTTGTCAGCCCAGTTATGGGCGGGCCCAAAATTTATGGGGCCCAGCAAAACGAGATAATCGCCTCGGAATCTCTTCAACTGGGTGTCCACCGTCGGCCTGCGTCCGGGATCTCTTTGCGAATTCAAATGCAACTTGGGCAACACGAAAAAGGTTGTGAAATGCAAACTAGAAAATTTTAATAATACTCGATGTACTCAATTAAAATCCACGGAAATATCGTTTAAGTGTCAAGTCTTTAGGAAAATCTAAATAATAATTGAAGCAGTCAGGGCTGTATAATCCCAAATTTGACATTTGTGTGTTGTTAAAAAAAAAAAAAATAGTGAACTTTTTAGGCACGTAAGCACTGAAGAAACGGTCACACTATAACGACACACAAAAACGTGCAAAATTTTATTTTTTTTGGTTTGCAACATAGATTTGCTGAAAACCATGTTTCTGGACGCTTTTGGAAACCCCAAGGAGGTGACACCCGACAATGTGAATGAATATTCATACGATCTGGTTGGTATTTACTTGGTATTTAGTGGATTTAGTGATTAGTAAACAAAACAATCCAAAAAGCACGGCACCAAGCTGCTGACATCGGCGGACTTCGAGGTATATTTTCCGCCAAACTGGCACGGAACCGTTTACAGCACCGAGGAGCTGATTCAAAACTACCGCAGGAGGTTCAATGTAAGTGGGCACCCAAATACACGTCATAAAGCATTGAATATATTCCCTTAGCCGGATCCCACTCTACTGACCTTCCATGCCCTCCAACCCTACGAACCGGAGTTCATTTGCTGCGAGAAGACCGTGGTGGAGTTGGCCGCCCTGCCGGCCGGTCAGAGCCTCTACAGCGATGCAGAGATTGTGGTTTTTCTGGTGAAGCAACCGGCGCTGGGCAGGAACACCCTGATCACCAAGGAGCTGGGCAACGAGCTCAACTTCTTCCCCCACAACCATCACTACCACTCGCGGGTCATGGACGAAGGCATCGATATCGTCTACGTGGACGATAGGATCTACACCGCGGGCTCGCCGACCAACTATCAGCACCAGCGTCTCTACAATTTGCTGAGCAACCTCCAACCCCTCACGGTTCTGAGCCTTTCGGGACGTCACTTGCCCGATGTCCTGCGCGGAGCCTGCCGGAAGACGACCAACGTCAAGGAGCACGGCTTCTAGGATGTTCCCCCGCCCTTTGGCAACTGGCATTCCCCAACCAAAAAATCTTCCAACTCCAGAAGATTTTCAAGTCCCTTTCCGTGTGCCATTATTGTTTGCATATCTGATGGCGACGTATTAGTCGCAGTTGGTTGGCCCAACTGTCTGCGATTTTCCCGTCTGGCGATTGATTTCATTACTTGCCGGCCTTTCAGGGAAAGGAAAATTAAAAGGCAAAAAATCAGCAGACAAAGTACAATGCTATTATTAATCATATTTGGAAAAACCAAAGGCTGTACCTCAATTAGTACAGCCAAAACAAATCATAAAAAAAATAAATACTAATTTGCTTTAATAAATTTTCCTGGATTCCATACCCTCTCCCACTTGTCAATAAATATTTTATTTTTGGACTATGCAAAAGGAGTTTCTGGCATTAAATTTTGAGCTCCTCTGCCGCCCCTCCAGCTCGCATTAGTATTCATGGCAAAATGTCATATATAATATTTTTGGGCGTACCAATGGCCAAATCCCTTTGGGCAACGCACTCCGTGACATCTTTGTTTGAGGTCTGACCTCTCCTGGGTGGCCCCAAAAGTAATCCCCGTCCTTTGAAGCATTTTTCGGGGGGGGATCCCTTTCGAAGGCGGCCTTTGGCTATTCGATGGCTTTGCAATCGTCTCACTCTTTTGTTTTGTGCCTGGAATATCTAATGGATGCGTGCAACTAATTGAGTTGCCTGCAAACGGATTTCCCATTTCCCTTCGGCCTCTTGAATTTGCAAATCCTTTTTCTGGGGATAAATGCTTTCGTTTCGATTCATTCGTCCTTGTTGGTCGGTCGGTTGGTTAGTTTCGTAGGTTGGTTGGTTGGTTGGTAGGGCTCAGTACTTAATGAAGCAAATGTGAGGACTTTGTAAAAGGCACAAACACATTTCACGCAAATCAAAAAGTTAAACAATTCGGATAAGAGTCGGCAACGAGGGTGGTTTCTTCATTTACTATTGGTTTTACTGATATTTGTAAACAGATAAAAGTAGTTTCTAACTATAGTTGATAAAAAAAATACCACAATTGTCATAATTCTAGAAATGATTAAAGATATGATTGTATATTGATGTTCTGAACTTTTTCAACCAACCCCGTATACATTTTCTATCCCATAAATGCAAATTAAGACCAAGTCCTCTCAAACATATCTGATTTTTCGAGTAGTTTTTAAATCAATGAAGAAGGGAGCTACAGCCATTTCCCTCGCAGGACTTTCCTGCCTTTCCTCCGTATACCAAACAACCTGTTACCCCTGCACCTGTTCAATAATTGATGGAAATCTGTCACCACTGCAAAGAGTGTCACACTCGCAGTCGTGTTCCTGGTGCTGAGTGCCCTGTTGATCCTTTTTATTCTTGCTGCTGTTGTTGTTTCAAAACCTGCAACTTGTTCACAACTTTTGATGGCCCTTGCAAAGGCAACACTAACAGGGACAGGAAAAAAACCACGCCAGCTCCATGGAAACTTCCCAGCTGCTGCTGGGTGGGGGAGGTTTAGCCCAACAGGAGCCTATGGACAGGCTGAAACTTATGTATAAGCTCTTGGGGAATGATAAATAGCCGGGCTCAAGTGGCTAGCCCGGCGCACAAAGCGACCTGCAGGCCAAACGAGCTTCTCACCTTTTGGCCTGCCATGCAAAAAGCCAAAGACGAAGGAAAAGCAGCTGAAAATCCTGCCGAAAAGGAAGCCAGCCGCCCGGATAAGCCCGAGAATGTAATGAAAATGAGATGAAAATTATTGCAACGTAAATCAGGCGCTCCTGGGGCATCCAGCTGGGAGTGCTCCGACATTCGGGCTCCTGGTTATCCTAGTTATCCTGTTCCTACTCCTCCTCCATCCCCGGGACTCTGGCTAAACGGTTTCCACTGCTTAATTTGGCTTTCATTGCCTCGGTTTTGTTTCTGGCCCGTTTTTTTTTTCTCCCCATTTTCCGATTTCGAGGCGGCCTGACATGAATTATTTAACGATATCCAGCTGCGTTGATGCGATTTTCGCCAAGGATGCGATCTAAATTAAAGCCATAACAAGCTTAATGCCGAGACAACCGCAAAGAGGGCGAATCGGAATCAGAATAGCTCGCCAAAAACAAGAACAAGCCCCAGAAAGAGGAAGGAAAATCCTTCATTTAATGCAACAATGTGTGGGGCAGGACAATAGGCGATGCCCCGCAGGATTCCTTTGCCCTGCATGCAAGGACTTAACTCTTTGTGCCGACGTCGACTTTCCAATTTCAAGTGAAAAATCCCGCGAAATGAACATGTAAACAACACACTAGGTGGACCAATGAAAACCGGCCAAAGGGGGGCAGAGCAAGCCAGGGGAGACAGCCGGAAAACAAAAGGAAAATCCCGAAATGCAAAGAAAAATCGACTAAGAATGATTGCGGTTGTGAAAAGCTAGAAGCGAATGAAAGATTACCTGGACAAGAGGCTCTTTCAAATGCCACAAGATTCTATTCATTTGTGGTTCTAGAAATTTATTTAGGGAAATAGAATCTAAAAATTGGTGGAGTTATTTTAAATTCTTTTTGGAAATAAACCTTCAAAAACCTCAGACATTAAAAATGGAAATTTACTGAGCTGAAATGATTTTTTTTACACATTTTCCGATTTCCCTATTCCAATATACCCCGCTTGAACCATAAACTTTCCCTGTTGCGATGCTCGCTGGGCCAAAAACCAAATGAAAATCTCTCGACGGGCGGTCGAGTCAAACTTGTATCTGTATCTGCATCTGTATGCATTGCAACTGCAATGGTCGAAACGTATCTGTATCTGCAGTGCCAATGTGTCTACGCACGTGTGTGTTTGCAACAAGCTCGGGCATTTTCCGGGGCGAAAATCCTAAAACCAAATAAAATGCTCTCCGCAGTTGAACCCACTTGAAATATATTTTTGGCAATGAAAGTAACCCCCAACAACGATGGGGGAAAAGTATAAAAAAAAAAACGCTCTATAATAAATGGAATGAAGCGCCAAAGCGTTGAGCTGCACGAAAATGTTGCAGCATCGCGGCAGTTGCGCCAAACAAAGTGCAGCCCCAGCATCCTTCCAGATAATCCCCGGGAAATTTGTCTAACTTCTCCGCTTTCCCGGGCGCCAAACGAAATTTTTGCCCCCCCACACCAACTAAGGCTGATGAATGACGTCGCTGCTGTGCAAATTATAAGAGCAATTTGCATTATGTGGGTGGCATGTCCTTGCCCCATGCTCCATGCCCCATGCCCCTTGACCCAGCTCGTTTTATGTTGCGGATTAAGCGGGCCGGCCACATTGTTACCAGCTGCGTGGCGAATGAAATTTCAGATTGCCGAGTTAGTTGTAGCGGTTAAGTGCGGGGTGTATGAATTTTGGCCAGCCTGTGGGTTAAATGACTGCCGACGTTTTTGCTTTCACCAAGGATTAAATGACTAAATTATGCCACAGATAATTTACATAATTTCCAATGCAAGTACCTGCCTTTGTAGGTAGCTTTTCCGACCCCATAAAGTATATTTATTTTTGATCAGCATCAACAGACGAGTCGATCTAGCCATGTTCGTTGGTCCGTTTGTTCGGCCGTCTGTCTGCCAGTCCGTTCGTCCGTCCGTCCGTCTGTATGAACGCTTAGATTTTAGAGACTATAATAGATAAAGAATAAAGAATGTTCTAAAAATCAGGTGGAAACTGGGTGCATATATAATATGTATATTCACTCGACTAAAACGTTCTTACTTGTTATTTAACGAGTATTTCAATGTGTACATTTTTATGCATCAACAGCCGAGTCGAACTTTTCGTCCGTCCGTCTGTCTGCCCGTCTGTCTGTCCGTTCGTCTGCACGTCCGTCCGTCCGTCTGTATGAACGCTTTGATTTTGGAGACTATAATAGATAAAGAATGTTCCAAAAATTAGGGGGAAACTGAGAACCGGGTATTTATTATTAAGTCACTCGACTATAATCATTCTCACCTGTTATATAACGAGTTTTTCAATGAGTAACTTTTTTAAATATCAACAAAATATTTGTCTATACACTCGATACAATTTCACAATAATTTGTTATAGAAAAAAGTATTTCAAAGTTTTAAAAATTAGTGGTATTTTAAGATGAATAAATGGTGTTCGTTTTATTGGACTACAACCAAATATTCCATTGTTTTCACTATGTATGACATATATCCATTACAATCTTTTGCAAAGATGTGGCTTTCATTTCAACTTAAAACCAATCTCCCCCAAAATAGTAATAGAAAATCGCGCTGACATCACCGGCTTCTCTAACGTTCCCCCATTAAAATTGCCTCACATCCTAACAATCATCTAATTGAAATCGAGATGCGACCGAACGTACTATACCACTAAATGCGGCGGGCAGGACCATTGGATGCTGGAACCAATGCCACCCTTGTGCGCAAATAATTGCAAATACATAAATAAGTTTGATGGTGGATTTTGTGTTGTGCGGGGCTTTAAAGCGTAATAAATTTTGAATGCGCCATTAGCATGATTTATGCCCATTTAATTTTTCATAACAATGAAGGCGAACACACACACACAAAACAGAAAAAAAAACAGAAAGAAACACAGGACACGATGACAAACAGGACGGGCCGGCATTAGCAGGACAATGAAGGGCAGGAAGGACGCGGGCTCATCATAAACAAGAGTGCATAAAAAATGCTGCGAACGAGGCGACAAGCGGCAACATAATTGAATAGTAAAAGCGTTGCACTGAAATTAACCACCACAAAATGACGCAAATAATGTTAAAAGGACGAAGGATCGTCCTGGCCGGGGGCGATGGTCACTGCCATGTACGGACGATTAAATTTCATTGAAATGGAATTACATTAAAAAAAAGCAAAATAAAAGCCGTGCCACGAGGAGGAAAGTGCAAAAGGCAAACGCTTCGTTCAGCAGGTCCTGCTGCAGGACAATAGTGCACAAATTAACTTACAAAAGCTAAATAAAAATTGCCAACGCGGCAGCGTGTGGGGTTGTCCTGGCTGGACGCATTTTCCTTTCATCCTGCAGCCATCTGGCTTAATTTCAGGCTTGCCCGGCCTTACGGCTTTCAGGCTTTCGAGTTGTTTATGCCAAGTCCTTATCGCGCTTGTTGTCAACCAAAGGAGCCAGAGTCTGAGTCTGAGCCAACCCGAGCAAACAAAGTAAGCAACCCGAAAACGAGTTGCTTATAAAGTAATTTGCGGATTTATT
Source organism: Drosophila ironensis (assembly GCA_021223825.1). NCBI lineage: Eukaryota > Metazoa > Arthropoda > Insecta > Diptera > Drosophilidae > Drosophila > Drosophila ironensis. Next base: position 947,293 of record JAJJHQ010004879.1, read on the forward strand.
AAAACTTTTCACCGCCTTCAGACGCACCCGCTTTGTCTCGCTGTCGCTGCTAAAGGCCGTGCTTTTCCTTGGCCATTTTCCGGGATCGGGATGCTGCTGCTGCTACTTCTACTGCTGCTGCTGCTGCGGCCAATTAGTTTGCCTAATTCCTGAGGTGAAACGCAAAACGCTTTAATTGAATTCTGCGGTTCTGTCAGACGGTTGCGGCAAAAGCGCTTGAGAGATGTTTAATCATTTAAAAAGTTATTTCGGGCAAATAAAGAAAAAAAATATATTTTTAAGGCGAGACAGGCGGTTGCATTGGTAATCATGACATAAGTTTTAGAATGCAGACTAAGCTTTCAAGCCTTCGAGCTTTTAAAATCGTAAATTAAATATAAATTCAGATGTTACAGGGCACTTGGAGTATTCTGATAACTTACAAAAAAACATTTTATTACAATTACATTGTCCAAATAATTGCTTTAATAATATCCTAGCAAAATTAGGATAACACAAAATAACACAACGTAAAAACTAAGTAAAACTTGGTTTATTATGAAAAATAGAAATATACCACCCCCTTCTTAAGCTACTTCTTATATAATCTAGTTCTATTTATTATTTAGTTGCATAAAACTTACTATTACTTACTTGGTATACAAAGTTAAGCTGGAAGTTCATTTCGCATGTAATTTAAATATTATCCCAGCAGATGTTTCGTTTTTTCGTGGGCGGGTTAACTTGGCCTCCTTTGAGTTTTCCGAGTTTTCCTCGCACAAAATAAATCAAAAAGGGAACTCATCACCGCACGACAAAATAGCAACAGCCACATAAATCTACTTGACGCAGCGTGGCCCCAACATCCTTGGACAGCTCCCACTCACATCCTCGCAGCGGGCGACTCCTGTGGGTGAGATTTATGAAACAGTCAAGTATTTTCTATTTAAGTTAATAACAATCATAATAATGGCAACGGCAAAATTGATGCTGCAAAGCTGCGACTGGAAGGGGAAGGATGTGGAGGAAGGACGCCCTTGCCATCGTGCACAACCTGATGATAGATGATAGATGATGTGCATATAAGCGCAAATAAACACAAGATTCGCTCTTGTCTACGAAAATAAGTTACATTTTTCTCGACTCCGCGCCCCATGTTGCATGTTCTGCGGGGAGTCCTTGAACGGGGAGTGACTTTCAGGGGGGTCCCCCCCGCAAGAGACTTCACTCTCGTTATAAGCTGCAAGGTGTCCCGCATGGCTGCGTGTGTTTCTTTTTTGGGGGCGGGCAAGAGCCTTCCCTTTGCATATTTGAGCAGCTTGTTGTCTCATTGTACTTTGTGCAATTCTGTGACATTCGCTTAAAAATTCCATTACACTAAGCTCGAATTACAAACATCAGCAACGGATCCCGAGAAATTGCAGTATCTATCGCAAACGAGTCGGTAGATACTCTCTTTAAGATTATAAACACTTTTTGTATTTTCTATAAACATTCAAAATCTAAATCATATACCTACATATATAATGTATTCTCTTATATTTAAATAGTTTTCTGGGACTAGTTACTGGGCTAAAAGGTATTACATGGTTTATTGCAGCGATGGGCACTCCATAGCTTATTTGGAAAAACTGCATAAACTTTATTGCAATTATTAGACCAAAGGGGAGTATTCGCTGTTAACTTTTTCAGTAAATTTGTATAGTTTTTCAGGGCAAAAATGCAATATTCTAGAATATATTATAGACCAAAATGCATTCTGCTTTTTAGGGTATCCAAAATCTTATTTCAGGCAGCGCTGAGCACACAAAATATGAAACATTTCAGTCTGGCAATGGCAAAATATTTGGCTTCCAAGAAATTTCCTCCTGTATCACTCTCACCCACCCACAAGGCTCAACCCAAAAATATCATTTCACTTTTCATTAGAGGGAAAAGAGCACTCGAGCAGCTGTCGAGTTGAAATTTTGAATTTGGCCCGAGGCTGCACTTACCCAACACCTTGGGATGCTTTCGGGGTCCTGTGAACTTTCCACGTAGAATGCCATTCCCGGAACTTCGTAATCAAATTAGATTTGTTTATTTGGCAACAAGTTGGACAAGTAATTTCCATAGTTGCCGCAAGACTGTGAGGGAAATCAAACAAAACTACGACGGGACAAAGGCGAAAAGCCTTCTGGCCAATTTTCCACTGCGGCGAGAATCTTTGATTTTTCCCAGAAACGAGTCTGATAGCTTGCGGTTAGGAAAATTTCCTCTTTCACTTAACCTCGCATTTCCCCAGCCCCAACCCGGACTCATTAAATTTTTAATCATCCCGAAAGTGGTCGATGTTTGTACCCGAAACCATAACTGTCAATAGCAATTAGGGCCAAAACGGAGCTGTCTCCCGATTTTGGGGATTCTGGGTCGGGATTTGGGGGCCAAGACAAGTCAATTACGCCGCAGGCGTGACCCTGCGTACATCAATTTAATTATAGGACCTAGACTAGCTTGCTGGCTTAGGCGGCTTGGGATTGCCAAAATTTGTGTTGTATACTCCAAAGGCAATTTACGGGAAAAGAGCACCTAATACCCCCAACCACAATATCCTATTGGAGTTTAATGAATTAAATTAATAAATCATGAACAATTGCAACTTAAAAGATGCATTTACTTAATTTTAACAACCTAAAATAGTTATTGCGCTTTTTTTTCAAGGCCAAACACGAATGGAGGAGCACAACAAATATGGAGGACTTAAGACTTTACTGTTGATTTGTCCTCAGAGATCTCAAAGAGAGAGTATCTTTCATGGAAACGCACAACTCTAATTTTACAGTAAGCACAACACTGAAAAAAATTATAGACACCTTTTCAATAGGATGTGTCACATAAACCGTTTAAACATTTTGAGAGATCAATTGACATTTTTATGATTTATTCAATATTCATGCTTATTTGAGTACATGAACTACGAATAGTGCGACGCCTTCTGCAAGTATGTATGTACATGTATATTTCCACAGTGCACTTCACTTCCCTATATTTTTTTTGGCGGGCAAAACGGATAAAGGCAGCCGAACAGAGAGATAATGATAATTCACCGTTAGCTTACCGCTAAAGAAACACAATCTACAACCGCAAAAAATGTTAGTACACCTTTAACCAAAATTTTTTTGGTATTACATGTAAATATCTTTTATGAAATTATATGCACGCATTCACTTTTTTAACGTGTCGCTGGGGCTTCTTTTTCATTAAAGGAATTTATTGCTAATATAACTTGCAAACATTGAATTTCATGTTCGTTATTTTAAAATCGCGTAAGAGCCGTGGCAACAAAAACTTAAATTGTAAATTAAATATAAATAAATTAGTTCGTATCGTAGGTGTTTTAAGACATTGTTGTTGTATCCTAACTTTTTCTGCCTAGTGTATTTCATAATAGGAACGTTTCATTTGTAAACAAAGATTTATTCAAACTAATTGGCAAGATATTTTAGATTAATAAAAATATATAAATTATACATATTAGGTTCCTCAAAGCCTTATTTCATAAATATGTAGTTGCATTTTGGAAACAAAATTCAATTTTATTCCCCTCACCCTCAGAATACACATTGTTTGAGGACTTCAGAGTTTCCTTTTACCCTAAATACTTTTATTTTTATTAACTTTCCGAGTTTTTTAAGGTATACAATGGTTTATTTTAGGTACAAATCAATGTTATTAACTATGGGAAAGAATTTATAATAAAAAATAAACGCTTACAATATGAAGCAAAGCTACATACTAATGAAATCTTTAAATCCACAACTGCAACTACATTTTAATTAATAAGTATCATGTGTTGTTTTATTATGGTTGCATTTTTATTTAAGACAAACACACATGAAAGAGGTTCTAAAAGTACTTGATACCTAACAGAAATGTTGAATTCCTAAGAATAATTATTTTTCATTATTGCCATAGAATCTACAGGATGGATATTAGGAAATGTTAAAAGATTTGAATGGCTATTCAATGGAATTGTAAATTATAGTACATGTTTACTTTAATAAACAAAAGACAAAGAGAAAATAAAATTAAATAAAGATGATTAATAAAACATAAACAAAACTATCAAAAAGTCATTGAAGAATTAAAGTCCTTAATATTTAAATGCATCCATCAAAACGTTTTTTAATGTTTTAAACGCAACGGAATATAAAAGCAAAGCACAGGCAAAGTTAATTTACCGTAAGATGAAAGAGAAGCGCGCCAATTCTGCTTTTTGGCTTCCGATCACTGCGATTCAATACACAGGGAAAAATTTCAAGTGGACTTGCATTCTTCGCAACACATACATACACATATTTATGAATAGATGATTTACTTACATAAGTAGTGAAATATACTTAATTCAAACAATATAAAAGAACTAAATAAATACTAAAACTTAAGCATCTCTTTTAAAATCTCTCATCTCTCACTTCTACTCTTTGTAAATAAGAGTACATGCGGTTCCTGGAAAGTGAGTTGCGCCTTGGTAATGGTGATGCAAAAGCTGAAGAAACACAAGAAAAGAGTATGCAATATTCGCCTGCCCAATTAATTACTTTAGGGGTGGTTTTGTATTCGCCTAATAGAAACAAAAACAATGCAAATAATAAAGATGTTTCCTTCGCAGAGAACGATCGAAGAGAGCAAAATGAATTGTTTTTAAGAGATTCGAATTTAAGAAGCCATTTGGGGGGATACCTCTTTGATTTTTCTGTCTTCCTGCAGCTTGATGATAAGTATCTCCTGATACCTGGGAAAGCCAAGACAATGCCAATTCCAACGGTTAATTGGGCAAAAACTAAAACCAAGTTGCCGGCCTGGGGGCAAAGTAAGCTGGAAAGCCTTTAAGCGGCTCCCAGCTCCCCCCAGACTGCCAGACAATGGCCGAAACAACAACAGAACTATTTATGTCTGCCCAGGTATTCGCCCTTCTCGGTAATTTCCCTAATGCGATTTCCAAGCCCCCGAACAAAACGAAACCAAGGCAAACGAAACGACTCCCGCCAGAGGACTCGATGCGAGCCTTCCTGCGCACAGATGGCCATAATTAACACACGTTGTCAGTAGTCAGTCTCTGCTCCTCGTCTGGCAGGCAGGAGGGGGGTAAAATTCGGGGGAGACGAACGCCAGACAGATGGCAAACCCCAAAAGTTCGGGGTACAAGAAGTTTTCCCGGCACCAAAATACACACATGACAATAATAATTATTGTCTTGATTATGCTCCCGTGCATGTTTTACTCGGCTAAGTTTGCCATTTAGCCAAATTGCCAGACATTTGTCTTCCTTTGCGTTTGCGTCTGGTTATACCAAAATTTATCTCTAGCATTTTTATACCCGGTTCTTAAAAATAACAAGGGTATATTGGATTCGTGGGAATGTCAAAGATGACCGTCTATCCGTCAGTCTGTCCGTATGTACGCTTAGATTTTGGAAACTATAATAGATAGTGAAAAACTTATTGCACATTCTGATTCTAGGGATAACAGTTCATCACAAGTTTATTTTAAAAATCGGCTACCTTCCACCGCAACCCCGCAAACCGCGAAATTCTGTGGCATCCAAAATTTTAGCTCTATAAACACTAAATTTAGATAGTACATTGGTAGGGCCATTATCTATCTGTGTTACGAAAATCAGCCTATTACGCCCACGTTTGTTCGAGAAAATGACTGGTTATACCAAAATTTATCTCTAGCCTCCAAACACCAAATTACGAAAATTTGTTGCGGCCAAAATTTCAATGCTATTATAATGTGTCAAAAACCAGGTGAAACTGAGAACGGGGTATTTATAGTCGAGACACTCGACTATAATCCTTCTAACTTGTTATACCTCAACTTCACCTAGGAGCGGAGGTCCTTGAGAGCTTTTTCCTTGCCTTAATTAACTTATAACCATTTTTATGCAGGCTTATTGTCTTAATTAATAACAGACAAGCATAAACTCTGTGGAATTGAACTTAAAGGGTATTGGTAGGGACATCCTCCTATGATGGATTAGGGACACTCTGGGATGTATTTTCCCCTAGTGTTTCCTTTTGATTTATAGCCAGCTAATCAAAGGACTCAATCAGGCCAGAGAAAATGCGTTTCGAATACAACTAATTTATTTAAAATGCTCATTCATGTCATGCCGAATGCTTGTCCATTCATCAAAAGTCAAACGTCAGGCAAAGGACACGGGTCAGTCGCCGGGTCCTTTGTGCTGACCCCCCTCTGACCCGACGTCGTCGTCTTATCCGTCTTTGCCCGCCCTCGGAAGCGCCGCAATTAATATTGAAAAGCTCCAGGACCCCCGGCAAGGGCACCAGAACCAGCACCAGCATCAGCATAAGGATCTCGATCTGGATCCCGGGATAAGGGTAACGAATGGATGGCTGAATGAATGGCCATCCAAATCAAGACGATGATGGAGCTGGTGAAAGCAAGCGTGTGACAAATGTCCTGCTGCCTGTCCGAAAAAGATTTTCCAAACCTTGACAAAACATTCCCTTCGAGTCCTGCCCGCCGGGGTGTGGGTAATTAATTGAACGCTTCGCAGATAGTTGGTGGTCAAAAGTTTCTTTGAAGTCAAATGGAGTCGTCGGCACAACAATGATGTGGGGTGCAAAAACCTTTGATGCACAAATTTCGCACCAACTTTTGTCGGGGATGATTAAAGTAAAGTTAAGTGTACATTACACATTTAGTTCCTTGTTTGGTTAGTTAATTTAATGAGAGTTTTATTAAAATAGCATTAGATTAGTTGCTTTATGTTTTGGAAGTACAAATAGGCTTTGAAAAACAATGGCACTTGAAGTGTAACCAATAATTACAGAATTTAAGTTTTAAAGGTTAGTTTTACTCGAATAAAATGTATAAAAATAATACGATATATTACCACAAATTTACCAAAGCAATCACATTAAATTTACCATTAAAGTTAAATGATTAAACCATATAGCTTTCAGACAGTTGATGTTTAAGTGTTGAGCGAGAGGTATGAAGTTGGTTACACTTCGAGTGCCGGACCCTGTAACTTTATTTGTAGGTAAATTTTGAAAGTACAGACTACTTAAATACTAAACTTGTAATTTAATAATCTGAAATTGATAGTTTAGCTTAAAAATTACCGAATCTTACCCCTAATTAGTTTACTTCAGTTGGGCGAGAGTTTCTTCAAGCCGCCCAAGTTAATTGAACTTTTCAGCGGAGTTTAACAAGCGTTGAGCTGTGAAAATTTGTCAGTCAGTCATTTGCACCACACAGCCTCGGATTAGGCATTATGTGGGCGTGGCGTGACTGGGCAATTATTTTAGGCCCGGTGCCAGAGTCTGGGCCATGTTTAATGAGCTATAAGTATCTGAAAACTGTCGACGCATTTGCATGATGATGCGGCAATCCGAGGTCCTTGGTTGTACAAAATGTCCGCTATGTGGGGTGTACTAAGTATATCTGGCTAACACTAAGTGTGCAACAAAGTTTTTGACAAACGACGCCGATTGTTGCGGGGGCGGCAATGGCAATTAATCGTCCTAGTTGATGAGACAGCAGAGTGGCAGGACGAGTGGCCAGGACGGTCGGCGGTGAAATGGGAAGCGAAAATCATGCCCGTCATGGCCATCACATTACGTCTCATTAACGTTTTGAATGCATCGCGGAAATCATTCATTTCCACCCGAAAATGAACACCATTTTGTGTTGAACTCTGTAAACTCTCAAAGCGATTTTTCAGTCAACAAAAAACAACCAGCGATGACAACGCAGACTACCCTCGCAAAAAAAAAAGAAACTAAGAGTGAAAAGTCAACCCTCGAAAAAAATAAAATAAAAGCAAAACATTGTGATGGCGGGAGGAGAAAATGTTTTTCAATTGAATTGATTTTGAATGAACGCCGTCTGACTTGTGTCTGTGTTTGGGCCATTGAAAAGTGCGTGCCTTACAAAAGCCAAACCAGTCCAACAAATCACTCGGAAAAATTATACAAACCTTTCTATGGGTTGCACATAAATCCATTAAATTTATGATTATTGTGTGGTAGTTCTATAGATTGTATGGATGTTTTTAAAATTGTAAAGCAACGGTGGGCACAGATTTTCACAGCTTTTTGTTTTTGGGAGCTCGGGAAGCCGCAAGAGCCAAGGGCTGCCCATCGTATCTAAAGAGCACGAGTGCATACTATACTACGGTAGAATATAACGAATCCGGTTCATTATGGATAATTAGATGATATTTTCTAATGCAGAAATCGACTTTTATCCAAAGATATATGTCATGCATTAGAAAACATTGAAAACTCTAATAGCCTAGGCTTTAATAATAGCATATTGAATTAAATCGCTTAACAAATTTTTTAGTAATAATTGAATCCAGTTATGGAAGAACCTCTAAAGTTTAGGGTGATTTATGTACTGTAAAATCTTTAAAAAAGTTAAAAAATAAGCGCGTCCCATTTTTCTGGGTGCATGCTCTTGAGTTTTTGCCCGCTGCCACGCCCACAGTAGCTGCCAGCCTCTGGGGACAAAGTCCACCCCTCGTGAATGCCCCAAATGGACCGCCCTCCCGGCCTTTGCCTCATCTGCCGAACATCAATGCATTGATTGACTTTTGCGTTGACATTTGCGCCGGGTTATCACTTCTTTGGGGGATTCCCCAGCTGGTTCCCCGTGCCGCCCTGGCTGCCCCTTTGGCCGCCGTGCGCCCCACAATAAACGCATTATGTTGCCATTAGTTGAGTGCCAGAAGAGCCTTCCGCTTGTTTGCCAGCTTCCGGTATTGTTGTTGCGCCCTGTCCTCTGTGTGTCGTGCGTTTTGGGTTGTTTGTTTATTTGTTTGTTTATTTGCTTGCCTGCTCTTCACCTAACAATAAAAAATGCCATCCAAAGGGGGGCCAAACTTGAAAAGTTTTCATGCCTGGAATTGTTAATTTACTTAAACAGTTCACAGACAGAAGCTTCAGTTAAGTTTTCCCTGAAAGTGATTCAATGGACTGAGTTTCTAAAGAATCTATTCATTTATTTGTAAAAAACAGTTCAAGCTCGAATATTAAATTGTGTAAGCTACAATTTAATTCCAACATTCCCTGGAGCACAATATCGCACACTCTAATTATGCAAAATGCCAGCACAAAATTGGCTTCACTGCCCATTAAAAGTTGCGATTAATATGTAAACAATCATGGCCAATTGTTGGCACGAGCTGCTCCACAAAGTCCTTTTCAGGACCTCCTCCGCAGCCCGTCTCCTCCTTTGTATCCCCTTCGCTTGTCAGCACAAAAATAACACATAATCATTTTATCAGCTCGAGGAGAACGATGCACTGAAGCATGGGTATCGTTACGCCGGCTGGCTGGCTCATCCTGTTGAGTCCTTCGTCCTGTTTAGCGGGCTCACATGTTGCATTAGGGCCGTTCACTGTGCGTGTGTGTGTGTGTGGGCCGAACGAGCAAGTGGAAGTTTTCTCGTTAGTGAAACTAATTATCCGTTGTCGCTGTCAGCAAATTTATCGTTAAACGTTAGGTGACAAGTTGAAGCCGAAAGAACACATCTGTTGGTCCGAAACAAAGTCCTGGAATGCCATGTGGAGAGTCCTTTAGGGGTCCCTGACTGTCTGATTTGCTTCGAGTGGAAGATAAACAATGACTTTTGTGGTTATTGGCCATTAAACGATGTCGGGGCGAGAAGATAAACATTGGTAAGGCATAAGCTTTCTGTTGAAATAGGAAAAGATGAACAACATTATTATATTAAGAATTTTGGAAGAACTACCTAGAACAAATTATAGAAAAATTATTCTTAATATTACAAATGTTTGGACTATAAAATGTTAAAACAAACAGCAGAGTAAATGTAATTTAAAACCTCTTTGCTAGCCAGCGACTTTTTGTTTTTTAATTCAAAATGAAAACCCTTTTTTGTTTGCTTAAACAAAATCCCCGGCTCCGGTGCCTGATTAAATTATCATTTAACATTGAGAAGGTTTCTTTTTCGCATTAAAAAACCGCAGCTCGCAAATGTTGTTCCGACTTCCCAACTCCTCGCATTATCCTTCCGCCCACTCCCAATGGTATTTTATGCACCGGAAATGGTTGTCGATTTGCAACAAATGGCCTCCGGATGCTGCCACATGGTGCACGTGGAAGCTGTGAGTGGAAAAAAATTGCGGCGTTTTTGTAACTCTAACCCCTTGGGGCCATTAATTGCCTAGCACGTAATTATTTTGTAGTTAAAATGGGCGTGCCCCAGCCCCCCGCCCACACACACGGTGTGTTTTGCCCTGAAAGTCATGCATAATTTCGGAGTTTGCAGCTAATTAAAAGCGCGTCGTCTGTGGAAATTAGTCGCGGCAAAAAGGGGTGAAAAAACGATTGAAAAACGAGAGAAAATTTTGATCATTTTTGGGGGTGCTGCACACGTCAAAGGTGGCAAGTTGTGACTTTCAATTAGTGCCTAAGAGGATAACGTGACGCAAAATCGAGGGACTTTTGGTGATTAACAAAATACAAATAAAGCCTAAAAAGGTGTATTCTTTTTACGATAATTATTATTAAATCACGCTTTTGTAACCCGAATCGATTATGCTTACTTAAACACCTCTTCTTCATGTTTACATGATAATTAATCAATCCCAAACTGCGAAAAAACATTTCGCTCTTTTTGCCGGAAAATATTTCAATCAGTTCAGTTGTTTACATATTTTCCCTTAAAAATCCACACACCCCTGAAATCCAGTAAATAGAGAAAAACAAAAGCTTTCGCTGGAGTTTTAATTTCATAATTATGGCGTTGTTTTATTTTTGCTTCTGTAATTGCTACATTGTAAATACGTATTCAATATCAATAATTACATTTACGCATAGACACACATTACAAATGCATATAATTTCCATCGATTTGGGTGCGTTAAACAACATGCTAAATGAACTTTCGAGTGTTTTCTTAGTCGTGGGATATACATATTTAATATCTATATTTAATAATTGTCTGCCTTTTAATACAGTTCATTAGTGCGAACCTTTGTTTTTTGGCTCGAAATTGAAGGGTTCTTGTCATATATGCCTCGATGGTGTCCTTTTTCAAATGCAGATTCTATTGTTATACGGGTTAATATGTTAATGAATATGCGTATTATGTACTTATATTTTTGGGTATTTAAACAACAACTAATTAATGGGAAGTACGGGGCGGGGGCTAGGCTATGATTATTACATTTTAAATTACTATATGCACAATTTATTCACTTGTCCGTAACTGTAACTGTTTATGTTTAATGTTTATGTTATATTTAAATATGAATTTGCGTGTCTACTCATTTGTGTTTGCATTTGCATAATTAGATTGAATAATTCATTTGATATTTATGGTAGAGAGATACATACATTGTAATTCCTATGATTATCATTAACTACGCCTAGTGCAATACAATATGTACACTTGGTAGATGCCGAATATCTGTCTGCATATTCTTACCAACCTAATTGCGAACCCTTAAGTAACAAACAAATGCGGCCCATCGATCTATCTAAATCGGTTTCTATAGCCTATAGCTAAAGCAGAGTTTCGGGTTATCATCCTCTGCGTTCTAGGAGGAACTTAGCATACGTTTTTCTTTTTAATCATTTACAGTGGTCTCGCTACAAGCTAACCTTAAGCTACAGTGTAACGAAAGCGATTTCTTAGTCAGAGATTTAGCGCGAGCACAGGAGATAGTAGAGCTGCAGAAAGGATAATATGTCTATCACTAGCATAGAGCCGATAACCTCGACCTCGGCTTTTACTCCATCTTACATATAGAAACGAAACCTTGTAATACTAAACAAAATTATAAGTTAACCTCGCACAATTCTCAGTCTCAGTTTTGGGTCGCCTTCAGTTAAGGGAAACAAGCAAAATAAATATTCATTCCATAACATACATATGTTTTAAAAAATAATATATTTCGGTGGAGAAAACTAGAATATATAAGTTAAAAAACTCTTTTCGATTTTAGTTACTATTTTTTTGGCAAGCTTCCCAAAACTACTTTCCGACCCACTTCACTCTTTCCCACGCTCCCTTCCTACTTCGAACTTTAATCCTTTCTCCCCGTCTGCATGTCCTTTGCCCTTTGCCAGCTCACTCAAAGTTCTCCACTCCGCCATTGTTGAAGCGTTCGCACCAGGCGAGCAGCTCCCGCACCTCCTTGGCATAAAGTTGCTCCTGGGAGTGCAGTTCGCTCTGGGACTGCGACTGCGATTGCGATGGCTTCTTCGACTGCGGGTGGCCCAGGGAGGCGCCGCCTTGGGGCAAAGGTCAGACATTGTGGCAGGCAGGCTGGCTGCTGCTTCCGCTGCCCGAGTTGCTCAACAGGCTGCGCTCGCTGGCCACACTTCCCGGGGCGTAGATCAGTTCGTTGGGCTCCTTGCTCGACTCCTGAATGTTCTTGCGGCTGCTCCGAGTGCCCTGTCCTCGCCACGACTGCAGGTGCTGCTGATCCGCCGGATGCTGCGGCACCAAAGGCAGCAACTGCTGCTGCTGCAGCAACGGCGGCTGCTGCTCGTCCACCTTCACGTACAGCCGCTCCATGTCGTCCAGATCCCCGTCGGCCGTGTGGTACAGCGCCTGCTCGTCCTCGTGCGACATGAGCATGGCCATCGGGGAGGGTGAGCCGCCGCATCCGGAGTCGGCCAGGCCGTTGTAGCACAGCGAGGAGCCGTCCAGGTCAAGGAGATTCTGCTGCTGCTGCTTGCCCTGCTCCGTGTTCAGCACCTTGAAGCGGGCACTGTCCCGGCCGATGCTGCAGCCCTGTGGCAACTGCTGCCGCCGCACGCTGGCAAACTGCGAGGCCATGGGCGAGGCAGAGGCCGAGCCAGAACCGGAGCAGGAGCCGGAGGACGGCTTGTGGCTGCCGGGAGCCGCCTCGTAGGTGTGACAGTTGCTCAGCTTGTTCTCGGTGATGTGGATGTGACGCTGCTTGTCCTTCGGGTAGTAATACTGTTCCGAGTAAACGGAGCGCGGCGGTCCATTTCCGCTGGGATAGATCTCGCTGGTTGTGGACATTTGCTGATAGATGTTGCCGGGGGGCAGTTGCTGGTGCTGTTGCTGCTGCTGCTGCTGCTGTTGCTGGTAATGCGGATGCATGGGGCGTTGCAGGTTATAGCCCCCAGGAACTGGTCGCTGTTGATAACGCGAATGCTGTTGCTGCTGCTGCTGCTGTTGCTGGTGGGGATTCAGGATCGAGGAGGTGGCATACGGGGCCGGGGAGGCATTGCCGTGACGTCCGTATTCACTCGGTGCTTTGCCGAAACTGGACACTTCCGCATAGTCGGTGGGAATGTTGGAATACTCGCCCACGTACCTGCAAATGAACAGATAAAAACAAACCGAGTTCAGTACGAATTTCGAAAAAAAAAGGTAGCGCCCACATTTCGGTTATTACTTGGCTTGTTTATTGCAATATTTCTGACCCGCACTGCCCTCCCCCCAGAGCTCTGCTCCCACTTTGGTTATAAATTTGTGGAATTTATGGTGCGGCGGAAATTTGCATTTTTCGGTCGCAGGCAGGAGGCTGCTCCTGGCTGGTTGGTGCGTGTTTTTTCGAGCGGAAAAATGTGAATTTAGTTGGGATTTCCTATATGCACAACGACCGACAAACGGGCAGACAAGCCCCCGAAGATCAGGCGGGAAAATAGTGGCGCTGGAGTAGGTTATAGCCTTACATCCATTAAATAAATTACCGGCTTAAAACACAAGGTGCAAATGCTGAACGCACTCAAGAGTGGAGCATCCTTCATGAAGGGGGCGGTGGTGGTGGATACTCCTTTCATTCTCCCATTTTTAGCATTATTTTCGTATTTAAATACTGAAAGCGGATTAACCTGGCGGAGCCGAATGCGAGAGCCCAGCTCGACCGAAAAAACCCCCGCGGCGGGCCAAAAAAAAATGATTTTAAAACTCTGTAAAGCTTGTAAAAATATACTGCGAATACGGCGCATTGATGGAGTTGCCATGGCGAAGGGGATAAAGCCGGCGCACTCCACATAGAAGGCTTTTAATGCCCTTAATGAGTGGCGTCGCGGAATGAAAGTTGGTCCTGTTCATGGAATAGTAATGAGCTTGTCAAATGCCCGACTCGGCGGAGTAAGTGCGCGCTAATACTTATTAAACGCATTTATTTTGATAAATTTACCTCGCAAGCGAGCGAAGAACAAAATAGTTTAAAACAAGTAAAGTGCCGTGGAGCTGCCTTCCGGTTCTGTTCATTTTCCCCGTCGCATATGATACCCATTATTGGGTGATTACGTTTATTGTTATGGTTATTATTTTGTTGCAATTATTATTAATATATCGGGGTGGCCGAGACTCATTTTCAATTTGCCTTTTAATGGCTAATTAAGTGTGCAAAAATAATTATAATTATCTGGCGTGTGTGCGTATTTATTAACGGTAGTCGCTTGGAAAAACATTGAGCGATTGAATGCATTTTTAAATCCAAAAAACTCCCAACTTGCCTTTTTATTGTTCGCTTTTTATTTTGTCAAATTACTTTTAGCCTGACTGTTCAGCTTTTGATGCCTGATTGGCATTTAATTGCCTTTTGTCGGACAGCATCTGGGGCTGCCGGAAAATGCATACATTTTCATAATCTTTTTGCTTTTTTAATTTCCGCAAAGGTTAATCGCTTACCAAAGCCTTTAAAGTGCCTGCATCCTTTGAAAAAAATGTTGTATTATTTGCGGCCTTTGCCATATTAGCCGCAAATAAATAACAATTACAAATCCGATGCCAAAAACATTGCGCCAAAAACACTTGCTGCGGCGGCCCCTTCGAATATTTTCCTGCATTTGCCAGCGGCCAGACAAATAAATTAGATCGCCGTGGGCCTGCTAAATGGATTCAACTTTGATTCGCCATCTACCACAAAACTAATTGCAATTGCGTGGCCAAATTATGCGTAGCATATTTTATTGTGGCCGCAGTGAACTTAAATTCCGTTTAAAGTGGCTACCTCCTCTGGGTTTGGGGTAATTACATTGCCCGGTTTTTCGCATCGCATTTTTTTTGTCGGTGCTAACTCAACTGGGCATTGGACGAAAAATCAACATAAATACCGTGGCCAACATTTCTATTCCTAACTTGATTTTCCCCACGGCCGCGGCCCTCGAGAGGACGGAGGAAAAACTCTACCGAAAAGTGAGTTTTTCGGTGTGTTTTTGGGGGTTTTCCTCTTTTATTTTTTTTCGGTAGTCGCCGCGGCAGAAAAATGCAATTTCACAGTTTGGTGAATTTTTATTGTCGTCGCTTTGAGCTGCCAGGTTGTAGGGATACTCTTTCCCACCGAATTTTCAGGGTTTGATGGGTAAGCGAGGGTATATTGAATTGTAAGAGGAGTATGTTTTCAATACAATTTTGATAAGTTTTCTAAGGATATGCCACAAAGAATGGTATCAATTTTTGGTATATTCTTAAGTTATCCCTAATTTTTTAGAACCCCTGCTCAGGGCATTAAAAATTTGTTATTTCAAGCCATTTGTAATCGGTTGTTTTTTTGGGTAAAACTTACCGCTGCTGATTGCGTTCGCTGCCATGTCCTCCGTGAATGTCATCGACGCCTCCAACTCCGCCGCCTGCCCCGCCGGAGCCACCGGAACCGGCACCACCGCCGCCGCCGGGCGGAGAACCGGGGCCGCCGCAGACCGGGGCATAGTCGGCGATGTGATCCTTTTGCATCTCCAGCGAATCGCCGCCGGGCGAGGGGCGCCACACCATGCCGCCGGTGGAGGAGTCCAGCCAGTAGCCGTTGCCATTGCGATTCGATAGACTCGGCATTTTGAGCACGTCGCTCGTGTGATTGCCTGCAGGTGAGACGAGAGGTGAGGTAGGAGCAATTAAATGTGGTGCAACAAATTGTGAGCCGAATAAATTGCAGTCCGGAAATTAAACAAAAACATACAAAAAGCTCCTGCCTAGACAATTGTGTGCGGCTTAATCGCGGGAGATTGGTTATTCAATAAAAACAAATTTCAAGCAGACCTACTATATATTTTGCTGCCCTGCTTTAAGATTGAAATTGCGGCTATATTTCTTTTTACTGCAGGCTATAAATTGAACGTATTAAAACCATATTATCCCATTCCAGAGCTGTCGCGTCGCCCCGCCAAAGTGACAAAATCAAATAAATTATTGTCAATTTTCCACTTGCGTTGCCTGCTAACAAAATATACAAAAGCAAATGGGCTGGCGCGTAAAAAATGCAACCAATTAAACTGTCCCCGGGTTATAACCGAGCATCAAGCGAGTGTTTTATGGCCCGCCACCTCTCCGGTCTGATATTTTTACTCTGTTTTCCAGTTGCAGGTGAATATCCCGACTCCGACTCCTTCCCAGCAGCCTAGTTTATGGTAAATGGCGTTCATGAATATGCAACGCTTTTTTGCAGTTGCAAGCAATTTGGATATTTTGGCCTCGGTGGCATGCGTTTGTTTCGACTTTTGTCATAGCCAAAACGCGTTGAGTGCTCCCAGAGATTAAAGTAATCACTTTAATAGCACAGCTCTTAATAAATCTGCTCCTATTCCCGAAAAATCGGAACCACTTGACAAGCATTTAGGGCAACCATGTAACGCGAAATGCCCATTCCCAAGTCCCACGTCAACAGGCCACCCATTCGCACACCTCCTAATGTTGCTAATTTCAATTAGACCACAAGAGCTGTCCCCCCAACCCACCGACCTCCCTTGTACGGACATACGGACAGTTATGTATACCAGGGCTATATGTAAACCCATATCAGGCAGGAGCTTTCCTGCCACTGACCAGAACAGGCCAGACCAGCGCACAGCACACACTCGCCCAAACCAACTTGTTGGTTAATAATGCACACAAAACTAAATGCATAATTGCAATGGCAGCCTTTTGGGGGTTGGTGCCGAGAAATTCCGAACCGTAGGAAGTCGGCGTCACGTGCAAAATGTTAATTTCTATTATGTGTGTGGCATGTGCCTGGTTCCCCTGTTGCCCTGCTCCGCTCCACGCTCGGCCTGCTAAAATATTTATTCGCACCTATTTTGGTATATTTTTTTTATATTTGCTCTTTGCCGTTGTGTCTAAGCTTCGGTCCCCAGCTGGTTTTGTTGCTTTTATTGTGCCCGACAATGGAAAATTAGCGTTATTTATATATGCAAATGTGCGAATGTGGCGTGTCTGGCGAGGAAGGAAGCCAGAACTAGCAGCTCGCAGCGGATGCATCGCTCGCGGGGCAAAAGGATATGCCATGGCCTGCCAAGGCTAAAACACATAAATATTTGTGGTAGGAGGATTGGAAAAATGGGGCTTTTACACGGGAAAATATCTTGACTATACAAGCTGTGATAACTCCTAGAAATTGTATTTCCCTTCGCTTATTTATCATTCATCTTGAGGTATATCATTTAGGAAGTTTTCCCCATAATTTCTAGTACTAGAGTTCATCTCGGACTCCACAATTCTTTTCTCGCTGTGCACTTACCACGAATTGTATTCAAAGCCGACTGCTTCATCATCATGTGCTTGCGCTTCACAAAGACCATGGCTCCGAAGGACAGCATCAGGATGGCCAGGATGGCGCCCAGGAGTATTATGAACCAGGGCTGTGTCAGCACATCGTTAACATGGTCCTGATTGATGGGATAGCTAAAAGACAAACCGGATAAATTATAAATAGAAATTATTTTCCAGCCCACAAGTACTACGCGAAGTTCGTGAACTTACCGCTGATTGATGAACGGATCGAGCCGCTTGGTGACAGGATCCAGGCGCAGCGTGGCTGGGACGCAATAGGGACCGATTCCGGCATTGTTTCCGGCAGCCACGGCCACCGTGTACATGACGCCCTCGGTGAGATTGGCCAGGACCAAAGTGGGCGAGGCGGCATCGATGGTGACGTTGGTGAGAATGCGCGAAAAATTGTGGGTCGTGTCGATGCCCCGCACTATGACGTGATAGTTGAGGAGAACGCCTGCAAAAGATAGAAGCAACCAGTAAAACATCAGCATAAACCTCCTATTAAACCTCCTATAGATTCGAAGCTTACCGTGCCGGTCCTTGAGGTCGGGGGACTTCCACTTTAGGAACACCGCCGAGGAGTTGAGCAGGAGCGCCTCCATTCCATATGGCGCCTCATTGGGCACTGCAAAGGAAACGAGATTTTTGGTTTGGGTTTAGATTGGATTCTCATCTTGGGGCGAGGTTAAATGGCTTTTTGATTGTGGTGCGTGATGTCACCCAGCTGACGTCCGCCCTAATGAGATTTGGTGGCCGTAATTAATTAGCATTCAGTGAGCCCGTGTGTGTGGGTTCCCGCAACTATGTAGTTCCGGGTGTCGGCTCGAAGGACTTCCCGACCATTGCACCCAAGTCAGACGGCACATCCTGGCTGCACATCGAGTGCGTGCAAAAAAGGAAACAGTTGAAGAGCAACAAAAGCACAGGGATACCCCTCCTGGCACATCTTCATTTGTTTATTTATTTCCTGCTGTCGCTTTTTACAAGTGCCTACACTGGAAAAGTTTGATGTAACCCCGCTGTCTTCCCATGGATATGTCTTGCCTCTGATATTTTTCTAGGTGCATGCAACATCCCCTAGAGGCCTCCACTACCAGGTAATTCTTGTATCTCTTCGTATGGGCGGTTGAGTGAAGCAATTTCTTTAAATAAACACACGTGCAAAATTCTCGACGAGACAAAAAGCCGTAGAAGGGTGAAATCCCTAAATAGGCAACGTCTGGCGGCTAGGCTGCTGCGGAGTGCGAAGTGGAGTGCAGTTTTTCTTCTGTGTTTTCCTTTTTGGCTTTGTTGTTATCCACCTTCATGGGAGTCCCTCCTGCTCCCCCCCGAGGACATTGCGACATGCTAAAGTGCTTGTCGTGCCATTGTCTATGCGGGCGCTTTTGCTTTGCTTTCTTCCTGGTGCTTTCTTCCGCTGATGAGGCACCGCGATGCTTAACACGTAGCTGCCATTGTGTGCCATAAATGACCCCCGGGCGTCCCCAGCATCACGAATCGTCTCAGACACTGGCTAGCAATTGAAAAACTCCAAATTGCCACTGTGTGATCACTGCGAGCGCAGCTGCAGCCGAATACAGCTTATCTAAACGATGAAACTGAGGTTTCATTTGATAGTCTGTGCTAAAATATGACTCAGCTGGCTTCGGGGGTTAATTTGATGGTGCAAATGTGACTCAGATTGGGTTGCATGTGTCTGAAAGGAAATGCGGCCACTCCTTGTTTCGGGTGTCAAATATATCAAGGGAAACTCTCTTGAACGGACAACGGAGAGGGTTCTTGTACTCGTATATGGTAATACAGGCAATTTCTGTATTAAATAATGGTTTAAAAGTTATAATTCATAGCCACATAGACTTAATCTGTTAGTATCTGCGATTTTTTGCTAAATTATTTTTCAGGGTGTTGCCAGGTCGCCGAATTTTATTTCAAAGTTTTGACTAACCCCATTGCTACCCTCTAACATTTACCTAGTGGAGCACACCTTTATTTGCCAACTTCCGACGCGGGTAAAAATGTTTCCTGTCGCGGGAAAGCAACTCGTCCCGGCCTTTTCTCCTCGCTTAAGCAAACGCGCATCAAATTTGCATTGCCAGCAGTGGCACTGCTGTGCAGGGTGCACACTTTTGTGGGCCACTGTTTAGGGGAATGGCACTGTAGCACTGAGTACTTCATATAGCAATAATTGTTGTTTATCTTTACACAATTGCGTTGGCAATTTCTTTGAGCTGCTGCAGCGCTCACCAGCAGCGCTTCGCTTTCGGTTTTCAGGAAAAGTCAGCAGACGAGACGCTCAAGTGAAAATGTGATGCATACGAAATGAGTTTTGATTTGATGACAGCCGAAAGGGAGCTAGCTGCCAGGTGGTACATAAGTACAGGTGTGTGCCCCGGCTTTTGGGGGTGCAGCGTTTGTGCATTTTATATTGCTGCGGTTGCACTCGGTCCCAGTCTCAGTCCTAGTCGCCGTTTGTTGACTTATTTGCGGCACTGTGAGAGGACCTGCAGTGTCGTCTGTTTGCTCCTTTGTGGATATTTCTCACTCACGCTGTGCTTTTGTTTTTTAATTATTTTCCTTCGGGTTTTTTCCTCCTGTTTGCTGTTATCCTTTTCGGGTGGGACAGGGGGGGTCTCTCTGGCTCATTGAGAATTGTTCACTTCTCGTTGCACTTTCGGAAGTTTTTATATCTCGACTGGTTGGCTGGTGATGGAATGAAGTGATAAACCTGTCTGGAAAGTTTCCTTTTCCCGTTGAGTTTGCATTTTTCGTGGCCAGCAAGTTTTTCCGTTTAAAACAATCTTATCTGACATATTCCCCCGGCTGTCAATGATATCTTTTTCGGTAGCCTAATCCGCCTGGCTTTCCCACCCCACACAACAAGCCTTTAAGCTCGGCAGGAGCTCCGAAAAAAGCAGATATGAGACATGTAAATCGCCAGCATCAGGTATTCCGCACACAAACCGCATTTGATTTGAGTCTCTTTTTGATTTCCCAACTGGAAATGCTTTCCTCAATCGCCCCCATCACACGCCGGCAATTGTTTTCCACGTGCCTCTGACATGCTTACCTTGGGGCAGGAAGGGATATCATCGAAGCGCTCGGGCGCTTCTGACATTGTTCGACATTTTCGTACGCATGATTCGCTTTTTGTCGCTGCTCAATGATTGACATACTTTCCATTATTATTTGCCCTATAACATAACCCCACGGATAAGTAGGAACCACACAAAAAACCCAGTTACATGCCTGGCTACGCCCTTTTTTTATGTTCCTGTTTTTGGTGTTTGAGCGACCCGGGAAAAAATAATTTGCGATTATGCGACCCGCATTCGGCGCAGCTGATGTCCGCCAAGGATAAAGGCTCCCCCGGCCTCACCGCTCATATCCTTTTATTGAATTTGGGTTATTGTTGCAATGCAAAAAGTAGCCTGGAAGCTGGAACCCGCCTTCTGCATTTGTCACATGAGATTGGAGTAGGTTGGGGGTTGAATTTCGGGCCTACGGCAACGGGGGTTGATTGTTGTAAAGGTATTTGCACGGTTTGTTGGATTGCGCCGGATTTGATGCACATGCTTCATTAGATACGTTGCTAGAATGTATCGAGGCTACAGCGCCCACTTTCCCATTTAAATCCTGAGTGACAGTGTGGTAAAACAATCAAAGAAGGGCAGGATCTCATCTTTATAATTGTTTTACCAACTACAATGCAGTTATTTCAAAAACCGCATATGTTACAGCTTCTGAAATTCCTAGATTATTGGAATCCCCAGGCATCTCTTTGTGTAATATAGACACCCCAACGCACTGTCTGACATCAAAGTGGCTAACAGTATCAGAAAGTAAAACCCTTTTGGAGTCCCTTACACGTATTTTGTACTCACCATCTTCGAGGGTGCGGGCAATGCGCGAGTTCGATGGCTTGCCCTCGACGGATTTGTAAAATGGAACGATGAAAAATTCATAGAGCGTGTACTGGACGAGGCCGGTGATGGTGCAGGAGGAGGCTCCGCCTCCGTTCAGTATCGTCAGCATGCGATACTTTGTGCTCAGTGCGGCCACGGATGACGAGGCCGATGCTGCTCCGGCTCCACTTTGATTCGTCGTCTCTCCGTCACGTTTGCCGGCAGCGGCAATATTTGGTTTTGTGGAAATCAATGCGGATGCCGAGGCGGATGCGGATGCCGACGAGGATGAGGTGCCCAGCAGCGGATTGGTATTGGCCGTAACAGGCACCGGATTGTTGACTATAGGATTTGGCAACTGTCTGGCATAGACATAGAAGCCCTCGACGTATTTGCCATTGATGATCTGCGTGAGTAAGCGAAGCGAACGAGGTGACGATGAGCATTGGTTGGGGAGGATGAGCACCAAACAAAAGTGTAGATACACTGGGTGGCGATTACACTTACCTGCCAGGTGAGTTTCATGCTGGTGGAGTCCACAACGCTGGCATTGCTCAGCTCCACGACGTCTCCGGAGAGCAGGCTGGCACGCGCCTCACTCAGATCCAAACCACTATTGAAATACCGCTGCGAAGACACCAAATTCAATATTAATTTATAGGTATTTACAGCAAATAACAAGGAATATTCTCTTGAGCGGACAAGGAATTTGGCAAGACAAAGAAAACCTCTCTTAGGCGGACAACGGACAAGTTACAAAGTTTAATGGACACATTCTCTAATATGTTAGTCAACTTACCGTTCCCACTGTAATCGGCTCCGACATCGGACTGGGCAGGGACAATCCATGCGAATTCTCAGCTCGAATCAGGAAGAAGTAATTCACGCCGGGCAGCAAGCCCGTTTGGGTGAACGTTGTATTTTGCACTCGGGTGCCCACGGCCACCCATCCGTCGGTTTCGTTTTTGCCAAACATCTCAATCACATAGCCCACCAGACTGGAGCCACCCACTTTGTTGCTCCTCGTCCAGCTGAGCGTCACGGAGTTCTCGCCCTTTTCCACCGTCTGCGGTTTGCCCGGCGGACCCGGATACGTGGACAGCTCAGGCGCCCTGAAGAACTTGATGTTCGGGTTGGTCGGTGTGTCCAGGCGGAGGTAACCGCTCCAGGAGGACTTGCCGTTGCGGTTGCTGGCCACACAGGTGTACAGGCCCTCGTCTTCGTGGCGCTGCAGATCGGAAATTGTGAGAGCTCCCGCGTCCGAGAGATTCCTGCGCTCGTGCTCCTGCACATCGATGGGTATGCCATCCAGGTACCACGACACCTCAGGCACTGGAGTGCCCAGAGTGCGGCAGGGCAGTACAACGATGGATTTGACGGGCAGCGTTTGGTTGACCGGACCCTGTTCGATAATCGGCGGTGGCAGCTCGAATTGCGTATCCACACTGACCACCGTTCGACTGCTGACACTGCCCACGGCGTTGAGGGCATTGCAGGTGACCACCTTGCCGGAATCCTCGCGGGCGAACCGGGCAATGGACAGCACGGAACGACCCTCCGGAGTTAGAGTCACTTCCATGCGGCCATCGCGGTAGCCGGGCAGGAGGAGCGAGCTGTTGCCCTCCACCGACCAGTACAGGGTGGGTCTGGGATGTCCGGTGGCCTGGCACTCGAAGAGCACTTCATCGCCGATCTCCACCAGTTGATTCTTGGGGCGTATCACAAACTTGGGGGGAGCTGCAGGGGTGAGAAAAAGGTATGAGGTTGTAGCACTGCGAGAAATGTAATCTGGAAATGTTTTATAGTCCTGCTACATTGAATTCTTATCCAACTTCCTATGTGGCCAACATTTGACTCTATGAGAAGTTCTCAGGTTTCTGAGAGTGCACTTCTTGGCCATTTGGTTGTGCTTTCGAGCAATTAGCTTACCGTGAACTGTGAGGATGCCGGTGGCCGTGATGCCGCCCACCGCATTGTCCGCCTCGCAACTGTACTCGCCCATGTCCTCCAGCGTGACGTCGTCCAGCTTCAGGCTGCGGTCCTCAAGTACGTGCACACGACCTGTGGAAACGAAATGCGAAATGCGAACTGTGAATTGGGAAAATTCGGGAAACGAGTGCCGGCCAAGTGGCCAGAGCTCATGTGTGTGCTCTGGGGCCGGGTTTCACTCTGCGCTCTCCAGACTCCATTCGAAAGAAAAACAAACTTTCTGGCTCGGCCTGACCGCCCGCCCGCCTGCCCGCCTGCCCGCCAGCGTGTCCCTGCCCTGCTTCTACTTCGTTAGTAGTTCAAGTGGCGTAAAAATGGCCAAGCCGTAGTCGGAGAGCCAAATAACCGCAGCAAAGTAAGCCAAGACAAGATACGACATAGACAACTAACCACCCGGCCCGTCAGCCCGCAAGGAGGGCACCTTTTGTGGTTTTTCCTTACAATAAACAGAAAGAATGAACGAAGGAACGAAAGGACAAAGGTGGAGCCGAGCTGACTCTGCTTTCTTTTTGGTTGGTTGACTGCGAAATAGGTTTTAAATGTGGGTGCTGCCGCTCCACTACCTGCCCGCCTGTTCGTCCTGCAACTGTGCCAATTGTTTGCTTAACAAAAGTTTAGGACAACAACCGAGAAGACAGGCGGCAGGCTGATCTCCCGGCTTCACCCGGCTCCTCCCGGGGAATCCTTTATGCTGTGCTACTATTTTCTTTGAGGTCTTTAAAGAAGCGTAAACTAGCTGGCTGAAATGACTTGGGGTGAGCTCTGTGGCCAACCCCCTGGACGCCGGCGAGGGGTTAGTTGCACCGCCCCCTTTCGGGTTGCCGACAACTGGCAGACTTTCTGTCTGAAGGACAACATTGCAACAGTCGAGTGTTGTGCAAGCAAAATTGTTGATTGCTGCCAACAGAGATTGGCAATTAACGGAATTAAAAGTTACAGTTGTGTTTGCCTGGGCTAGGGCGCAATCCTAGTGGGCGTGGTTGCAGGGGGTGTCCTGCGGGGTCAAGGGGAGTGGTACCAGGACCGTGAGTCAAAACTAGCAACAACCACAAGGGGTTAGTCTGCCAGAGGTGTTGCCTCCACTGAGGAAAACAAGTCAAACCTAAAGTTTTATCTATTAAAATTACTATAAAAATTGTTAGTGCTCCTTGATCGATATATTTTTGATTGGTTTTGCCTCCTTGCAATTGGCAAACGGAGAACCCTCTGTCCAAATCAACTATCTAAACTTTTTGTTATGATTTCTACGAGAACTCTTGTTTTTATTTCGTTTAACTTCTCCTGACGAGTGTGTAACGAACCCCCAACTTTCCCTTGAACCTTCAGCAAACAAAAAGGTTTAATTTCATTTGAAATTGCTGTGTGGCTGCCGGAGGGTTTCCGGTTAATTGAAGCTGAATGTGGCCAAGAAAACTTACGCAGTGGCATATTGCCGCCGGAGGCAGTGCGTCGCCACAAGACATCCGGCAAGGGATCGCCTCCGATGCGACACTGGAACACCACCGAGCTGCCCACAACAGCCGTCTGGTTCTGCGGTCCACGGATCAGGAACGGGCGAACTGGAAAAACACAATAATTGCATTCAAGTCAATCAAAATTTTCAGCAAAAAGTGGTAGGGAATTATGACATGCACAGGGAATTAGGCAGAGTTATAAAAGGCAATCGATTTGAAGGTAAAATATTGTATTTTATTATAGGCTATGCCAGATATTAAAAAACTGTTGAGATGATAATTTAAATAGAAATGCCAGTAAAACAGAATTTCCAAAGAATATGTATAATAATTTACTAAAAGGTTTAGATTTTTATGAATAATTTTTATAAGTTGGGAGATGTGTATGCAATATGAATCTATTGCTGAAGTATCATTATATCTATTTTAATAACAAAAATTAAGGTCATGAAGGAATACATTATATTCTCTTATAAGAAATACAAGAAATAAGGAATCTTTTAAGATGGTAAGATTAGTAGGAAGTAGGTATTGGCAATCAACGAAAGAATGTTCTAAAATGTATAGATTTTGATGAATACTAAGTTTAAATATCATTATATCGTTTGAAACAAACTGTGCTGGATAAATGACTACAAGAAAAAGCTTAAATATTTACTAATAAAAACAGGAATATTCCTGGCTTCACTTACCGTGCACCTTGAGAAAAGCCGTGGCGGATTCGCGAGTGCCGACCACGTTCTTGACCACGCACTGATACCGTCCATCGTCCGACTGGCGGGCATCCTGGATGGCCAGGTTGCCGCCGTCGACAATGCGGATACGTTTGTTGCCGACGAGATTCAGGGTCTGGCCGTTTTTGCGCCAGGATATTTGCGGTTCGGGGGATCCTCGCGGGGCACCGCATTCCATCAGGGCCACTTCGCCCTGGGCCACCCGGGTATTCGCCGGCTCCAGGCGGAATTCGTCGCGCAAAACTAGAATGGGAAAGCAGGAGGAGATCCGGGTGAGAAGTGAGAATGGTGAAGCAGGAGAAGATGCCCCGGGTAAGAGCTTTGATTGATTCAATATTAATAACTGTCAGGTGTGCGGGGAGCGATGTCGTCCACTTTGCCGTGGATGCACAGGAACAAGGCTCCTTCATATTTTATAAGCCAGACTCGGCGACCTCTCCCCGCCCCAAAGTGTCTATAAAAGCCGGGTAATGATGCCCTGGTTTAAGGCTTTGAACGGACAGCTCTCAAACAGCCAACAGAAATATTAATAAGCTTTGGCATTTGCAATGCTTATTTTTATTTATTCGCATTTCGCATTCGCAGCATCTTCTGGGTTCTTTACTTTATTTCCATTTGTTTTTTGAGGGCAAATGCAAAATGGTCGGTGCGCGCTAGCTTTATACAAAATGTAAAATACGAAATGCAAAAATGCACTCCAATAAACGCATAATGCGCTCCACTGAACGCCAAAGGCAACGAAATAAAAACACACCGACCCGCCTGAATGGCTAGCTGGCTTCTCTTTGCCAACTTGGCCATCAAGTGGTACGGATGCCCGATAATGGCCAAGTATTTATGGCTTTAAGCGCACGGAATCGCAGCAGATCGCAGCAGCAGACCCTTTGATGCCAGATTAATTAATACTCGGCCTTCAATCAGCACAAAACTCACGAGCTAGCTATCGATTACAGGGGCAGCAGCAAAAGATTTTTCCTATTTTATTTTATTTTATTAATTAGAAAAAGCCAAGCAAAAACGGCAAAAAACGAGGGGATGGCTGCTGGAATGCAGCTGTGCGATTTCGGATAAATTTCATGAAATGCAACCCTCCAATTAGTTCTGTTCCTGCTTTCGGCTAATCCATCAATGTCTCGTTTGGTTGGGTTGCTTTTCAGGATTCTGATTTCCCGACAATGGGATATTGAATTACAGAATTTTGCTGGCTATTATACAACAATTTCTCTGTTTAAATATCATAAAATGGAGCTAGATACTTACATGCCACTTGCAACGTCGCATTCCTGGAGCGGGCCACACCAAACTCGTTCTTGGCCTGACACCAGTAAGTGCCTGCATCGCTTTCTCTACGGGAATGGATAACCTGGAAAGGGATGGCGATTCAGAGATTATTAGAAACACGAATTAAAAGATTTAAGTAGTTTTTTAGGGTCAGGGTGGGGGCAGGGTCCGGCCGGTCACGTGTCGGATCAAAAAGTCTCAAAACTGCTCATCCGAAATCAAATAAAAGTGAAACGTGCCACTGTCCCTCTGGCCTCTGGTTGTCCAGTCTGCGTATACGCAATTTAATTTAATTAAAAAATACACTCGAGCCCAAGAGGGTAGCATCCTCTCCACGAGTCTGCCGAGCCGTTGAGGCTTAATCACTTGGCCACTTCAATTTTAATTGGCAACAAACCGAGCTCTCACTTTTGGATGGGGTTGAGCTGAGGCTTGATCCCCCAAAAAGACCCCAAAAAACAATTTTTTCTTGTATACAAATTGGGGAAGAAATTGTTATGGACAATAATAAAAGTAAATTGTTAAACTGGAGCTTAGCCCCCGGGGCAAAGCTTGGGGTTTGAGGAATTTGTGTGGAATGATTGAAGAGTGTCTGTCGTTATTTATTTATTTTCGTAATATTTGAATTTAACACAAATTCACGACTCGCTCGCTCGTTAATAATTTGCGGGAAAAATGCGAATTTGTTGCATTTAATGAAAATAACCGAGAGAATCGAGAAAAAAAACGAGTAGGAATTTAATATAAACAGAGTCCGGGGAAATTGCAATTTGTGTTTTAGGGCAGACGACACCCTTTCGAGGACTTGGCCCCCGTCTCCGGCTCCAGGTCCTCGTTAGCTGAAATTGCGAAATGTGCACGCACGAAATGATGATATAGGGGTGGCTTGGAGCTCTTACCCCCCGGGAAGCGTCTTTTGTTTGTTCATCAGGTTGTTTTCCCTATCAACTAAAATGCAACCAGACGGAAGCCCATAAAATAATATGGGCATGCCGAAAAAAAAAAGGAAAAAGATGAGACTGAATTGTTTATGCACAAATGTTGCGTTTCACATGGGAATCCTACGCCTCCTTCTTCATCGACAGCTGTAAAAGCCGTACCTACATAATGATAGAGTCGAATCGGAATGGGCTGATTGGTTATGATGTGTACCTTGAGAAAGAATAAACCGCCGGCGGGCAGCATTATGCGATGCGAGCCCGAGTCCGTCTTCAGTTCGCGACCGTCCTTAAACCATTGGATCGTCGGTGTTGGATTGCCCTCGGCCTGGCAATTAAACGTAAATGGATCATTTTTTGGCACCGTCGTGTCCATGGGATGCTCGATGATGCGTGGATTTTCACCTGGAATGCAAGCAAAGGGAGAAGGAAACGTTTTTTATTATTATTTTCTTTTTCTTTTATTGCATTTCGTAGGAGCTGTGCATGCTGGAGTAACCCTACACTACTGAACCAGCCACTTGAGGGCGTGTTGTATTTCATTGGAAAGGATCCCACACACATGTGTGTTCCAGATCTCATCTCTCCTGGGACTTCCTGCAGAAGACAAACTCCTCAATTCTGACGGCTAAACAAGTTTTGTCACTTAATGCAGCGGCAATTAAGAGGCCATTAGGTAGTCTGGCGAAGGCAGACCCCCCCAAAGACGGCAGAAATCCAAGCAGAATTTTCGTTAAACAGCAACGAAATTTCACTTGAGGCGGCTGCTCCTCTCAAATTCAATTAACTTCATGAAAATATTTGCCCGCCCACGGCCTGGCGCTGTGATAGAGACAAGGAGTACGGCAAGGACTAAAGACTAAACATAAATTTCTGCATGTCGATAAGGATGAAACAAAGGACAACGCTAGATAAACTTTATTAAAAGCAGCAGCCGGGCGTGGGGGAGTCTGGGAGTCTAGGAGTCCGGGAGGAGCAGAAGAAATCCCGGCGATCCAAACGAATTCAGTTGGGAAAACAGCTGAAATGTAATTACAAAAAGCGCTTAAAGGTGAAAAATGTGTGTGCTTGCCGAGCGCGGAGAGCAGAGCGGAGTACCCAGCCAGGACATCGCTGGACAGAGTTGGTGTGCCTTTGGTTAGTAACATCATTCAGCCGGAAATTAAGTTTTCCAGATTTATTGAAAGCGGATAGTAATGAGAGCTGCCTGGGCAGGAGGACGAGGAGGTTCTGCACAAACCAAAGCCCAGACGGATGGCAACAGAGATGGGCAAAAGTCACTATTTGCATATTGGTTATCAATCACAAAGGATGAACCACTACGCTTTTGACTGAAAACACAGGGAACATAGTGTTTCAATAAAGTAACCAGGCAACTTAAAGGTTTAGGAACCCGTTTGCTAATTTTAATTAGGAAATCTAGTAACTTTGATGGTCTTATTCCACTTAAACACTAACCCAGGACGTCCTGCTCGCAATTCGACACTCTTGGCGTGACCCTTGAACCCTTGACAATGCGAGTATGCAAATGGAATCGCATCGTGACATCCTTATCACCCTGAGAAATCACTGAATCAGCATCCAGTGATTTCTATTTCAGCAGCAGGAGCAGTAGCACCAGCAGCAGCATCAGACGAACGATGACATTTGTCAAATGTGTTTTAGCACAAAAAGACGTCAGACGGGATACGGAAAAGTCGGAACACTGTGGACTGCACCTTGGACATTTGTCAATTGCCGTGTTGTGCTTGGCTTTTGATGTTCCTGCTGCTTTGCTGCTACTTTTGTGATTGCCACCCGGCCGGCAGGCTTTTGTTAAACATTTGTCGCCCCGAAAAGAGAGCGGGCGCGACTGTGCTTTGAGCCATTGTCTGTTTTCGACCATGTCCAATGGCAATGTGCCAGCCACGGCCAGCCCTTTTGTTCCCTCCCTGCATCGTCATGGTTACACACTCTTGTCTGTTAATTTAAATGATGAAACACAACGCAGTGCTTCAATAGTTCTGCCATGCCAACGCAATGCTTACAAGCTTACAAGATTTTTTTTTTGTATGCGTTCAAACCAACTGCAGCCGAGGTATTCTAGCCCACAGAGAAAATATTTAATTAAGCAAAATCTGTTGCAGCTAAAAAAATTCTACCAGGAAACCACACAGAAAAACAAGAAGATGTGCAGCACTTCGATACGCTATGTACAGAAAATACCTGGTAAAAGGGTAAACTTTATGGAAAGAATGTTTCGAACTAATATGGATAGACTGTGTGGAAGTTGCCACAAAAAAGCAAGTGATTGAATATCTGAAACTTAAAACAAGTAGAAACGCTGTAGTCGAGATTTATCGACAACGAGGTACCATGTTTTTGCGTTTAAATGCAAAATGTTATATGATGTCTCCGTCATTGACACTTAACATAGAAGTGACGGTGACTATGTTTTTGGTCGTATCTTTATTGTCTATTGTCCGATTATTGTAAAACTTGTCACATGGCTAAATATTACAATTTCTAGCTTTATGTTAAAATTTCAAAAATATGACCAATCTGCTATAGAAAATACAGTAATTTGAATATTTCAAAGTCGCAAAGGGGCGTGAATAAAAATTAAAAACGAAATATTCAGCGTATATCCTTAACGTACCTAAATCAAAATGAATTATATCTTTCGCTCTTACCATCTTGAAGATCGACGTGTTCATATTTACAGACGGACAGACAGACAGACGGACGAACATGGCTAGATCGACCGAATATGTTTCGCAAAAAGTTCGGAAAACTCTGAAAATTCTATGAAACTGCAAGTGCTTTGCAGCTTAAGAATATTTAATGCATTTTCTGGATAATAGGACACAATCACTCCATTCTATTCTCCACTTAATTATACTCATTTGGTCATAAATGTGCCCGAGCTCTTCATTTGTTTCACTTTGTGTGGCATGCCCCAAAATGGGCGGGTGGGTGGCGTGGAAATTTATGCATGCATACACGGTAAGCAAAGAGCAGCAGAGAGAAATGTAAAAGAAGTTTTAAGTAAATAAACAGCAGCAGCAGCAATACAGAAGCTGCCGCAGCAGCAGCAGCAGGAACAGAGGCAAAAAGTGCTGCCGGCGATGAAATCATGCAAGCATGCACCTAAGCAAACAACGCGTATGCCACATGTGGGGGTTGGAATGGGACATGCACAGAGGAAAATGTCGCAAAACTTGTCTTGAAAATAAATTGAAATTTTATAATTAAAATATAAACAAAGTGTTAATGCCTAAATTGGAACAACTGATTGAATAGTCCTACTTTTAGAATCCATAGTTGTAAAAGTATCTAAGAAAGGTAACGCCGATTTCTTTTACAATATAAATTTTGTAGTTTCATATTTTTACAAAATCAACGCTTTTACAGGAAGTCTGTTATTTTAATCTGGTTTACCAATCAATTTTCCTGCATACTTTTATAAATATTACTCCTAATATGTTGGCTCTACATTTGGCTAATATAATATTAATAAAATTGTATATTTCAAACCTTTTCTCGCTGTGTAGTGAAAGAGAAAAGGCCCGAGAGGGTCTGCAGAACTCATAATGCGACGGTAACGTGTTGGTTTGAGTTTTGCGGGTAACGAACAACAACAGCAATAATAACAGGAAATGCATTTCGGAGTTGTTGTTAAGAAATCGCTGGGCTGCTGCCTGTTATCTTACCAAATGCTCATGTCTTTCTTGTTGCTGTTGTTGCTGCTGCTGTTGCCGCTCTTGTTTTTGTTTGCTGCCGTTTTTGTCTGTTTGTGCAACACAAGCATACTATACAAGAAATGGTGTACTATAGTAGCCCGGGAGCAGCACGAGATTTTTAAGTAGCTTTTGCATCAAGCCAGACAGTCAGGGACGTACTTTCGGCTACCACAAAAAATTGTTAAATCATTTCTGAGCTGTGACTAATTTTTAGAGATCTATATCTCCGTAATGGTTGGAGCAAGAGATATAAATCTTTGCTTAGAGCTACAAACTATAATATCTAGCCATGTGCCAAGTTTTAGAAAGATCGGACAATAAATAATAAAGATGCGCCCAAGAAATATGTCCACCGTCTTTTCAAACTAGGCACATGGTATCTCGACGTCGTTTCTACTTGTTTTTAGATAATTTCGAAGGATGGTATCTCTAAGATGTTGTTAGACCCTTTGAAGAATGACACATAATTCCTACGATATACCAGAAGGATATCTAGTACATTGAAACTTTCTGCATACCCCTCTGCAGGGTAAAAGCATCAGAAGCATTTACAACTGCCACTGCAACATCTTGAGCTGCCGGTGGTGGATGCTGTTGCATTTCTGCTAATTTGCTGTGCTGCCCCGTTGTTTGACTTTGGGCCCAGTAGGTGCTAAAAGAGACTCCGCTGGGGATTCTCAAGCATCTTATGCCAATATGCATCATTATTAGCATGTCAACAACAGCCGGACACATACCATACACACACGCGGCGACAACAAAAATCACAACTTTCCCAACCGACGGCAACATTAAACGTGTAGCCAAGCAGCTGCTCAAATGCATATGCAAATACTCCTAACTTTGTTTAGTTTCCCAAAACCAGCTTCCTTTCCCCCTGGTAGCCTTCCCCTGTTATCGCACCCACAAGACAGACTTGTAATCAAACAACGAATAGCCGCAATTTGAGGGGGACAGGTGACGTTGTTGGAGGCAACCTGGTGGAAAACCATCATCAGTATGCTAACATAGCTACATGTGTTTGGGTAATTGAAGATTTGCGTACGTACATCATATATTACAGGCAGCCAGGCATTTATTGTTCTCTAAATTTGCTGCTGGAGTTTACCTGCAAATGGAGCCGTTTATGGCTTTGCTAAAAAATCGTTTTCAACACACTCAATGGCTTTTAAGCCTCCAATTTGAGTTAATGCTCAAGACTACAGGTAATTGAATAGTGGGAAAACCTTTAACTGCCCATCAAAAAAGGTTTCAAGCCAGTGTCTCTGATCCTCGGTTGCTTAAAATTCCATTATTTAAATTGCATCTTGATGGCCACCGAAAATGGTGTACGAGTATTTATCCCTCGTCAGAAAGTAAAAGTTTTTACTTCGCCGGTTGGCTTGGCCCCACAAATCATGGAATGTCAAACTGTGGCAGCTTGAGTACTGCAACCGTTTTTTGACTCTTCTATTTTTTAGCCCACTTGACGACAAAAAAAAAACAAAAAAATGGGGGGGAAAGCGACAGGTTGGAAAGTCCTTGATGTGAACTGTGACGTCAGGCGAGGGCTGGAGGTCTGTTCAAAAATTAACAGAGCTTCCTAGTTCTCGGTTCTAGTGCCATTTTGATTTTCGTTCGTTGTTCCCTTTTATTTCGTTGTTGTTTTTCGCTGTTGTTGTTGCACTGCCTCAACAACAAGCTCAACAATAATTTATAAGCTTTTAGTGCAACGCGACTTTGCCGGGCGGCCAAAACAAGAGCAAAGTTTTTGATTTGCCGCCAGCTGATGGGGGTTGAGTTGTTGCCGCTGTTGCCACTGTTGCTGCTGCTGTTTCAACTTTCTGCTACCATTTATTTATTTATGCTGAAATGCTTAATTTTTAATGTACATGCAACTGGGCCAGCAACGCGGGCAGGGGCATCCATTCCTGCCCCCCAAGCTTGAGGAGTTCGTAAGCCTTTTGCACAACTTTTGCCACTTAAGCTTTTGAACAAGTAAATGGGACTCCGGGGAGTGGGTGTTTGTATATTTCCTTATCGGAATACGGCAATACGAATATGTGTATGCAGATTTTTCTTTGTTGCCAAAACACACGAAGGCGCTTGTGATTCGAAAGTGAGACTTGAGGACTGTTTAGTGGCTCTTGAAGCGGATTTATTTTGAAAAATTTACTTAAAATATTTCCCTACAATCTGTTAAACGCCCCTTTAAACGCTCGAAAACTGCACGATTTTCAAGATGTATTTTCTTGGATTTAATAATTTGAAACGTTATGAAACTTTGATCACAGTTTAATATGATGTTTTATGAATTCAAAATTACTAACAGCACAATATATGTATATATTTACTGAGTCAGTGAAAATAATATGAAAACAATTTTGATTAAAAAAAATTATTGTCATATCGAAGTTATCTTATCTTTAAAATGAGCCATCGTAGAAAAAATCGGTTCAGTAGAGTATTAGTAATCGTGTTTACAAAATGGGAAAAAAGGGGTTTTGAGAAAAAAGTGTTTAAAGTTTTAGGTCGCCCCAACATATCACCCGACTTGATCTCTTCAAGGACTTTAAATTTCTAGGGAATGTTCTGGGTTAAATTAACAATTGATTAAGACTATTTCCAAAAATTCTATTTATTTGACCCGATGAAGGAGGAAACCGCCTGAAATGCATTGCGAAAGCCGGAATGCAGAGAATTTCCAGGTCGACTCATTGTTTTGTCAACATCCGAGAGTGTGTTCGGGAAATTCTCAACTTATTGTTTTTGTTTTCGTATTTTGTATTTTGTGTTTCTATTTGTTTGCTTTTGTATTTGCGCGCCTCGGCCGTCTGTTTGTTGTTGTTTGTTTGCTCAGAGACGCCCAAGACAGGAGCCGAGACGGGGGGGAAAATACAATGGAAAAAAAGTGGAAAAGCAAGGAGGGCGGCGGCAAGAACAACAACAGGAAGATCCCGAAGCGGAAGCTGCCTGNCAATGGAAAAAAGTGGAAAAGCGAGAAGGGCGGCGGCAAGAACAACAACAGGAAGATCCCGAAGCGGAAGCTGCCTGGTTGCCAATTATTTAAATGCTGGTATTTACCTACCAACACGGCGGATGTGGGCCAACATTGGGCCGGGCCGGGGTAGCAGGGGGCAAGACAGGGGATCTGGCAGCATAAATCATTATCACATTTATGTAATATGCACAGCCCAACAACATTCCAAGGAGCTGCGTGGCTGGGTGGCTGGGAGGTGAGCAGAGGGCAAAGGACCAACCAAATATTGGCCCGAAACGGGAAGGAAGCCAACCCGAGGGCAGCAATAAAAACCGCAATAAACCAACGGGGATTATGGTCCATAATGTGAGGATTTTCAACAAGCTGCCGGGCAAACTCATACGATATCGAGTCTTTGTCTTTACCCCCTTTCGATGCCTTTGGCTTTTATTGTTTTTGTTATTACAGCGACAGCCAAAAAAACATGAAATCAAAAAATCAAATAAATTATTCAAAATGCTGTTTGGGATAGAACGTACGCATATTAATGAAACAGAAACATATTGCTTATCCCGGGCTGCCCTCGAGGACCTTCGAGAATCCCCTCATCATCCCGTTGGGCTGTGGCTAAGCATTTGATTAGGCAAAACAAGAAAACTGAAACCGCAGGCGCCTTTCCCGCTGGGTGGCTACCGTGGGCTAAGACTACAAGATCTAGAAACAATTGTAGTCAGTTCTCAGTTTCCACTTGATTTTTGGAACATTATTTTCGCAACTCAAAAAGATATTGGCTCTGTCAATGTAATATCCAAATTAAGTACCTCTAGAGTTAAAATTGTGGTCGCCACAGAATTTCGGGGTTTGCGGGGGTACGTAGGGTGGTAGTTGATTTTTAAAATAATCGAATGCTGAACTGCTATCACCCAATTCCGAATATGCAATTACTTTTTCTCTATTTATAATAGTCTCCAACATCTAGGCGGTAATACGGGCATACGGACGGACGGACATACGGACATGGTTAGATCAACGCGGCTGTTGAAGCTGATCAAGAATATATCTCCCTGTTACATACATTCGTACGAATTCAATATACCCTTGTTCTTTTTAAGAACCGGGTATAGAAATAGGGAGGATTTTCTTGGGAACAATGCGAAATCCGATTTGCTATTGGGAGCCACTGTAGCTGCGCATCCATTCGTCTAGTCTGGAACATTTTGTGCTCGCATTTTCAATGTCAAATTTATGCCAGAGCACGCCAACAACTCGACTAAAGTCTGGCAGAGTCGCTAATGAGCCAAATCGCCCGAAGGTGCCAGGGAAAATGCTGAGAGACCCAGGCCAGACAGTCGGCAGTCTTGGTTTTCTTGGCGCTGCAATTTTTTTTCGCACATTGTACGCATATTGTTAATTTGGCGCCACAGGGAATGAAATTCCCAGACCACCAAGCAGCAGCCAGCCCCCTCTTTGGCCCTCAGAGTTTGCCATTCGTTGGTTTTTCACCCACCCAACCCAACAACGGGGGCCAAGAAGAACTTTTCCATTGTCTAAAGGGGTTCGAGTTGTCGGGTTCGGGCACATCTCGTTTTTTGTTCGCCTTCTTTGGTCTGCCCCATTTTTGTGCGACTTTTGCGCTGTTAATTAAATTCGACATTCAAGTCTCATGTGAGCGCATGTGGGGGGGAAAACCACTTTCCGCCAAAGGGAATTTGGGATCCAAAGTTGCTTCTTTTCCTCCAACCCGCTTATCAGCAAAATATGCATTCAAGCCACAAAAAGAATCCGCCACAAAAACGTCGCCAGTTCGCCGCGGCGCTCTTATCAATAATTTCATAAATGAAAAACACTGAAATCCTTTTAAAGGGAACCCCATAAATATATATGAGAGGTGCATGCAAAAAAAAGGGATACCGGGACGCATATGTGCGCTTGGGAAAGGAAGGAGGCGGCGGCTATCAGTGTCATATTTTTTTACACAGCTTTTTTATCAGCTCTTTTATAGTTTATATCTTTGTTTTCTATCTCTGGCTCCTTTTCGGGTCCCATTTATGCAAAAGGGTCTGCTGAGTGGTTTATTGGGAAACTGCAGCGGCCAAGATAACTTTTATGCGGCGCTGTTGCTGGTTTAAGGCAAACTATGAGTTTATCCCAAGTTTGGCACTTTATGAACTCGGCTAAGAGCTGTGTATATGCTAATACCAAATCTGCATTATAATGTGAGATCATTTGTCAAAAGATGAAGTGATAAAGATGATGGACGACCAAGCGTCTGCATAATGAAGGTGAGAATGCTTGAAGATCTTACTTTGAAGATGGCTGAAGGGGTTTTAATTTTCTAAAGAAGATTACTTCTCAATAGGCAATTTAAATAAACTATACAGGGTTACTCCCTCTCAAATGCCACCCCGATAAAATGTCGAATCATTCCACCCTCGATTAAATAAAAAATAATCCCATCAAGCCTGCCATTATCACCTGCCAAGTTCCTATCGAAACCAATATGCCCCGACCCCGAGGTATGTATTGTGACAACTAAATAATGGATGGAAAAACACAACAGGAAAAAAGTTTAGGCTCAAATCCAATTAATCATTTGGCCTAATCTCTTAATTGTATTTTATTTAGATTTTAATTTGCTTATTTCATAAGCCGATTTGGACAATTTCACAGTTTGCGGCAGAAACCAGAAACCGAGCCCAAAACCCAAACCAGAATAAATTCATTTCGATGATGTAAAAGCCCCAGAGTTCATAATTTGTCAGTTTTTCTTGTGGCTTCAAATTAATTACATTTGTCATGCCCATTGACATTTCGACAAGTTTTCTATTAATTATTTTTGATAGATGTTGGAACTGTTAAAAATACAATCGTCCACACACAACAAATGCGCTCCGAAAGCTCT
Source organism: Drosophila ironensis (assembly GCA_021223825.1). Taxonomy (NCBI): domain Eukaryota; kingdom Metazoa; phylum Arthropoda; class Insecta; order Diptera; family Drosophilidae; genus Drosophila; species Drosophila ironensis. The sequence continues at coordinate 984,676 of JAJJHQ010004879.1, forward strand.
AGGAAATGTGTCAATGGCTTGTCTGATTTATGACTGCGACACAGTTTCCAAAAAACCAAAAATGCTCCACATTTTTTTGTTTGCCACGAATAGTTTTCGAGATCTCGCTCCAGCGCAGATATGTTGGTTTTCAAATCGTTTTGAAATCGGTTTTTTGCTTACCTAGAAAGAAAAGAGAAATAGGGAAATTTATTAGTGAATCATGCGGTGAATGGAATATGAGGCAGCCTTGAGGCGGTTTTCGGGGAAATCGTGGTAGCCCGGTAGCTTGGTAGCCCCCGAAAGTAAAAACCAGACTCAAACCAGAGCCATAAACAATTGCACATAAACCTCGTTTATGGGGACGGACTGTCGCATGTGCAGCATAAATTATGTTTTGTCGTTTTGACATCCCTGACAGATATGCATCTCTAACCCCTGGACATCCAGCCAGCTGCCTGGCAGCACTCATTCCTCCTCGATTTCCTATCCTGCCTCCGCCGAGCTCAACAAAGAGATCATTATCGAGCCCAGGGTTAGGGGTAAGGGTGAGGGTCGCCAGACTTCTTACTTGGGGCAACAAAAAAATGCTCACAGATGTCGTTTATTGAATATCGATTTACGCTGACTTCGTTAGAGAGGAACGCATGTTAAATGTAAATATGAATAAATGAGCTGAAAAACGGCAGCAGAAATTGCTGCCCGTCCGTCCGGCCGACTATGATCATAAATATCGGCCTGGCCGGCGGATCTGAAGGCGGCGCGAGGGTTCCAAGTGCCACTGGAGCTGCGCTCTCAATGTCACATGTTGCATGTCCTGCAGGCCCACGAAGTCCAGGGCCACTCGAAGCGCGAAACTCAACACGAAGTCAGGGAAAATCCAGGCACCGAGGCAGAAAAGGAAATGCCCTTAATGGATTGTATACTTTCCGACTGAATGGATTTCGATGATGATCTTTGTGCGGATACTTTACAAAATCAATTAGGTAATGTTTTTGGACTGCAAGCATAGTGATTAATCGGGGTAGCATACCCTTTTTGTTAGGGTATTCACTTATAAACAGCCTCATCGGCCCTGGGCAAGATTTCCGAATCGGATAAGCAAAGGCAGGACAACGGAGCGACTTGAACCAAAAACTGCACAAAAAATCCCCCCGGTTCATGCGGCAAGAAGGGTTGCCGTCTCTTGCGATGATTGATTTCATGCCAAAGTTGATTTCAATCAGCAATGTTTATGCAGCTTTTTTCGCCTTTTTTCTCCGTTGCCTGTCGTCGTCGTAGTCGTCGTCGACGTCCATGGACCTCGGTCGCTTGGGGGTTGGCTTTTGACAAGAATTATGACACTAGCCATATTTGGGGCCAGCAAAATGACAAGAGTGGGGGGTGTGGCAACTGTCGTTTAATTGCCAAAAGCGCATAATTATTAAGCGTTCGTTCAGTGAACCTCCGCCGGAGCCGTCGGAGCCGTCGGATCCCCTCGGGCCGGCAAAGAAGAAACCGAAAAGCTAATAGGCTTTTTGGCACTGGTCCATTGTCCGGACGAGATGGAAAAAAACTCGAGTACCAGCAGCTTAAATGAAACCGAAACAACGTTAATCAAGGGCCATGAAATCGCATTGAAAGAGAAAACAAGCCACCACAAAATACAAAAAAAAAACCACAATAAGCAGCAGCAAATCAACAAATTCTAAGCGTTATTATTGGAGTCAAAAGAGCAGGCCTGATGATGATACAAATTGCTGTTATTAAGCCGCCAGCGGAAGGAGATACAAAAGCGAGCGAGGGGCAGGAAGAAGCCGGCAGAAGTTGAGATACTTCTTGAAAGAAATGAGATACTTTGAAGGGGGCGATCGATCGCGGTGCGCGCGGATAATGATTTAAGATCGTTTAGACGGCACCACAAATTGTGAAATTGATAGAAAGCTTACAAGAAAGCTCTTGGCTTTCTAGCCGAAAATCATCAGCTGCTAAATTGAAAATTAATGTTTTAAATCATCAAAGGGGACAGATTTTTAACTTGAGAGCCGGCACGTCGATTCCTTGTTTCGGGACATTCACAGGTTTTTGTTTTTAGGAGCCGAAAGAGCCAAGGGCTGCCCATGACTCTTTTAAAGCTTTGCGAGAACCGTTTCTGCATGAAAACCCCAAAGAGATAAAAGTGTTTGAGCCCCTGCAAAATCTTCAACTCGAACTCGTTCACCCCTGAACAGTGCTTTTGGGCAGCAAAAGCCATTAAAACGAACCCTTATTATCCCCAACTAATGTCCAGCTCAGTGCCTTTTGCCCAAGGCAAACTGATTTAAGCTTCTTCCCTCGAACAACACACACAACACAGCACAACACACAGCATTTAATAAGCGTTAAAAGTAAATGTCATTAGAGGGAGCTGCCTGCTCCTTTTCCGTTCGCAGCAGCATTCTGCGCTGACACTTGATGAGCTGTCATAACATTAGATCATGAAGGCCTCCCTCCCCCCAGCTTTCCGCCCCATTCTCGGTCCCTCATTAGTCTTGGGAGCAACTGTTTGCCCTGCTTATTATGATAAACATTAAGAGTCCGCCGTCGCCGCCTTTTGCCGGACCCGAAGACTTTAACTTGCACTTTAACATAATTTTTTTCGTCCCCCGAAAGCCCACTAATTGATTGATTGATGGGCGAATTGGGTGATTGACTGGCCATATGCTCGAGTCAAAGGTGTCAACAAAGTTTTTCTTTTCTTTAAATAAACAGCTGAAATATTTATTTGACTTGCTGAAATATTTCTAGCTTTTCCTCTGGTACTCTGCCGGTTTCGTTTCCATTTTTTCGGTAGCAGCTGTCATCGCTGCAGCGGGAAATTCGATGCGCTCAATGAAAGCGACACTTTCAGATTGGCTGGGAAATTCTCAGTGCTCAATGCTCGGGCTTGACTAATCAAGAAATTATGACTCGGATACACGAAAACTATATGATTTTCATTTAGAAATCTTGAAAGAACACTAAATTAAGATGTGGGCTGTCATAAGGCCCATAGCGTAAATGATTTTAGATGGCAGTGGAGGGGATATAAAGTAATGATGCCACATGTAATGGGGGGGGGGATCCAAGTTTTTGTCCAGTTTTTGTCAGCGGGTTTTAGCCGCTTTTTGTGTGCCTGCTTGCCTCACAAATGACTTCCGCTGCAGACACAAATTATAATGTAAATCGATGCAACATGAACATGAAATATAATTGAATTGAAAATGTTGCCACACACGGGAGCCGGAGCAACTTGCAGCTTGCAACTTGCAACTGACAAGAGACAGCGGCGGCAAAGGGCAAAATGCTAATAAATGCAAACAAAACAGAAAAAGTTGAAGCCACAACTGCAGCTCTAAACACAAAGTGGCAGCATCAGCAAAGACAACAAACAACGGCCACTGCGGAGTCCCAAAGACAGCGAAAGACAGAGCCACGTCATGTAGCTTGTAACTTGTAACCGGGCATCAAATATGGCCAGAAGTGAAGGGGCAGCCAAGAATGTTACTTGGGCGGCAATATATCATCAAAGTGGATGCTCGACGGATCAGCGGCGATGGAAAACCAGCGAGGGAAAAAGGAAAGATGCAGGACAACCCCCAGCATGAGCAGCAACATGAAATCAATGCAATTTCCATTTGTAAATGACCAAAATGAGCAGCCACAACAGGCGAATGTTTGGTCTTGTCGGGATTTCTTTCTATTTTTTTCGGTGGGACCACCTGGAAGCGCGACTGATAGAGTTCTTAGTGCCCCTTCTTGGGATTTTTTTTGTTGCCTGCCAGAGACTGACATTCCATTTTCGCTATAATTAATAAACACATGGCAAAACAATTTATCAGTGGCTGCTGGCGCCCGAGTCACGGCAAATCGATTAAGCAATCTCCCTCGCTGCGGAGAAAAAAATGAATTAAAAATTACAACAAAACAGCGACTCATGTGTGCAGAAATATGAAAAACGACGCCGACTTTGGTGATGCATGTTGCCAAAGGGCAGGAGCAACTGCAACTGCAGCCGAGACTTGCCCCCCGGCAACTAGTCGCAGTCGCTGGACAAAAAAAAAACAAGTGGAAACGCTGTAGTCGGGATTTACCGACAACGAGATACCATGTACCTTTTTTCACCAGGCCGTATCTTCATTATTTATTGTCTGATGATTATAAAACTTGCCTCATGGATAGGTTTTTAAATTTGTAACTGCCAGTAAAAAGATGTATTTCTCTGGATCTAACCGTTTCCGAGATATAGACAAATCAGCAGGAGCAGGGGCGGCAGGGGGCGTGGCTAAATTTCAATATAACCATATTCTGCATAGATACTAAACGCACCTGAAGCAAAAAGAATTATATCTCTAGCTTTTACCATCTCGGAGAACGACGTCTTTATACATACATACGGACAGACGGACATGGCTATATCGTCGTACAGCTGTTGATCCTGATCAAGAATTATATACTTTATGGGGTCGAAAATGTCTCCTTCTCCCTGTTACATAAATTTGCACAAGCATAATATACCATTTGTACCTTAAGATACATGGTATATTAAGAAAACTTGTCTGCTCTTTGGGCAGATTTGTTTGCTTTGGGTTTTGTGCGGCAACGGCGGCGGGCGAACAAGAAATTCAATTTAAAAATTATTGCTGCACTTTGCTTGTTGCACGGCAGCAACATGTGCCTCCTTTTCCGCCGCCTCTTGGGGGCCCCCGAAAACATGTTGATTATTTTAAAAGCGGCCAACGAACGGCAGCCGCAAGAAAAATGGCCTTTCGGGGAAGAGGCAGCATCATTTGTTGCAGGCAACATGTCCAGGACGTTCCCCGTGTTCGCGCTCTGGCAGCCTGAAAGTTTAATTTCGCATTTCGCATTTGGCATTTGGCTCATTTGCATTTTACTGTCAAATTAATCCAATTTAACACAAGATCCGCGACGGTCCGACAGTGTAGGGAATTTCAATCCATTCCGAGGGCTACGCAAAATGCTGCCTGCCAAAACGAACAACATAATTACCGTTAAGAATTGCGAGCAGCAACACAAAGAGCAGCAACGTGCAACAGCAACATAATACATGCCCCAAACAGACAGGCGGCAGCAACGGCAACAACTCGAACAGAGAACGTTTTGGGCTCCTTAATTGCCATTGGGAGACTCCATTTGGCATGGCAGCCGAGGAGGAGTCCAAGAGGAGGCCGAGAGTTCCGAGTTCCAGGTTGCAAGTTGCAAGCAGCTGCCTGCCTGCCTGCCTGTGGCCGAGAGCACGACTTTCTGGAGTCGTCTCCCCGCGCATTAGCAATATGGGAAACGAATCGCGTTGACCACAGCAGCGCACAGGTAAACGCAGTCTAGCCGCCGCAGCAGCAGTCGCCGCAGCATCAGCGGCAACATTGCGGCATGTGCAACATGTTGCTGCCTGCTCCCTGTTGCACGTATCGATCGCATTCCGCGCTCCTAATTCGCTAGCATTTTACCAAAGCTTCTTTACCATATTCAGCACCAGCCGAAGGAAAAGGCCAAGAAAAGGCAGCGCAGCACAGCGCAGCAGATAGCGCGACTTGACTGTCGCAAATCAGATACAAGAAAAGTGCTCGCCAGTTGCCGGGGAAGAGACAATGCTGACCGGACCCTGTGTTTAGCATATGCAGATGCAGTCTGCTGCTGCGTTGCATCTCTTGAACACTGCGAAAAACTGATCGTTTATCGCCGGCCCTCTGCCACCAGTTGGTGTCCCTAGAACTAGCTAGTATCTTGCTTTTTGTTCACTGTATCTTTTGCCTGGTTACGCACGCTGGATTTGCAGCTTTAAGTATTTGCATACTGCCTGCCCCTGCTGCGCTCGCTTTTGTCCGCAGGTACGAAATATATTAAATTTAAAACGGACCTCGCAACGAAACGAAAATATGTTAAACGCGTGACTAATGTGAGAACGTTCCGCGAGATACATTCGGTTCGTTAGCCCTGTCTCTCCCGTGCTGATCAATGATCGAAACACCGACACTAACAGCAACAACGGCAGCCGCAATGACTCCGAAGCCAAAGCCAAAGCCAAAAGCTGAAGCTGGCTAATTAGCTATGCAAACTATGAGATACACAACACAAGATACCATGTATCTCAAAATGCCTGCGGCCTCATGCGTGCAATTCGCGGCTTATTTTGTGTTCGCTTTTGTTTTTTTTTTTTGTGTTTCTTGGCGAGCATAGCGAAAGAAAGTTTAACTCGATTTACTTCCAATTAGCTGCCATTTTCGGCTATTTGCCTGTGTGGGCGCCAAATTTGTATCTCCAAATTGCACAGATACGGATACGAGAACGCTCCAGCTGCGGCTCCGGCTCCGGCTCGAGCTCCAAATCCAAATCCCAAAGAGGCTGTAATTTGACTAAAGACTGAAATTTGAATGATCGCTTTGCGGCTAAGTGGAGTCTGCAGTCTGGAGTTTCGGAGCTTAAAGCTTTGCAGCAGCAGATAGGAAGTATCCGCTTGCCACAACATGCGAATTAATACGGTCCGGGGCAGGTCGAATGCGTTCGTTTAGCGATCGTTTAGTTTCCTGGATGCGAGAGCTCCACAAAGCCAATTTAATAACACAACCATGAGCCTTGAAGTACGTGTGGATCATTAAATCGTATCGAACGTTGGAATTTTGTTCGTTAGATTTATGTTTCTCCCAGGCAATACAAGTAACGTTAAAAGTATTTTCAAGCATTTGAAAAGATCGCCAAACCCTGTCAGCATGGGCTCTGTCCGACCCTAAACTATCTTATCCTAATGCAGCGTCGTTTCCCTTCCAATTTCCACCAGCATATGGCTTTGCTCTTCTTTCAATGCAGCCAATTTTCGTGTAAATACTTTGCCCCGATTGTCCCAGCGGCCAAATGACACCTGCATACTTTGGCTTCTACCTACTCTAAGAGCCGAAACCTACTTAAGATACTTTAGATGCCTGGGCCACGGCCCACGAGATAGTGCACTGCCTGCCGCCTACCTACTAGCTCTCTGGGATTGGGATTGGGTTTGGGATTGGGTTTGGGATCGGATGCGATCCGATTCCGAACCTTGGCAGGCTCTTTTATTTCGTAGTCACAGTTCCCGGACTATTTGCTTTTCAATGCCTCAATGCTGGCTCGAATCGTGTGTTCTCCTTTTGTTGGGTTCGGGTTCGCTTTTATTGTTTTTCCGTATATTTTTTTTCGGGGAAAATTTATGACTTGCTGGCTGGCTGGCTGGCTGGATGGCCTCTCGTGTCGGGAATGCGTTTCTTGTTTTTTCCTTTGTTTGACTTTGGCTGGGTCGGGGTTTTCTTTTCTTCCGCAAGAAGCTGCACCATCGGAATTTTCATCTACCTACGCAGTGAGAAAGAAAAACACCGAACGCCGAAAATCGAAACAGAAACCGAAACAGATTTTCCACTCCTTCAGGGCGGCTCGAATTGCCTTTGACCTTGCCTGCAGTTGCGGCCATTTTCCGGGCGAGCGGGCATTGAAATAGATTTTCCCGCCACAATTAGGCAACTTCTTGGTCTCGCCTCGAAGAGAAAATGTGAATTGTAAATGGAAATCGTTGTAGCCACTCGAAATGGGGAGAGATAATCATAAAAATTGTAGCAGAGAATTGTTAAATTTTATTGCCAAAACTTTTTCTTCGACCAAATTTAATTTGTTCAAAACAGAAAAACATCAAAAGCAGATGGTATTGGCGTGCAGAAGTAGCAAAAGAAAATGTATAATCATAAATACTTTTCGACCCCTTGCCACTTTTTCCGGAGGATTTCTTGGGAGTGCGTGTGGGCTCCTACCTGCAACCGGTGGGATTAGACCTGCCAATGCGAAATTATACAACTTTTATGTCTGGTCTTTGTTTCTGTTACTTATTGCTTTTCCCCCCAAAGTCTGCACCGGCTTTGTTTTCCTCGTTTTCCTCTCGGGTTTTTGTGTGGGAGAGCGTGAAAATTTCGCTAAGCCAAGCTGAGGCAACTTCTTTATTGGCAATTCATGTTATTGTTTCGGCTCCCTACGCATTCTCGGGTCCCCTGACCTGTCTTGTAGCTCTACCTGTATCTGTATCTGTATCTGTATCTGGCCGAGCTAATAGAGATACTTGGAGAGGTTGGCCAGGTTTACTGGCCTTGCTGGCAGTGCAAAAATTTAATTTATACATTAACCCTTTGGGGCATCGTGTCACACGATTTGCATTGCATGTTGTCACGTCATGCTGTCAACAGTCACCCAGCAGCAACATCACCAGCAACTGCAACAGCAACAGCAGCAACACAAAATGTCGCGCGCAAGTTTGCACCTTGACAAAAAACATACCCACTCCCCGCGTTGTCAGTTCCCAGTAAAAAAGGAAAGATATTTTCTGCCTGCCGGCTACTGTGAGTAATTAAGCCGCATGCCTTTTGTCCCTTTGGGCCAAGTTCAAACATCGCAAGCCGCCTTTTTCTGCCCCTTTTCTTGCCCAATTAAAGCTCTATAAAAATCACTTAAGGGCCGCATTTGGCCGCATTTGACAATCAACTTTAATAAACGAGGCCCCTCAACCTTGACCTGGCCTGCGAGTCAGGATATTTTCACAAAACATTGCCAACTCAACGGACAAGTTGCGATAACAACACAGCAGCAGCAGGAGCAGCAGCAGCGGCGGCAGCAGCAACAGCAACGGAAAAGGGCGCAAAAAAATTATGAAAAATTAATTTCTGCCCGACGGCAGATTTTCGTTTTTTTTGCGTGCGGGGTCCGGGCAGACGGGCAGACAGACGGACAGACAGTCAGAAAATTGATGCCGGTTCGAGGGGGATGGCTGGCAGGCCATAAGGTTTATGCGTTGGCCGATAAAGGATTGGTTAATAAAAGTGAATGGGACAGGGAGAGAGCGGGAGATGCGTAGGATTTGCCATGGCCTCGGGATGGAAATTGGATTGCCTATAAATTGAAGAGGGATACTTTTTGATTTCCAACAAATTACGAAAATTAGATAATGCTGGCATTTGTCTCTGAGTGAGGTTCAAGCGAATGGATCCACGCATAAACATGATTATCACACATTCCGCAAATACAAATTCTCCCATCATCGCTTTTTTATATGTACTATACCAACCCCTCGGTCACAGATCCGTGGGTTGTTCTTTTTCTTTTGTACGGATGTTTTACAATGTGATCCACTGTGTTGTGGCAACAGTGGCAACTTTGGCCCGAAGCCTGGGCCTTGGAAGGCCTCCATTTGTTGGTCTGTCATCATGCCTCATCATTGTCAGGCAGCCGTCGGTTCGCTTCGTCCTGGTTCGCCGGCATGTGCAACATTTTCATCATCATTATTTTATGTTGCAGGCAACCCCCAAAGGCTCTGCCACTCCACCTTTTGCGTTCCCATGTTGCCATCAGCTCTGCCATTGTTTTTGCTCGATGCGTTATTGAATTTTTGTTTATAAGACATCGGCGTGTTTGGGTGTCTGCTGTCGGGGCAATTATTATTACGATCCTGAGAATGTTTACAGTGAGAGACGGCAGGCTCCCGCAAAGATCTCCCTCCTATCCAACCACCACCACCAAATGAAGTTATCACCCGAAGGCAATTGGCAATTGTCACAGGAACCGGAATCGCAGCCAACTCGAGTGCCAAACACTGTCAGTCAAGATCCCCAGATCCCCAGTTGATCCGCTCAACCAGCTCGAGATATTCCTGATTTTTTCTCCTCTTTTTCTCCTCTGGAGATCCCAGAGATCGCCGATCGCAGATCCCAAATCGCACATTGCACATCGCACATCTCGGATCGCTGGACGTTGATGCCTATTGACAGCTCACAGCGGTTTATTAATGATCATGCTGCGGCTGCCCAGAGATCGCGATCGGGTCTGAGGATCTTTGGCGGAATGCTTTTCCCTGCACGCGATGCGCATCAATCTCAGATAAAGCAAGATCACTCAGCTGTCGGACGATCAGCTCGCCGATCTATGCAAATTCCTTCAGTTTCCAGTTGCCTTGGTTTCGGTGCGTCTTTTTCCATCATTCACTTGATTAATTGCCGCTGCAGTTTTAATTAATTTCAGCCGAGATTCCTGCGCTCCTCTGAGTGGCCCGCCGGCTAGTTGGCATTTCCCAGAAATCCAAAACCAAGCCTCAAATCACTTCCCACAAGGTGCGTCGGCTAATTAAACACTGACTCCACACCCAAACACAACCACACGGGTCGTCTAACCCAGTTCCAAATTCTGATTGCAATGTTTACCAAAGTTCTAGGCAAACAAAACAAAAAAAACGTCGGAGTTGTGTAATCCGAGACGATCCCAAGAGGCAGCACCCAAGGCAGGCCGCTCGATGTCTTTCGAGAGTCTTCAAAATGTAAATAATGCTAAAAAACAATCGGACCGACTTCGTTGCAGTCGAAAGAAATACCAAAAGGCGACAAGTGGGCCCGCAGTCTTATCTTAAATGCATGCCCCGGAGAGGAGCAGACACACGCAGTGAAATGCATTGGGAAAATGCTCCGGGAAATGCAGGAGGGAAAGTGGGGAGGGTAGAAAGTGTCGCTGCACTCTCGAGTGATTGGCATATCGCATTTCCCCATTTGCCGTCGTCGCAAAAGTGCAATAAATTAGCCCGGGAAAGAGAAACAGAAAAGCGGAGGAAAACCGAAAACCAACAAGGAAAAACCAGTAAAAATCTTGAGTCGCCACAGAGAGCAGGTTGCTTGCTTGGCCATCCTCTTGGCCAGTCAGTCAGCCAAGTAAAAACCAAATTAATTTTATGACAAACTCGCTGAATGGCAAAAGCTACCACCACCAATTCCTGAGACGGACGTGGGCAGGTCGCTGCCACAGCCCACTCGGACTTGGACTCGGACTCGGAGAACTAAAAACAACAGCGGAAAAAAAGGAATTATAAATAAAAATAATTCGATACGGCGATACCAGAATTAAAAGTGCTTAACTTTAGTGCCAGGTTACACAAGAAATGCTGGAAATTTATGCGTAATTTGCTTAAGAGGCTTATGCAAAGTGGAGAGTGAAATGGAGTTGTTTGAATTCATTAGATCCTGAGATCTATACCAAATATATAACTTGTGCTTTCTTATTCGATTTCGTGCTAGCGAATCAAAGACATGTTTACACGTTTACTTAATTTTTATGGTAATTGCAAACTGGATTCCCTTTTCCGATTGCTGCTCCCTAACTAAATGCTTTTTGCTTTATGGCCCTGCCCATGCCACCGCCATAAGCACATATCAATATCAAGTTTATTTTAGCTTTTTAGCATATTTTAGTGTCTTATCAGTGGCCGGCAATGGCAGCAAATGAGTTTGCGGCCTGAAATGAAGTTGGGGCTGCCCCGCCAGTTGGCAACATGTTGCTGCTGCTGTTGCTGCGGCTGCAAGAACCAGACTCCATTGTAGGTTTCGCCTGGGTTGACAGTCATTTAGATTTATGGCTGATTGTCTGCCACGGCAGCGCCTTTTTATAGCCAACAACTTGTTGTTGTTCGCAGTCGTCGCCGCGCCAGTTGTTGCCTTATTTGCACGCAGAGCCAGCAATCCAATTTTTGCATGTTTGTTGCTGTACGCAGGTGAGTACAAGAGCCCCAACAGCCAACAACCAACAGCCAACAACCGCGAAACTTGTTTAGCAACATTGGCCAATTTGCATGTGTCGCACTCGGACGCGGTCTTGGAGTCCCCGAAGCTTTACGTTTACGTTTTTCAAGATATTAGATATCCCGAATGCGATAAACGTCCGACGATCGGCGATCGGCGATCCGCTGCAGCGCGCTGTTGGCTTTTTATTGATTTAAATGCCGCGCATCTTTGCTGTGATTGGGAGATCGCACAGCGAGTCCCGCGATTGAGATTAAGCCGTTTGTCAACTTGTCATAATTGCCGGGACTCGGCGGCGCCGATCTCCTTGGGCTTGTTAACAAATTATAAACTTTTCTCCTCCCCCCCCCTCACAAAAAAAGAGATGCTGAATAACAGACACACTGAGATAATAGAGGGAAAAATGCCACGCCAACGTTGCTGCCGCCGCTGCAACTGACTGCAAACGATGACTCAAGGCGATTCTTTGAAAATTTTTCATAATTTTCTCGCCGGCGCGTAGGCAGCTGAAAACCCAAAACCAAAACCAAACCCAGAGCCGAGCAAACTGCAATCCCAAATGGCTATGGCTGGCGGCCATGTCTGTGGCAGCGCAACTTGCAACTTGCGGCAGCTCGGCTCAACTTCAACTTCAGCTCCGGCCTCAACATCATCAAGTGCAAATATGCAAATCTCTGCCGACGACGACGACGACGAGGAGTTGCTTAAGGATAAACGACAAAGCCAAAGACAAACCTCTTTTGGGGCAGCCGGAAAACTCGGATTTGTGTAATTAAATACGTATTAGCGACGAGACTTGTTGATCTTCCACATGAACTGTTCAAGTTAATTGTAAACTGATTTACTTGGGGTTTTGGCAAGCACAACTCGCGGAACCATTTGAAGCGCCTTCGAGGGCTTTTCCCATAACTTGTGAATCAAATTTCCATGTTGATTGACCTCTCCAGAATTGCATATACTCCTCCTCCGGTTATTTGGCTCCTTTCTCCCATTTCTCTCCGCCCCAGCCGCAGCGCCCCCCCGGGACAACACATAGCATTTCCAATGCAATTTGCAAACCTTTTTCTCACCAAGCTCACAGATTTGCTCCGAGCTAACAACCAACCCCGCCACGAACGAAGGCAGCAAAAACTTTTCCGAAAAATCCAGTAACGCCTTCTCCCAAAAAACCGAAAAAAACCAAAAAAAGAAATAACCATTTTCCAGGCGCATTGCATGCAAAAATGTGGCCTGCAACACGGCAACAACAGTAACAGTAACAACGGCTTTAAACGCCAACTGGCATAACTGCAACATTTCGGATGCAAGTTTGCATTTTACGCGGCTGCCAGGCTTAATTTTCCTTTATTTTTAATATCACAGGCAAAGCAACGGCCCCAGCGAGCCGGCAACCCAGCAAAATGTGCATAAAAACCCACGGCTATATCACACACAGATGCCGAGATTCGGACTGCCTGTCAGGCGCGCTCCGGTACCCAGATCTCCGGGAAGCAAGAAATGGCTAAAAATCTTTGCGTAGGCAAAACTTGGCTCAGACCACGCTGACCATGTCCGACCGGCCAACAACTCCTTTCAGCCTCTTGACTTGCTGGCCGGGGCTTGTTGTTCTTGCTGTTCTGAGTTGTTGCTTTAAATAATTAATTATTGTTTAGTTGGCAAATAGCCAGCCCAAGATCGAACAGGAACCACAACTCCGGCTAGTTGCAATTAGTAGGAAAATCATTTTCCCATAGGAGTGGGTAACTATTTGTGCAAAGCGTTTAAGGAGAGGAAGGGTTTGTGCATCGGCAGCAAATAGGAGTTTACCAATATAGAATATTTAATTGCGGTATGTTGAAACATATTTAAAGGAAAATTGCAACTAAATATTTGACAATCAAACGAATATAAATCATCTGGCCTAAATAAAAGCGTGTTTGCATACGCCGTTGTTAAACAGAACGAAATATATTGTATTCGTAGGATTGTATGTAACAGGGAGATATATTCTTGATCAGCTTCAACAGACGAGTCGATCTAGCTATGTCCGTCTGTCCGTACGTCCGTCTGTCCGTATAAACGCCTAGATCTTGGGGACTATAATAGATAGAGAACAACTAATTGCACATTCAGAATTGTGTGACATCAGCTCAGCAGAAGTTTGTTTTACACTGCGAAATTCTGTGGCATCCACAATTTTAGCTCTAAAGTTACCAAATTCGGATATTACATTTGTAGAGCCAATATGTATGTGTGCTGCAAAAATCAGCTGGTTACGCCCACCTCAGCCCGTGCAAATGGCAAAAATGTGTTGCCCCCACAAGTTTTTACTTGATTCATCTATGGGAAGTAAATAGAAGCATAGAATATTTAATGGAGGCTGTGAAACCATGAAAATTCTAATAAAATGTCTCTACTAGCAATCTTGCTCACCCAATTCCGGCTAAATCAAGTATTCGAAACGTCAACTTGAAATGAATTTCCGAGAAAATCACCCTCAACTGGTCGATAATCAAGTTGAAATCTTTCAATTTGAAGGCCCGGAGTGATCCGAAACACAGCATTTAATGCAATGCCTTTCGCCAACACTTCCCACCCACAACAGAGCGACTTTCAATCACATTCCTGCCCCAAAGTCTATGCCAAACATATCGATGCCGTTGCAGGAGCGACCCCTTCATTATCGGGCCTGCAGCAGCTGGGAGCAAATGGGAGATCTTGTTGAGTGCCAGGCGATTGCTATTGCTAGGGCAATCATGTGATTGAACAAATAACATGCTACGGGCCGAGCCACACAGCACTTGACTCCATTTCTTTTTGCATTTTTTGTTGGCCGGGATGGCTAGAAGAAAGGAAAGTAAGCCAGAGACCGCTACTTAGCCCAATTTTCGCATAATGCACATGAGAAAATTGCACAAGAGCCAGGAGGCAGAGGCAAAATGCTAACACAAATTGCCAAGACAAAGGCCCGAAATCTGAACCCAAACTAGGCAGGCAAGCGCAAAAAAAAACCTACAGCAACTGCTACCCCCGGAGACACTCGCTGGAAAAGTGCAGCAGCGGGAAAAACGCTCCCCAGAGTGGCATTAGGAGGTCTTAACCAGTTGGTGGGTCTGTCAACCCTGCAGCACACTCGCTCAGTTACCAGGGACCTTGTCGAGGGCGATAATTTTTATGACCCCAGCAGATTCTCAAGCCGACTGCGATTGACCCACCACCCAAAAAGCTGCTGGTCACACACCACCACACACCACACCATCGTCTTGCGATGCCAGCCAGAGCCTGTCGTGTGCCAGTGCAGATAATTTTATACAATTTATTATATCAAACGAGCGTCGTCGCAAGAAGCGTCGCGTGCAACACTTGCCACATCACATGGCCTGGGTGGGATGCGGCGATGGGATGGGCTGAGCTGGGCTAAACTGAGATACAGAGACTCAGATACTCGTCCTGCTGCAGCATCAGTTACTCGCCGGAGGTTGCGTGCTAAATGTTTACTCAAATCCGAATTCAAAAATCCGAATTGCGTGTGTCCACGCTGAGATACCGGTGGCATGGTGGCACGGTGGCACGGGGGAGTCAGTCGTTGGCTTGGCATTAAAAAGCGTTTAATAAGCATTAGATTACAACATTCTCGATGCAGCAGGGCAGCAGGCAAAGGGGTGTGACGGCCTAAGCTCATTTAGATATATGTTTTATCGGCGGATTTGTCGAGCCATGAAATTGCCGTCAAAGACTTCACTTCAAACGTTGCTTAACCCCGCGTTCATTTTCGTTAATTTTTGTTTCAAACTTAAACTAGAAACCACAAAAGCCACAAACTCTATTCTTCGCCAGCCTGTCTTGTAATCAGTTGTAAAGTCGGCGGTTTGGGGAACACTGTGCCCGGTTGATTAGTCTTTCCAGCGAACTGCAAACTCATTATTCATTTTTCCAAACTCTGGTTTTCAGTGACTGATCTTCGATGCGATCCTCCCCAGGGTAGACATTTTTTGTTTCGTTCAAGGGTTACCCTCATCAGGGTGCTCGCTATGCACTTTCCTGCTTTGGGTGTGTAATTCGATAGCAGTGTTTTGTGTTTGGTTTTCTAAATGTGATCTCTGGGTTGGACTCTTCTTTGGCCAAAGATTTCTCTAATTATTCAGCTGGTTCTATCATAATTTTCATTTGAAATGAATTCTTGGAGGTCCCAAATGAACAAAAACTTATTAATTTTTCCTAATGCGATCTCTGGGTTGGACTCTTCTTTGGCAAACGATTTCTTGAATTGTTAAGCTGGTTTAATTATAATTTCCATTGGAACTGAACCTCCACGCGTATGCATTTGTGGCAGCACAAGCTCCCGGAATAATCAGTTAATCCTACTCCAAAACGATTGGTTATATCATACTAAATCATGGCCATGTGAACTCAATCTTTGGAGGTCCCAAATGAACCAATTAAACCTACTCCAAGTACTATCCAATTTTCCTAATGCGATCTCTGGGTTAGACTCTTCTATGGCAAAAGATTTCCCTAATTACTTAGCTGGTTAAATCATAATTTCCATTGGAACTGAGTATGCTTTTGTGGCACCACAAATTCCCAAATTAACCAATTAAACCTCACCAAGTCTAATCCAATTTAACCTTCCTGAACCGCAGCAAACTTGATGATATCTCTGGAATTATGCTAACGATACCGCTGCTCCTCCTGCTGCACCCCACAAGGCCCGAAAACATTCCGCTGCTATAGATACATCGGATAATGTGCATCTGGGAGGGCAGATTGTCGACGGAGAGTGGAGAAGCATGAATAATGGGTCTAGGAGCGGAGTCGATGTCGCGTTGTCTATAAAGCGGCCTTAAAATCCATTAGCGAACGTTGCAGGCATAAATAAACCGCAGTGCCTTAATTTCACTTTGTTGCTGCTGCTGCTGCCGCTGCTGCGGCTGGATGTTGCAACCCAAAAATAGCCAAAAAAGCGGGAGACGATGGAGAAAAAAAAGGCAACGTAAATGGAAACAAATGACGCTAATAAATAAATATGTTTGGGGGAGTGCATCCGACAACTCATAAGGCCACAAAGGATTTCCGTTCATCATGCAGCAACTGCATTTGCAACTTGCGGCATCCACGAATCTACGGCATCTGTGGAGACTTACCCTTGAGCGCATCGACGCGAGTTAATCCATTTAATCCCGTGAGGAGCAGCAGCAGTGGGAGCATCTTCATCCTGCGATCGAGTTGGCTTATTTTTAGGCCAGCATTTCGATTGTTTCTGTGTCGGCCAAACGTATTTTTAGACCTGATTTCGCTTTCGTTCGCTGGCGGCGAATGCATTTTGTCAAGCAATATTCCCCGCGTATCTCGTGGATCTCTTTTTCCCTTTCAAAATAGATTTGCACTCATTTCTCACACGCACATATCGAGGTTAATCCGCTAGAATTCGTCAATTAGCGGGAATCTCAAGACTCCGAAATCTCCTGCATCCATTCTTCGGAGTAACCACGCCGACTTTGCTTTTATTTTGTTCACTTCACTTTAGGTTAGAATCCCGTTAATTTCCCCGAATTTCGTGTGTTTTTCACAGCTTTACTCTGTTTTCTTTGTGCGTTCTTGATAGCTCCGATGAGAGGGCACACGATCGGTCTCGCCCCTACCGCCGTTCGCGGAAAACTTCGCAGTTTTCCCCCACGAATTTCACAAAACGCACGCGCCCGAGCCAACGTCCGCTTCGCTCGATGAGGAAATTCCGAATGCGCAGCAAGGCGCTCGCTGTGGACGGTCTGTGGACTTCGTTAGGCCCGATCTCACACGATTCCACACGAGGCACGGCCCGAGCGTTCCGCTTGTTGCACGCCGCTCGTTCGGTTTGTTTTGTTCCATTCGCAGGCGTTCCACCCGAGACAGTGGAACGTGTGGCCCAAAATGTTGACAAGTAAATGTATCTGTATACATTTATTTGTTCCCAAAGTGGGGGAGGATATTATTGTACAAAATGGTCTGGAATTTCATGGATTCTCTGCCAATTTATTATAATTAATTAAAAGTGATGGAATTAACAGAAATAGTAATCGTATATGTTTGTTTGAATTTGATTTACCGCCTAATAAACTCTACTTATTAGAGCCTAAAATAATATAAACTAAATAATATGAAGGTAACACTTTAAATGCAATTGTAACATCATTTTCAAGAGGTTTATTTTACGAATATTTTTATAAATAATTGTACTATTCCTTAAATATTTAAGATTATAATTTCCATGAGTCTTTTCCTTTATAAGAGTTTTTTTTCTTAGAAACAACATGTTAATAGGGGTATTATTAGGGGGGGTTCCCCTAAATGTGTGATATACGCGTACTCTCAAGTATGAGACATTCATTTCGCCAGCTCAGGCATTTAGCAACAATTTGATTCTAAAAACAAACAATACCATAAACTCCAAGCTATATCCAAGCTAAACATCACTGATTGCCACAAATGATTGAATTAGTGAAAAACATAAACAAATTTATCCCTGTTGATGCAACAAAGCCGCATCGCCATAAAATCTGTTTCGCCGTATTTGAATGCTTTTCCAACTTCATTTTTCGTGTACACATTCGTCATCCATTCAGCTTTTATTATTTTTTGTGGTTGTCAAGCCAACAAATTGCCAAGCTTTGTGCTTTTGTAACTTTCGTCCAAATCCGAAAACATTTCGAGCTTGGATAATCCCTACTTGTTGCGTTCGATTGCCTCCTCTGATCTTTTGTCATCGCCCCCGCGCCGCTTAACCCTTTAGTGCCCCAATGCGTCGCCTACTTCGATATTCTGTTTTTTTTTTCCCTCGACCAAAAACGCCTCAAAGGCGCGACCATTTGCTATCTAATCTGCTCTCGAGTGGCGCACTCACTCTCCAGCTGTTAGCCCATCTATTTTTTATTTTTTTTTCTATTTCCAAACTGCAATAAAGCCACAGACAATGTTCTGGCCGAGGAGAACCCGAGAATATAACAACTTCACGATGCATTTCACAATACCGATGAATAGGGAAAATCAAAGTGGAGACCGTTCTTGGACACTGTCCCGGAGTATCTGTATCTGGTTCTCTTTCGGACGCCTTTGGACGCCCGTTACCGGTGCGCTAATGAATTTCGAAATCAATTGAATGGCCAGCCCAGAAGATATTGTATTAATTTATCAAAGCGCATGTGTATCCGAGAGGGGGTTTTCCTCTATAAATCGCTGCCTAATTTCCACCGCCGTCTCCTAAATAATCAATAACTTTGTAGCGTTTTCTTTCCCGCCGGGTAGTGTGAAGTCGGTTCATTAATACCGTCCCGGTGCCGGACCGGTGCCAGTGCCGGTGACGAGCGTAGATACAGATACATTTGGTAAGTGTAAAATAAAGGTGTGTATCAAGGAATTGTGCGTGCATTTAGGGAGCCCGGGCAGGTGTGGTTGCTGTGTCTCCCTCTCTCTTCTCAGACAATGTGCATTGTCTTTGGCATAAGGAAAGGTCAAAGTGCGTTTGTCGCTGGGCCCTCAATACCCATTGCCTTTCAGGGCTGATGAATGCAGGTAGAGAGGAGAATTTGTGGCAGGTAAACCATATTTCAAATGCTGATAATTGGCCAATTTACAGCCGGGGCGAGTTGTTGCTCTGCTTGAAAGGCGAGAGATATCCGTCCATGGTTGCCGCGCTTCACTGAAGAGGGGCAACCGCGCAGATACCAGTTCTTTGAGACAAGATTTTTCGAACCAAAAGAATCCTTTTTGAAAAACATTCCTCGCTTAATTAGAGATTGCAGAGTAAATATTTGAAATATTCAATTCAAGTCAAGTGAGATTGCAAGTTCAGCAAAAGCTCCTCTCAAGAAGTTTGGCAACACTGGGCCCTGCACTCTGCATTATCTAGGCGGAATTGTTGACATTGCCTTTGTTGTGTTTATCCCAATACCAACCAACCATACAATCCTCCCGACCGGCTGACTGACTGAATGTCTGAATATCTGGCTGTCATGTTGCTGGGCTTAAGCCTTGTTAATGACATGTAAGTTGCGTCTCAATTGCGGATTTGCGAGCTTCCACAAACGAAACGAAATGACATTTTGATTGTCAAGCCAAAGCCGAAAAAGATGAGCGAATCACGAACTTATAAATGCACTTTAATGTCCGTGTTTAACTTTATTGGAAGGATGTGCGGGCTCCCTTTGTGTTTTTTTTTTTGGTCGGGACTCAAAAGTAAACAAATTACGTATACGTGCACACTCAAGATAATTGAAATTAGCGACTGTGACAGCATGATTACCTTCCCCAACGTCTCCAGGGAACCGCCCAGGCCACAAATCTCGCGGCCAAGCACACCAAGTGCGACAGAGTGGCGCAGATACGGATGGATACGCGGGGATACAGATAGACACGCATGTATCTGAAGCCCTCGGACGCCCACTCGAAGAGCCAAACCCCAATTGAGTGGGTTTTTTGGACAACGCCACGAGTGTGGATGCTTCTGCCTTCCCATTTACCAATTGCTGCACTCGAAAAAATCCAAATAAAATAAAACTTTTTCAACCTTAAGAATCTTCCCGATAAGGAAAACATTCCACTTAAAATTTCAAGGCTTTCCTTTAAAATTATAAACTTGCGGGTACACCCCACTTATTGACATATTTCTCCGAGTGTTTCCTAAGGATTGGGTCTTCCAAAACCCGAAAAACCCAACCCAGAATGCATTGAGATTGTGTCTAAGGTTTTCCTGTACAATTGCCGAGTTGTATATGCTTTATGATAATGAGCAGGAAATGAGTTGAGTGTGAAATTTATAGGCAGGAGTGTTGGATTCTATGATTCCACCAATGACTTATGATTGTAATTAAAAAAATATCCAGCGTCTGTGTGTAAAATATGACGACGCCTCTCAAACAAGGTGTAAATCCATCCCTTTCATCCTAAAAATATGCACAGATGGCACATAAAATGAAAAGCCACAACGCTACCATAAAATTGTAATCCCATTAGCATAAACTAAATACAACAAATGAAATTAAAAGTCAATAAAAGTTTAACTAACTCGAGCAATAAAAATCAATGACTATTTCCACCGCTGGTGGCAGAGTAAATCAAAGAACAAAAACCAAAAATATTTACAAAATGCCCACAATTTGAAGGGTTTATTTTGGCCTGGCCAACATAATTGAGCATAGATTTTAATGGTTTATTAAATTACACAAATAAACTGATGGAACACCGGGCGTAAATATAAAATTACGTGATAGAAAAGGCAATAAATAGGCAGGAATCTGAAACCTTTTGTTCTAATAAAATACTCCATATTATCTGTCTGATATTCGCAAATTAGAGTGCAAATGTTTTGTGTATTTTGCATTTACTTTGGACTTTCATTGGAATGCCAAATGATAGCTTATTAGTGTTTTGTTGCCTTTATGGCTTTTAATTAATATTTTCAGTAGTCGCCGACGAGGCGAATGCAAACGAAACCGATAGCGATAACTCCTCATGCATGCAGTCGTGCATATACTGTTTTTTTTTGTTTATTATTGGTTGAGTGGGCGTGAGTATTTCATTTGAATGGTTTATTTGTGTGTGGCGCTTTTTTATGTTTCTTTTTTTTGTCCGAAAACTGTTTCGTAATCAAGATAATCATAGAGTGGATTCATTAAAACCGAAATATGAGCACACAGCCAAAAACAAAAAGCCAGCGAAGCTTTTGAAGCTGCTGGCGGTCTCCCCCGAAAAAAAAAATTATAAACCCCAACATTGCCTCTGACAGTGTGTGGCAAATAGTTTTGTAGATTTCTATCGAAAAAATGTTTGTTGTGCTTCGGTTTATGGGGTTTTGTTGTTTTCTGGTAGCACAAAATAAACAGCAGGCGTGCTGGTCGCCTATGGGCATAATTAATTACATATTTCAATTGTGCGACACTCGGCATTACGAAATGTTTCGAATTGTCATTTGCGATGCCTCCTCCTCCCCCGTCTCCGTGCCCTTTTCAAGTGCCATTGAGTTCGAAAAGTTCATCGATTTTTAGCCGCAACTAATCCCATAACCAGCCACTCCGATCGGATTGGACTAATCACTTAATACCCGCCAATAAGCGATGGTTAGGATCCAGACGGGCCGCTCAATTTAATAGCCATCTATCATTAAATAATTTGTTAAATTTTCTCCTAACCGAAAAGCGCCGCCAAGACCCTCGGGAATACGGCCGATCCGTCGTTTTCGACGATCTTTTTCACTTTTAATTAGTTGTGCAGTCGATAAAAATGCGCTGAAAATGAAGCGAATCCGAGAAAGGGATCCGTTCTTTGGAGGCAAGGGATCGCCACTCTATGTTGCAAGAAGATTCGCACGCAGTTGGGCCCGTAAAAAGGAAAGAAGACTCGCGGGGGCACGAAAAGGCAGAGACCGAAATAGAAGTACAGTGAGGACTGGAAGGTAAGGGAACTAGCCCTTTAAAGGCAGCTTATCATATATTTTTTATAAGAAAATTTTAGCGAACGAACTGGGTTTCTACTGTAGCCAGCAGTTTTGGAATAAGGACAGATTTTCGCAGAGCCATTGGCAGTGACGAAGACCCTAACAAAATGATCGCGTCCAAATGGTTAGTACGTGATCGGTTCATAAAACTAAAAGCAGCCATAAACTGATAATTTGAAAATTAATAAAAAATAAGAAAAAGAAGAAAAAATGCTGGCTGCGAGGGTCCCAACCTATTGATCGAGTTGAGTAACCCAAAAACAGGCAGGAAGCCGCGATTATCGTTAGGGATGATGATGATGTTCTCTATGTTTTCTTGGAAGATTTTTCAGGGGCAAGACCCAGAAAGGTTTGCTAAATTTATTTGGTAGAATTTCAAATATATAATAGTATAAGTATTAACAAGGCTGCAGTCACACAAACTTGAATTAAGCCTTTTTCCCCAATGGATTCGCTTGACTTTTATGTATTTTCGAGGATATTAAATCCCGTGATTGAAGTGTCTCGACACACTAGTTGTAAATTCCGAAAGTTTGTTGACTAATCTCTTTGTGGCCCCAAATGAATGTGTGCTCGAATTTCATTGCCAAACTTGATCCGTGATCCCTGTTTATGTTCCAGTTAGGCAAGCGAGTCGTCGGGTTCATGATTAAAATTTAATGCGTTTTCGTTTCAGGGCGTTTCCATTGGCATTGTGCAAACTCTTTGGGCCCCCAGAATAATACAAACGAATGGAGCTGCCGCTTCTGGCAGATCGTAAAACGCTCACACAGTTTCCCTTTGCCGGGCCTCCCAGTTTTACGATCGTCGAAGCTAATTAAAATATTTAGTCGAGGCGCTGCAACGGAACTGATTCTGCGCCGCAGTGTGTGCATCGCGTTAATTCTTTTACAGCCTCGATTTTTGCAATTTGCCATAATTAAGCATTAGCCTTTGTGGTTTGCCATAAATCGGCAAGAGGGGCCCAAGAACCGTCGCGGCGGGGAGAACAAGTCGCATCTTTTTGTTATCTGCAGGTCAAGAGCTCTGGCGACCCAAGGCGACTATAAAAATTGAAAATTACCAACGCAACGAGCACAGATAGAGATACAGATACAGATACGGATGCGTAGAGACAGAGATACAAGTACGCATCCGAAATCGCAGCCATGAATGAAATGCGTAGTGAATGAAATGGGTCTGGGAACTAACGAACACAATCCCCGAGATCTCTATGCTCATCGCCATGGCAAATTCAAGCCAAAAGATACAAAAAATCCGGGCTCTACCCCGGCGTTCCGATTATTATTATGAGTATATAGTTTTTGTTTAGCTGCGACATCTACGGACTCCGGATTCCCGTGTCTTTCATTCGTATTTCAATCGTCGACGTCGACATCGTCCCCGGGTCCCGGGGCTGTGTGTCGCAGAGGCGTCGATAAAACCGCAGGGGGTCATAAATTTTTCGAGCTTCTTGCGTTTTGTTTGCCCGAGATATCAATTGAAGAAGCCGCCGGGCAGGCCAGTCCAAGTTATCGCCAAAAAATAAAGAATGTTCCAAAGGGAGATACAACTTGCCTCGATCTTTTGTTTTTTTTTTCCTCTTTTTTAGTCTGAACGTTGCAACCTTTCGGATTGCATTTCAGTCTTGTTGTTTTTATTTGGGGTTTGGGATGTGTCATGTAAGGAAAAAATTATCGGAGAGGGGTATTTCCAATGCAGGTCTGGAGGTTTGACAACTTGAGCCGAGGGGGATTGTGTGGCTTGGAGTTTGTTTTTGAACCTGTGCCTTGGAGGGTGTATAAATATTTAGTTGTTGGTTGTTTATAATAAATACAGCAGAAAGGGGTAAGTTGCAGATGTGTTTATAATCTAAATACCCGGAAATATAAGGTAAACAAGAAGTTCCCATTAAAATACCTAATGTATATATTTGACTTAGTTGCTGTAATAATTAGAAATAGTGATTACAAATAAGTTTATCTAGTACTATATCATTTTGTAGTATTTATTTTAGTATTTATTTTTGTAGGTAATCCCTCGGTCTACCCCTTTGGCAATACTTGCTTACCAACCAGCTTACTGGCTGCTATCGCCTTCGATTTAGTGTCGTCTTTGTTGCTTATCTGCAGAGGCTTTCTTTCTTCCAGAAGACCCGTCTTCAACCCATCAGATCCACCTCTCGGTCCGTCTCTTTCTGGCCCCATCGCACCTCTCGCTTGCTCTCAGGGGACGCCCTGGGAACGTGTGTCATCGCAGTTAAGTGGCGCGGCAAAGAGTTAATCTCGTCGATAATTATAATTTATGGCTCGCTGTGTGTTCACCTTCTTCAAGACGGAGAAAAAAATACTTCCACTAAGTCTGGATGCAGTTGAGTTAATTTTTTTTATTTTCGATTTCGTTCTGTACTTCATCATAATCACAATTTTAATTGGAGTTTCGGCATAAAAGAAAATCAACGCATGGAGCTGTTTGTTGTTCTCCGTTTTATTTTCGCTGCCGTCAAACTGACAATATTTATGATTCAGATTGCTCATTGTAATTGATCATTGTCTGTGGCGATCATAAACTATGTGTGTTTGGTTTGTACATTCGGGAAAGTGTGGTGTGTGGTGTGTGCCTGCGTGTTTTTATGGTGCGCCCAATTATGTCAATCACAGTTACGGGCTACTGCGCTTTTTCACTTTTTTTTTGGCCGGCACTCTCACCTACTTAGATACCGGCAACTTGCATAGTGTCTATATCGTAATTTATCAAATTGATAAGGGCTCGGTACCAGCTCGGAGACGGAGATAGGGTCTCCGTAGTGTCTGGAGGTGGATGGAATGATCAATGGGTGCCTATGATCCTTAATCTCGGCCGCATTAACTCAATTTGCGTGATAAATAATAGGCAAATCGTCTGCCCCCAAAACAACAATCATAATTTATCGCACAGTGGCATGGATTGATAAAAGTGCCTGAAATTTGAATCAATTAAACATGAGGGAGAGTGATTTGGTACCAGCAATAAAGGCTATCCTTTGCTTAATATATTATTCAATTAATAAATAGACCCTGCTATCTGGCGGGACCATAATTCATCCCACTGCAGAGGGAATTTTGGGATTAGTTTATATCTGGACATCACTTGTAAAAACATGCATTGATAGAAAAAAATATTCAAAAATCATCAATGTGTTGGTGTTTTTATATAATAAAAACTAATACTATTACGTTGCAATTTAAATTATTCTTCTATATAGTTTTAGCTTTCAGATAGAAACCTCTAAAGATAGCCGTCAAAATTAATTTACTCGTAAGCCCGCGTTGTCTGCATGCAACTGCTGACTTCAATAGCTGATTTTAAAAAAAGTGGACCTTCAAATGAAAATTTCTGTTATGCAACATAATAGTTAAATTAATATAGCATATAAAAACATTAAAATTTGTAACATATTCACTCTGAATTCAGCCAAGTTCCCCATAGTGCACCGCTGACTCGTAGCCTGGTCAGAACGAATCTATTTAAAGACCCACTCAGCAGTCGCTCCATCGGTGCCCCCTCCGATGCCACCTCCTCCCGAAGCACTTAATCATGCGAGTCTTGTTGCAGATTAACTCATTACTTAACACTTTTCCACCGCCGACAGCCTCGCCGTCTGACGGATGTTGATGAGCATAATTGTGTGGCCACAGAGCGTAAATCGGAAAGGCCGGCTAAACCGAGCAGATGAAGACGACAACACCTACAAATCAGCAACGACCCGGACTGCCTTGGATTCAGGATTCCAGCACTGAAAACATACAGAGGAGCTGCCACAGATAAATCCACAATTGCTTAGCCAAACTTAGGCAACATTATCCGCAGTGCATTGCCTGTGGGGGCGGGCCCATTGCCATCGATTTGGATCTGCGCTGCGTGCGTTGGGAAAAATGTTTCAAAATTGATGTTCACCTTCTGCCATGTTTGCCAACCCTCCCTAAACGGCGGGGGCAGACTTCTGCTAATGACTGGGAATATGTTTTGCTGCATTCGGGGCATTAACATTCCTTGGCAGCCGAAAAACATACCAGCTTAAGTAGAACCCATCGGAGTAAGTAGCTCGGTGATGTCACCGGAGTTGTTGATGGTTTTCAGGGATCGTCTTCGAGTGCATTTGCGGCTGATTATACAGGCGAAGATGTTGGGCGGCATATGCGGAATTAATATTAATGATGTGCAATGAAAATCAACCGAAATCTGAGATTCATTTGCATAAGGAAGTGTTTATCTGGAGTGAATGCCACAATTAAGATGAATTGAAAAGAAGGAAGCTGGAAAACGATGCATATTTGCAACTTTTGGGTGAATCAAGTGAGTTATTTATGTTATCCAACTCAACTTGTCGAAAACTTGCAGTTAAAATGAACTTTATTGGCCCATTGGCAGCTTGGAAAATTGTTATTCTCTCCTCATATTTGTGAATGCTTTTAATTATTCAAACCTTTGAAAATTTCTCTGGCTTGATATATTTATTTATTGCACCTACATTTTATTATTTATTGAATTCATAATTTCCTTGGGTTTCCATGTCAGCAGGCGCAATGAATTTATGTGATATCTATGCAGCATTTTCAAGCCCTAATTGTAGAAAACTCTCACGCACGCATCGAGTACATAAAATGCGACTGACAGACGTCAGAATATGGAAAAGCGTAGATAACTGCTGAGAAATCAAAGCCCACCACTCCATCCCATCCGTTTGGTTTTTGGGATTTTTCCAGCATCGGGTTGCATATGCTGGCCATAACCAATTATTTGCCAACACTCTCATGTCCCTGGCGCATCCTGAACAACAATCGGAAATGCAGTCAAGAGGGCGAGAGGACAATGCAACCCCCGTGCCACAGTTTCCATTGCCATTGCACGTAATTACGAACATTTTTGCCAGCGATTGTGCTACAAATTTAATGGCTTTTCTACCTGGATGGCTGAAACCAAATTGCATATGCAAAATGCAATATTTACGACTGCCACCTTTGTGAAATCTTTTTCCGATTTTGTGGTTTTGTCCGGCTCACTGATCATACAAACAAATGAAGCAGATCTGCCCGCAACCCCTCGTTCCTTCCTATTAATAATCCCCCG
This sequence comes from Drosophila ironensis, assembly GCA_021223825.1. Classification (NCBI taxonomy): domain Eukaryota; kingdom Metazoa; phylum Arthropoda; class Insecta; order Diptera; family Drosophilidae; genus Drosophila; species Drosophila ironensis. Next base: position 1,011,769 of record JAJJHQ010004879.1, read on the forward strand.
ATCAAGAGACGAGAAGATTGAGGAACTTTTGGCCAGCGTTTGTAATCCTTTAATGGCCAACTATAAATGCATAAAGCTTACGGGTCGCCTGATAAATTCCCTCCCATTACTTGGCCCCTCTCTATGCTTAATCCATTGTGTTGGCCGATGACTAAGAGCTCACATTTGTTGTGGCAGCCAAATGGAAATACAACGAGAGGCTCCCCGGCAGACAGAAATGCGTGGATGTCGTCTATCCCGAAGTTATCTGAGAGTAGAAAAGATTAAAAGTGTTTTCCAGGGACTTACAATCGAATTGATTGATATAGGAGATGAGTATTGCCATCCCTGAGAAGATAAACAAATTAGAGAACCCGAAGGATTCTGACAGAGCACTCTTCAAAAAACAATTCCCTGAGTTTGGTTTAATAATTCTTTTTCAACGAGCTCATTTGTTGCTTAACCCACTTCCCACATCCCGCGATGCATCTGAGAGATGCGCCAAAGAGTATCTGGGGGTTTTTCTTTCGTTGTTGACTTGCTAATGAAAGCAAATGCATATGATTAATTACTGGGGAGTCTTTCCCTGTGACAGCAACAACAAATGAGCATTTTTATGCCGTCTCTGCCCCGCGAGGCCCTTTTAAAAATAACATCAAAGCAAACAAAAGGCCAGTGAAAATATGAACTGCAAACGGCAAGCGATTTGGGGGCTGCAGCGAAAATGGGGAAGTGTGGAAAAACCAAAAACTTAGATGGAAATCTTGGCGACAGTTGAGGCGCTGAGCAGTTGTTTTTGTTATTATCGCATTTTGGGGCCGAAGATCGTTGTCGTTGTCATTGGCATGGACCAAGAGTTGTTGTAGTTTCCAGCCGCCGCAACCGCATCCTCGTCTTCGTCTTCATCCGACGAGCGTCTGCCTGACAGGCGACTCCACGTTTGACGTTTGACAGTCGACACTGTCCATGGAGCAGGCCTCCGGGGCAAAGAGCCAAGGAGTCAGTTTTCCCTGGAGATGAACGCGTGAAAATGAATTGGGAAAATTCATTCAGATATCAAGCTTATCTGGGAAAACATTGATATAGGAATCTACTTAACTCTACTTGCATTTGATAAATACTTATACGAGAGGAAGGGTAAATATTCTTGTCGTTTCTTCATTGATTATTTTTCGATCTTTGTAAAACTTGGCACATAGATAGATATTACAATTTTTAGCTATAAGCAAAATGATTTGTATCTTTTGATACAACCATTTCAAAGATATAACCAATATGCATCAGAAGTTCTTGGCTTGCTCTTGCAATCCAGTATTTTAGTAAAATTGTTTTTTTATGATTATAAATTTATTCCCCTTTTAATTGTGGAAAGGTAAGTAACAGATTTAAGTGACTTATCTTGCTTTTGACATGCCCTCATGCCCTTTTGTATCCCTGTTTAGAGGCCAATTTGGCTAAAATGAAGTTGATTTTTGGGCAAGCAATAAATTAGCTGTCGCTGACGTCCTTTCCAAATGCCAATCAATTTCTAGCGTGAGTCACGCTCCCATTCCCACCGACACACAGACGACACTTTTGCTTCCTTCTCAACATTTCCCGGCCTTTTGTTTTTTTGTATCTTTTTTGCGCCTGTGTTTTTTGTCAGCGGCTGCCAAATTCCGATGGCGAGATGTCGGGAGATGCAGATACTATATTGCATGGTGGGTACGGTGAGATGGCAGCATGCAAATTGCGAATTGCATGGGGGCCAACGCACAAATCGAGTTGTCGTAAAATTAGCACTTAATGCTTTAATTAATTACTGAGACGTGCGATGCGGGAATCGAGCTGAAGTTGTGGCCGATTGTCGGTTGTTGGTTGTTCGTTGTTGCTTGTTGGTGGCAGTTTTGTTGTGCGCGGGGCATTTAATGCATTTCGCATTTATTTATGGCCATTGGATGCGCGTAACTCAACGAATTCCCTCCCTCCCATCCCGAGCCCAATCCAAGCCCCATCCGCATCCCTTTGCCGCCGCCTGATGTCTCGTGTTCGGCCACGTCAAGTGTCAGGCCATTTCGCGGGAAGAAAGGCCGGGACAGATACAAAAATACCCGTAATGCTAAAATTCATTGGGCATCTCTCGCAAATATTTCACACTTTCACAAAAGGGCACCTCTTCTTTCCTTTTGTGTGAGGAGTTGCCTTTATGAATGGATTGTGTTTTTGGCCCGAAATGGTTGTGGGGATCACGGGGTCCCGAAAGATATTGCGGTTGCAGTTTTATTTGTGTTTGCACATTGTCTTATCTGGCTGCGTGAACAAGATGCAATTCGGGCAACTGAAAATCTTGTCGTGACCTCAAAAAGATGGTTTTTGTGAACAGCCAAAAGGGAGGAGTTTGCCAATTAAACTTAAAGTGTGTGCAGCCTGATCAGACACTATTTATACCATGTACCCTAACGTACAAATGGTATATCAGGTTTTGGCAAATTTGTTTATATATTTATTGTGCATATTTGTCTATATCTCCGAAATTGTAAAAGAAAGTTATATTAATCTCTTTGCTTGGAGCTGAAAATAATAATATCTAGCAATGTGCCAAGTTTTATAAAGATAGGATAACAAATAATGAAGATACGCCCAACAAATATGCCAACGCTACTTTCAAAGTGTCAATGCCGGATGACGTCATATTAACTACTGAATTCGTACGAATGTATTTATGTAACAGAAGAGAAGAAACTTTTCCGTCCCGATGTATTCTTGATCAACAGCCGAGCCGTGTCCGTATGTCCGTCTGTCCGTCCGTCTGTTCGTATGAACGCCTAGATCTTGGAAAGTATAATAGATAGTGGCTTGAATTATCGTATATTCGTTTAAATTCCGACTACTCATCCTCGTTGGGCCGTTGCATCTCATTTCGTCTATCAGCGCAATTGTCTCGTGATTAATGCCAAATGGGTGATATATAGTATTGTATTGTATTTTATGGAGGCCACGCCCTTTTCAGCCGTGACTTAATGAATCACCGCCTGGCCGTTGGAATGATGGATGAATTGATAAACGCAAATGGCGAAATTGTGTATTGGCCCGGCTATTGTCCACTCATCTGCGATATGTAAAGCAGGTTCCGTCTTATCTCGGCCTTGTCTTGACCCCAAACTTATTGTCAACATTGTCGATGTGCGAGTATTGTTGCTGATACTGTTGGTGTCCGGATGCCAAGACATGTGATTCATTCATTTGCCACAGTAATGCCGCCAAAACACAATTTATCTGGCTTGGGGGATTTAGACAACGCATTGAGGGGCTCTCAGCCAGACACTGGGCACTGCACAGATACAAAACCGCATCCGCACCCACCGAAAATCCTTTTCGGCCACTTGACTCATTAGTCGGGTATTGATACCCGGCCTGCATCATCATCATCATCATCGGCAGCGGCTTCGGCATCGGCGTTGGGGGGAATCATCTTCATTGTGCGTCGGTTGGATCTTCTGGTGTTTGCATGATTTGCATTAATTTGGCAAATGTTGTCGATACCGGGACGCCGACGATAAGCGCTGACATGACCAGATCCATTTGGTCATTAATTAGCCCACAGCTTTCTTCCTTTCCTCCCGGCTCGGCTCGGCTCGGTTTGGTTTTGGGCCTGGCCCACATGAAAGCCATGACATTGCATAATAAATTACCAATTCATTTCGAATTTCGCACGTTCTTCGGCTGCTGTTGCCACACATTCGATTTGCTTTCACAAAAACCAGGCAAAATCAGTTGCCTGTCTGTGCTCAACAAGTAAAAGGCATTTCCGCCAATGTTCTACTAAAAATTCAACAACTGATGAATGGCGCTTTTTAATTAGAAACTATAGATTTCAGTGAATGTTAATGCATTGGAAATTGGCTGTTAATCATCAAAATCTCCATTAAAAGCAACTAAAAGCTCTCAAAACCGACAGCTTCACAATTAAATATGTGTTTTTTAATCAAGACTGAAACATGGCATATAAATTTAACAACCATTGAGTTCGAAGCCCCAAGTTGCTTCGAGCAAAATGAAATATTCAATGAATGAAATGAATGCAGCTCAAATTGATGTCAACCAATTGACAATTTTGTGTGTCTGCATAAAAAACAACGCTCTTCCACCCACAAAAAACCCACTTCCCTGCGCTGCCAATGAATATAAACGATCTTCGGGGGCTTCTGGGAACAAAATGAAATAAATGCTGCCCAATCGAATAAAACAAATTGTGATTCATTAGAATAACAAGAAGCAGCGCATGCACTGCAATCGCTGTGACTATGTCAAGTTAATCGGGGCAGGGCTATGCTCGTAAAATGGAGCCGCGAGAACTGAAATTTTTGCTAATTAAAGTTAATATTGACAAATGATGGGGCGTTGGCGAATGGACAATGCCAAGATGTCATGTGGCCCCCCAATCTCCGCCCGCACGCTCCGGTCCCAGTCCCTTTCCAGTTTCCGCTGCGCCAAGTGTTGACAGATCTATGGGTTTCAATGTTCGAGAACGATGGGTCGGCACTTGGAACAATAGGGGAGTTTATAACTAAAATGAAAAGGTAGTAGAGATTCCAGGAAAAGCGATGCAGTTTATAGAATATTTTTGGAGGTAATGTTGATATTTTCCAAAAATCAGTTATCGGTTGTGGTAAGGTTGAAGAATATTTATTTGATTATACTAAAGTTTCATTAGAATTCTCTAAACGTCGAATCTTTTCAATATAATTATCATGACTATAAGTAATAATATAGGGATTTCTTTTAATCAAATAATAAAAACAAAATATATCTACACTTAGTATTAGTATTATCTTATATAATACATGTTTAGTCCTAGAAAAATTACACAAAACTTTTGTATATTTTTTCGCTATGTCTAGCAAGAACTTCTTTATTTGAATCTTATAGGATCTCTAAAATTTCCAGATATATGCAAACTTTTTGCTTGACAAGATGTTCCTATGTTGATTTTCTGTCAGTGTAAAGAATTTGGAGAGGGACTCGTGTCGATGTAGCCGCCTCCGCTGTCGCTGTCGCTGTCGCCGGCGAATGTTGGACGTCGAATCATGTCGATGTCGCTCGCGTTCAGATGCGAACGTAAATGATGCATGTTTAATTGCCGGCGCATAAATTAAATTTTTGGACACTCGCAGATGAGTGGGTGGGACCAGTCCCGACCCCACATTTGCATTGTTCGCTGGAAGATTGGGGGGTCCTCCAACATGGACGGTTGGCTGGCCGTTCGGCAACGTTGATATGGCTAATCAGTTGATTTTTGGGCCGATCCGGAGGTCTCTATAAGCTGACAGATCAAGGCTTTGGCGGCAACATCATAAAATTGGGAGCTGTGTACGCAAAAACGTTGATTGCCGGCTCATCAAAGCTTGGCTGAAAAATTAGCTCGAATCTGCTGAGTAAAATTCGAAATAATTTCACAAATACAAAGAAAAAACAATTAAATAAAATATGTGTTGAAATGTATAATTTTGTTATATATTTGTTATAGGAATAGGCTACAAATTTCAGTAAGCAAAATGTGTTACATAACCTCTTTTAGTCAATGATCGATTACGCAAGGAAAATGCATTTCAATGACACTATTAAACATTTTAGCTTTCACAAATTCCTGCCCCAAACATGTGCCAGAAAAATCGAGGAAAATGCAGCACAATTGACAAACGAATGCATTTTTAATTGTTGTTTTATTATTTTGCCAAATTAGCGGGTCGTTGAGTGCGGAAAAATACAAGATAAAGTGAAAGGGGCACTTCAAAGGCCCTTTCCCGGGGATGCAGCAGCCTAATGGGCCGCCTCAGGGCGATCGGTCTGGCTAGATATCTGGCATAAATCATAAATAAAATGCCAGAAAAGAGTCTAAACAATTTTCACTCTGGGCAAATGCAAATAGAAGCGAGACGGATAAAGAAGTTTTTCCCAAAAAAAAAAAAAAATGTAAAAGAAAACATTTTTTTTGAAGCGCCAACCAAGTGGGTGGCAACTGAATTAATTTCCTTGCTCTCCCCCACTTTGTGCCGCTTTCATCAATTTTATTATTTTTCTTCTTTTTCGGGAGGTTTTATGTTTGCGTGTCGAGCAGAGAGACGCAAAATAAATAAAAACTTTAAGTACTTTTCGAAATTTGTTGTTGTGTAATCTTAAGTAGTGCGGCGTGCGCACTCATAACACTCACAGAGATTCACCCGAAGCACTCACACACTCGCTGTGAATCTCAGACACTCGAACGGACGGACCAACAGTCAGTCGCGTTTGTATGTTGACATATTAATGCAATTAGTTTTTGGGTCGGGCTGCGTGCTAATTTTATAGTTCTCCTACCCCGAAAACTTGTCCAGAATGCATGTGCAGGTTTTTGACGAGGGGGAGTCTGAATAGTTTCAGAGCTGCAGCTGTTTGGGGAATATCTTTAGGGATAGTTCCATGTTCTTCATAAGAGGACGTACTCTGCAGCCTTTTCTTGATCGACCGCAAGGTAAAAATTCGAGACAGAAACAAGACAGAAATTATTACCATCATTATACCATCTACCTTCAAATGGTGTATTAAATTTGTGTGTGTATGAACACGTCGTTCTCCGAGATGTTAAGAGCTAGAGACCTAACTCTTTTTGCTTTAGTTCCGTTATATATGTACGCAGATCGATTTTATTTGAACTTTTTGCCACGTCCCTTTCTGCCTTCGAAATACGAGTATGCATAAAACTATATATGCTTCCTCATTTTTGACCATAACTTGGTCAAAAAAAAAAAGCTATAGACATAATTCTTTTTGCTTTCGACGTGTTTAACAGATACGCAGATCATGTCGTTTTTAAATTTTAGTCACTTCCCATACCGCCTTCAAAATTAAAAAAAACGGACTATTTCTCTGCATATTTGTTTCTATATCCGAAATGGTTAGAGCAAGAAATATAAATCTATAAATGCTTACAGTTATAAATTGTAATATTTATCCATGTAGCAAGTTTTATAAAGATCAGGGAATAAATAATGAAGAAACGGCCTTTTCCAGTGTCAATGTCGGATGACGTCTTTGCAACCATTTGTATATGAGACTTTTATGCATGCGGAAAAACGAATTGATTATGAAAATAGGTAAATGGTATCTCGTTGTCGAGGAATACCGATTCTACTTGTTTTTTATGAAGCGATGAACGACTAAGCTACAATATTCCACGGTCTATAAAAGACTCTACGATGGCCGGGGGATCACCCACTGGAAAAATCAACCTTTGGCCATTGTTGCCACGCAAACACAATTTACTCAACTCTCGATTGCAATTATCCTGGGCGGCGCGGCGCGGAGCAGTTTGTTATTCCCCGATTATGAACCCCCGACAGCGTCCGTGCCAAACCAAATTACATGGATCGCAACAAAGGAAACGGACCCAATTCGGTGCCATAATTTATGGGATGTATGCTCTACATTGTAAAAAATGGTGAACAGGGAAATGGGACACTGTCCCAACCCATTTCCGCAGTGCGCAGAAGGCTAATCAACAGCGTGAATCAACCCCCGGAAGGCAAAAAAAAATGAAAATGCTAAAAAATGTGAAGAACCACCCGGAGCGCTATTGGGAACGCAGCCTCCCGAGCTGTAATCCCAGCTGTAATTCTGACGCTGATCCCGCAACTCTTAAATCATGTTTCTATTTATGTTGTCGCAGGAGATTTGCGTGTTTCCCTCGCTCTCGCCGAGCATTTATCTCTAATGAATTTCCCTATGAAAAACAATGCCGCAAATGTGCAGTCTTCGCCCCGAACTTGGAGGAGGTGTTGGTAAGCCGGCTTAGTGATAATACCGGACCTTACTTTTGCCACTTTCTCGCGGAACTGGTTCTCAAGGGCGGGTTTTTTAATGGATACAATCCTCCCCTTTCATCCGGCCCGATCGATCATCTATTTTAATTAGCAACAGCGTGTCGATAGCATTCACAAACTATCAATTTCACTCACCCTTCAGCGTCTTCTACTATTTACATAAGTTCGAATCACACGTGACGAATCCTGAAGTGCCTTTCGTAGTCGCAAAGGGGCGTGTCCTTGCCGAGAGGACACACTTCGATATGGTTTTTGTCACTGCCATTGATGGACAACGCTCCTTTTCGCTTGCCAATGGCCCGGGAAGATCCTGCGACAGCTGCTCGAGTAGGTGGTCTGCAATTGATAAATGTGAAAAGTGGTGCATATGGTTCGAACCCGTGCAGGGGAGTTCCACTCGATGGCCTCAATGGGTCCTTGGGTTCTACATGATTGAGTAGCTGCGGGTTATGGTAATCAGGAAAAATACTCAGGACTTACAAGACCAAAGCTAGTTGTCTGATCAATCCACTTGACTTGGTAGCTAGGTTTAACTCGTTTCGCCTTCGATGGATCATTCTGTAAAGTTGTGCAACAACCTTTTTTGAAAACAAATGGTTAAAAAATAAACCCCAGCCCATCTATGAAGCAGCTGTGGATTCTAGGTATAACCCATCTTTCAATCATCGGCTCCATTGATGATGATTCATCGCACTCGCCGCTGGATGCACTTAAAGAATTCCGAAAGGCACTCCACAGGATTAACCTCTTCCATGACATCATGTCGCGTTGTTCTCGCGATGAGTTTCAGTTTTTTTAGGTTGAGTTGGGTGCGGGCTTAAAGATCATTTCTGAATAATTATTGATCATATTGTTATCCACTCAAACGAGCCCACAACAGAGACTTTTCAATTAATGCGCAAGGTTCACTTTGCCCCGCTTGTGCTTAACCACTTTTGTGTTGTTTCAATTTTTGTTCCTTTTTAATTTTGAGGCTAACCAAATGCTGTTTTGTTTATCATGGTCTTGGCCCGGCCCGATGTCCGTCCCGGCCTCGGTTCCTGCCCCCACTTTTGGTTTTGCTTCGGTTTGCTGCGGCTGCTGCTGCGGCTGCTGCTGCTGCTTCTGTTATTGCATTTTGTAAAGTAAACATTAAACATGCCAAGTGCTGCTGTCGCCCGCCTGCCACCCACAAATTACACACGAATGTATGGAGATACAGTTCCAACCCAGCTGCACATTATGCAAATATTTACTTTGCGTTGATGAGGCTGATGAACAGGACACCGATGACGACGGGCCATTGATGAAGCCACTCGTGGCCCGGCCCGTTGGCACAAAAAATAAAAGGCTGAAAACGCAGCCCGGGTGGGTGGCTCTGAATGGCAAAAAGTGCTGCACAAATAATGTCATACGGCTGCCTCATTTGCCGCACCCAACCCACGCGACCGCCCACTCCTTTGGCCCACTCCTTTCGTCCTTTGGCGAAAGCCACCACCCCGCAAGGACAACCCCTTGGCAACCTGCTGCTTCGATTGCGATCCAGCTGCTGATGCTGAATGCGTTTTATCCTGCGTTGGGTTCTTCTTTTTATAGAGGGTATATGGGTTTTGCAAAGGGATTGTCCAAATATATTATATAAATTGTAAAAAACCATATATTTCAGCTTCATTTTCTTGGTTTTACTAGGGTTTTAGGGACTCTTATCTATGACAGTTCTGGAAATATACATTATCTCATTATTTATGCTTTGAAAAATAAAATAGAAAAGCGTTTGATAAACTAGTAATATCTTCTTTTAGGAGAAGTATATGGGATTTATAAAGTTATTATGGAAATATAATACATTAATTGTTAAAAACAATATCTTTTAGCATTATTTTCATGGGTTTACTTGGTTTTTGGTGGCTCTATAACAAAAACTTTGTGAATCTTTGGTAGATCTTGAAGCTCACATTATCTCAGAGTATTCATGCTTAGAAAAATAAAATAGAAAAGCGTATGCTAACCAATTAATAAGAGAAATCCTAATGATATGGTGTAATGGGTATCCTATAGGTCGCTTTATTTTCTTCCAACCTTTCACTTGTTTGCCTTGCTAGCTGTGTTTCTCAAACTGCTGTTGGCATAAATTTCAAAATTAAAATCGCAACAAGACGACATATGCATGCAGGACACAGGGGGTGTGGCCCGGAAAGGGTGGTGGTCCTGCTATTTTGTAAGGAAGTTGGGGGGTTGCTGCCTTCGCTTTCGAAAAGTAATTATTTCAAGCAAAAGCCAGGCGCCAGGGGTTCGTATTAGCCCTTCTTTTCAGCCCGTTTTTTGTGTGATTTTTTTTCCTCTTACTATCGCAGCTGTCACTTTGGTTTGACATTTGGCCGGCATTGGCTCTGTGTTCTCTATTTCTCACCTTGTTCCATTCGCTTGTTTACATGGACAATCATTATAAAATTTACGTTGCATTGTAATTGTTAAAATAAATCAATGTCAATGCAATCCATCTCGCTCCAGCCCGGGGCACACCCTCTGGAAAGTCCCGAGGGGGTTGTCCTGCTCTGGCTGCCTTTTTGTTTCGATTTAATTGCTTGTTAAAGTCGAATTGTGCTGCGATGGCACGTTGCACTTTGAATGCCGAGCTGTGCAGCAGCAGGAGCTTAATGAGGCAGGAATGTGCTGACTTTGCCGGAACAAAACAGGGGTGGGAAAGGACGGACAGCTTTCCGCTTTCCGCTCCTCGTTTTTCCATCTGATTGCAACAAAATCAACTTTGACTTTTGGCTGGCGACTTGCTGCAGTTTTGCTGGCGGCATATGAGGACAATAAATTACAGAAATCATTTGTATTACTTTCGGGTGGGAATAGATTTTGCATTCCCCTCGGACAATGGCAGCCAAATGGGGGCTTCATTAAATGTTGGACTCGAGCCGAGAGCCAAAAACCAAATTGCACTCCGAAAATGATGATGCTTCTCGCCACTCGCAACCCAATAGCAAAATGTTTGCCATCGTTTTGGCCGGGCTAACACAGAAAAACACAAAAAGGGCGCCGGAAAGGGAAATGTGGTAGTCATAGGGACAGACATTTGAAGTATTAAATAATTTGGCGCCATTGTGTTCGCACTACAACCACAATACTGGAAATCCAGCCATGTTTGCCGGCATTCATGGGTTTGTGTATTTTCAAATTATTTCTTCATTTTCTGCACAAATATGCACAAATGAAATAGAAGAAAAAATACACAAGCAGCTGGCAAACAGGAAGAAAAAGTCAGAGTTGAAAGTGGAAACTGGCACAAAGCATTGTCCTTGTGGCTTCCGAGGAAGCCTTAAATAAGGATTGGCTCAAAATAGGATAGAGTATCATAAGCGGCTTTCTGAAATATATTATCGATGGTTATTTAGTAAATATCTGGAAATTATAACCTGAATTTATTCCAAAATTCTTTTGGCTTTTCCTAGTTAACTTTGGTAAGGTCATTAGATGGTCGTTCTAAACTTGGTTTTTCCCCAGTTTGTGTTTTCCGTTGTCATTATGTAGTTGTCTGCAATATTTGCCGTTTGATTCTTACAATTTTGCCAGCATGTCTGCTGGATGTTTGCATGCAGTGACAAAAGGATGATGATAGTAATGATGCTGCTGCACAACCTCCTTTGGCATGTTTTTCTACCCGGTTCTTAAAAGGAACAAGGGTATATTAAATCGTATGAATGTATGTAACAGGGAGAAGGAAGCTTTTCCAACTCCATTCTTGATCAGCATTAACAGCCGAGCCGATCTAGCCATGTCCGTCTGTCCGTCCGTCCGCCCGTCTGTGCGTCCGTCCGTCTGTCCGTATAAACTCTTAGATCTTGAAGACTATAATAGATAGAGAAAAATTAGTTTCATATTCAGAATTTCGATATTTCAGTTCAGCACAAGTTTGTTTTAAAAATCTGTTACCTTCTCCCACACTCCCGCAAACCGAGAAACTCTGTGGCGACCACAATTTTAGCTCTAGAGGTACGAAATACAGACATTACATTAGTAGAGCCAATATCTATCCGTGTTGTGAAAATCAGGCGGTTACACCCACTAAAACGGCAAAAAATGATCTAAAAATCAGGTGAAAACTGAGAACCGGGTATTTATAGTCGAGACACTCGACTATAATCGTTGTTACTTGTTATTTCTGCNGACATTACATTAGGAGAGCCAATATCTATCCGTGTTGTGAAAATCAGGCGGTGACACCTAAGCAAATGGCAAAAATGATCTAGAAATCAGGTGGAAACTGAGAACCGGGTATTCATAGTCGAGACCCTCGACTATAATCGTTGTTACTTGTTATTTCTGCCAAGCAAGCAACTCAGTCTCGGTCCTAACACATCGGCCCTTGTTGTCGTCTAGAATAAACAACGTAATTGCGAGTTTGTGTGGGCGACACGACAGCAGCATCAACTAGAACACCAGCAACGTCAACAACAAAGGGCAACAACTGCCGCAACTGGCAGGAAGATGGAAAATACTTATGTTTCGTACATCTAAGCTGGCGACAAATAATCCCCAAATGGGAAAATTTCTTGGCCATCGATGAGGAGAGAAGAGATGCCCGCTTAACCAGGCGGTCGGTCCATCCATCCTCTCGGCATCCTCTCCACGAGTATGTATCATAAATGTCAGCTGCTTTACGATCGGTTGCCCTTTGACTGTGGCAAAGCGAGGCGCTTCAAAAGAAGGCCGGAAAGGCCTGATGCATGCAACTTATACAAACAGGCATATACCAACAAGGGGGGGATAAAGGGGGAAGCAACAACGACGCATGCAACAATAAAATTTATAGCATACCGTGTATTAAACGGCACGCGGCTCATTCCCGGAACACATGTTGCATCTCCTCCAAGCAGCCATCGAGTGTTTGCAGGGGGCAGGTCCGAAGGAGGGCAAACTTATATGCACACTGGGTCGGAAATTAGTTCAAAAATTAATTAACTACAATAGTTCTGAATTTCGTATTGTACTTTTTTGGATATGTAATAGAGAACTACAAAAACAAATGAGAACAACTTATAAAAGAGCTTTGCTTTTCGCTCATCAGATTCCTGGGTGCTAGCAAAAGAAATTATATTACATAAATATATCATTAGGAAATACCCTTATGTTAAACCTTAAAAAATTGACCTAACGAGTAAACCATAAAGGATATCTAATTATTCTTATAAATATGAGAAAAGAAGCTTGGGTTATCCTTAATTATTGATAGGATTCCAAAATTTTGATTGGATTTATCTAGATTTCTAAAGTTTCTAATACCGTAGTATTGTATTAGTTTTCACGCTGTTTCCTATGAATCTAACAATTACAACAGATTTTAAATATTCCTCTTAATCCACCAGAGTATTGTAATAACTTCAAAGGTTATTTCCCTGCTTAATATTTCGAAACTGATTGAGTTTGAATTGAAACCCCGTGGACACTGTTCCCCGTGTCCCTTGCATGACATGTACCCAGCTTTGTTTACTTCATAATTTGTTTTCGCGTTGTTGTTTTGGGGGCAATGGTGGGGGCTGCATCTTTTCTGTTTCGACCACAGAAAAACCTTTCATTTTCCAGCTTACGTTTTTGTCTTTTAGTTGGCACCGCTCGTTTTACGAGCCTATCTGCCCGGGATTATGGCTGTTTGCTCTGCGCCGCCATCGCCACCGCCGCCGCTGCCCGGGTCACATTTTATTTTCGCTATTCCTCTTCCGCCGGCATCGCCTGTCATTTCCACCAAAAAGCCAATGGAAAAACAAGAAAAAAACGAGGAAAAAATATAAAAATAAACATTGTTTTTTCTGCCTTGGTTGGGCAATTAAACTGCAGTTTGGTTGTTAAACATTTATGCCATGCTCTCCGACTCTCTGACTCTTTGGCTTGTCTTGGCTTTCGGGCTGAGTGATTTGTTGTAAAATGTATAAACATCAAGGGGCGGCCTGCGATGCGGGGGCGTGGCCAAAATGCAACGACTTCGTCGGACGGCCGACGATCAAGTTGTCAACATTTTCGCCCCTCCCCCAACGGTTTAAAATTGCATGTACAAATTCAATTTGAATTGTTTGCCAATTTCATTTGGAACGGAGTGGCTTCTGTGCGAGGGGGGTGGACAAATGAAGAGGATTCCTGCGGTGCGGGGAGCGGGACAGCTGGCCACCATAACGGACATCCGGCTAATGCGATCCTTTCCATTTCTGGTTCCGGTCTACGCTTGCGCACCATTTTCACAACGCTCGCACTCGAGCGACTCGCTGTGCTCAACAATTTTCCCAAAATGAGTTGTGGAAATGAGGTGGGTGCACTGGAAAATCAATAAGAAAATAAAGGATATACATATTTTTAAAACATACATATTTTACCCAAGCAGATAAATCTTTAGATCAAGGCACAGCAGAATATCTGAGCCTTGACATTTGGCCCATAAGTTTATTAAAGTTGAACCTTAATTTTGGATAATTTCGGTATTTTTTTCCAGTGCGATTGCATGTCCACTGCCCCTATTTCACATGGGTCAGCGGTCGGTCCCCTGTCTTTTTTCCTCTTCCCGGGGATTACACGAAATAATGGCGCATAAATCCGGCAGCGGGAATGGCAATGGCAAATGCAATTCAATGGCCACTGATTGCCTGGTTGCCGCATTTTTGGTGGCAAGGGTCCGTCGAGAGTCCTTGTGAAAAGTGGGTTTCCCCTTGGAGTGCAGAGGGGGTGGAATGGACGTGGTCAGGGGATGACAAAGGAAATGGTGCTATATAGGTGATCATGGATGCGTAATTGTTTATTGGTTTTGTGTTAAGAATTTGTTGCGACGCAAACTGTGATTGTTTTTCTCAATTTTTGAAGAGCAGGGGGATAAGGAGGGTCACCATTGGTATTTACTTTTGTTTATGTAACTAAAGTTCCATTCTATCCCCTTTAGAAACGCTGTCATTTTTAAGGAAAATCATTATTTCCCTTCTCAAATTCCCTTTAAAAACTTCAAGTGAAAAGTTATGGCTTAATCCCAAGCATAAGTTTGCCAACTGCCACTGCAGCAGGCTAATTTGTGATTTTAATTTGGTTTATTGCCGCATAGACAGCGCAGAGTTGCCAACAAAAAAAAATATGCGGAATCGGGAAAAGCGAGAGGCAAAAATCCATGGAAATATGCGGAGAAATGGCCGCAGACAGACCGGGGCTTTCCTTTGCTCTTCCCTATGGCAGCGGGGGAAAATGGTGCAGCTGCTTTGAAGAGCCGCCAAGCGAGGACTCTGGCTAACCCTCTGCCATCCCCTTGAGCCACTGAATCCTTCGACAAAAATGTGGAAATTCAAGAGGTTGCCGCATGTTGCAAAATGTCGCAGTTGCCAAGGTCGCGTGTGGCACGTGATGTGAAAAATGAGCGCACACGGCGATCGGATCACAACATAATCTGGCCCCGAACCGAGGTTATCACTTTGGTAAATACTTCATCTGCTGCTCAGCCATCCCCTCCGCTGGATCGAATATCAATCAATTGGCTGGCAGTGTCACACGAGACTCCGTGTGCTCTGGGCCCTCTAATCACCCAAAAGATGTTCAACACATTTTGCAAATTGCATTCACTTTTCCAATTGTGGGAATCGAACAACGGAGTGCGACTTTTCTCGAGGGTTGCTCGAAGTGCGGGCCCCGAAATCGAAGGGGAAAATTACAGTTTCAATGAGTATAGCTCTTTGTTCTGTCGCCAGACTTGTGAAGGTTATCAGCCGGAGCGTCGCTCTCTTGGCGATAAGGAGCGGCTTCGGGAAATCACAATAATAAAAAATTGGAAATTAAATTCGAATACTCTCTCCAAACAAACGGCGGCTCATGTTACAAGTTTCGAGCTGAGCAACCGAGAATCTGGCATCAAATTCCAATTGAAACGAAGCATTAAAAACTCGAACCCATTTTGAAGTGCAAGCAGAAAGTGTTTAATGGTGATAAAAGAATCCCTAATGAATATTTAAAATTCCCTTTGCGAAATAGGTACCTAATCAGTGATAGTCATAGAACTTTTCACTCAGTTCACTCGGGAAATGCAGAGAATATTACTAGATTTGGATGCCAAAATTCAAGCTAAGGATAAAAACTCTAAGAGGAAATAGGGAAACTTAGAAGGACGATATGACTGGGAACTACAAAAAGATAACATCCACTCTGTAGTTGCTCAGATACAGAACGAAAATTATATAGGTACTACAGAAACAATTACAACTGTGTCAAAATGATGGTTATGAAGGTAAGCAAATTAGTGATAAACTAAGATGTTTTGGGCTTGAGATTGCCAATTCGTTCCGAGGTTCAAGGTTGCCAGATCAACGATTTCTTATCGGAGGTCCAGCATTTTTATAAACCAAGTCACCCAATCATAAACGTTATTCCCAGGGCGACCAGCAACCCAAATACTAGATGATGCCCATATATAATCCATGCAATTAGAGACAGCGCCCTGATAGATAAAAAAAAGCCGAATACCGGGAGAAAAAACATAAATGATGCGCTCAAACTGTAACAAATAAAAGAAAAAATTGTATTTTGTTCAAGTTTTTTGTTTTTTCCCCCGATTTTCTTTATAGCCAGCCCATAAAAGCCACACACATTCGAGGCAAACAGAGCCCCTGGATCCAATCGGGATGATACCATCATATCCGACCAGAAACACAAAAAACCAGCACTTGGCGACACTGACGCCGTGTGGTCCGCCGAGTGAGGAATTGGGTGGGGCGGATCTGAATGCGTATCGGAATTGGAGTCGGACTCCGGCTCTGAGTTATGAAACACTTTCCGCCCCTGTGGGGGAGGGGAGAAAACTGCGCCAAGAGAAAAACTCGTGCAATAAATAAAACACTTCAAAAGTGCACTTAAGATAACAACAAAAGCCATGAGGCCCGAGAAAATGAGACGAAAGTCGAAAGCAGCGTCCCCAAGAAGTGTGAGATGAAATGAGATGCGTTTCAAAGTCTGGATAATATGTGGGTCACATTGTGGTTTCCTGGGGGCTGGGAAATACAAGCCACATAAGCGACACTTTGTCTAGTAAGGTGTAAAGGTTTTGAAAAACTGAGAACACAAAGAAGTTTCGGTTTTTAAGTTCATCTTTGAGGATTTATTTAATTTCGCTTAGCAAATGGGAAACCCAAGCAAATGCAGACATCAGCATCCAGTTTCAATGTCAGACAGAATCAATAAATTGCAGAGAATGCTGTCATTGTTTGTCGGCATACTATAGGTATGGGCATACTACAGATAGGTATTACTTCCAGGTGATTTGCTGTGTGTGTCCATGCCTTACGCTCCAGTGAACTTCATTCGAATTTGGGCACAGTTTACCATGCAGGCCAGCCAAACGGGAGCATATTTTCCACGTGCACTGGGCTCGGGCAGGAGTCCAGAGTCCTGGATGCTGATCCGGGAATCGCTATCCCAAATATATACCGGGCGCACTTACGCCTGACTGGCTTTTTCACACGTTCTCGGGCATCCTGGGCTTTGGGGTTCTTAGGGCTCTGGCACTGGGCCCAAAAGCAGCGAATGCCCCGGGCCAGAGCCGGGGCTGGGGCCATAAAGCAAATTACCCAGGTCGTGGCTTCGGATACATATGGTTTCCCTTCGAGTGAGTCGACCCAGAAGTGGGTAGAGGGGGCGATGTTTGCCCAAAAATAGCTGTCAATTGGGCAATGCCAAAAGTTCTCCTGGGCACGTTTTCCACTCCAAACCCCCCCCCGCCCGAGAAGAAATCAAGGCAGGCATAATTTATAATTCAATGAGTTAAAGTTGAATGCAGCACGGCGTTTAACCCGCCATCATTAGCCGGGGGAACCGGAGGGTTAAGTGCGCGGCCCGGCGGAGGAGACTCAGGGAGTCGGACGCACAAGCTCTCGCACTTTAGCATACATCGGGCTTGTGGCCCTCGGGCGCATGCCACACAACTCACCTTGGAGCCAAACTCAGAAGCGAAGATTAATTGCCGCTGCCTTTTGTTCGACGACTATCTTGGGCCTCTCAGTGCGGGGAGTTATCCGTACATCTGAACTATGCATCCGAAGGTTGGCTAGAGGTGGCCTCCAGTCACGAGGCAAAACAAGGCTTACACGGGAGTTGCCTGAAATTCAATTGAATAGTTTTTCATTCAGGTTTAATTGAAATGCAAGGACAAGAGATTACTTTTTGGCATATCCAAGGCTTTCTACATTTATTATACATCCAAAATCCAGGGAATATTATTTTAGGGAGCTAAAAATTGTACTGTTTCTTGATCACTTATATTTAATTTATAAACTTAGAACCATAAACGAAGTCTTAGTAGTGGAAATAAGTAATGGGATTAACATTATATGATGCAAAACTCACGCTCCCATCGCCGATACCTGCGATAGCCGGCGTTATGGAATTTTATTCAGTGCCTCAACTCTGAGTACAATTCCCAACCAATTCACCCCAACCAATGCTCCCTGCTCCCTGCCCCCTGATCCCTACAACTCCCTACCTTAACCCCTGAGCGGCATCGTTGTCCCTCCGAATTCAACTCGAAAGGGCAGGCAGCACACGTAATTGCTTTTTGTTTGGCGTCTCATTTTAGTTACGGTCTGGCAACTGATGATGCTCATACGCACACGGCTGTGACTTTGGGTCTCCGAATGGAGTGCCAAGGAGCAGCACAGTGGAGTGGAGTGGATGTCGCGCCTACGAAAATAGGTGTCGCCAAGGCGATTAGGCCTGGCCAGCACACGACGAGTGTGGGGATGGGGATGGGAGCAGTCCAGTGGCTCCAAAGACCATGAATCAAAACTGAGAGGCAAAACACCGGCCCGGGTTGCGTTCGTTAACGCCGCCAAACTGTCAACCACACTCGGGTTGAGTTATGCTGCTCCCATTTGAATTATAGCCGTCGCCATGACCCCGTCGGCATACATCTCCAACCGCTTTTTAGGCCAGTTAGCCAAAAACCAAAAAGGGTTCTCATTTACCCAGAATTTGTTGGTCCTAACACACAATTTGTCCCCAGAAAACAACGATGGTGCTGCCCGATAATGCAGCAGCGAGTGATCTATTTGCCTCGATAAAAATTCGGACTCGGATTTAATTGAAATAGTGTGGCTGTGGTCTCAAGAGTGTGAGAACTCGAAAGTATTTGTGCATTCCTAATGTGGAGGAACATAAAGATAAGTATTTGCTTCATTAACGATCCAGATCCAAAGGCATCACTCCGCTCGTAAAAGTATAAAATTCATGTAATTTTCGGTGTGCCGGGGATTATGAAATCCACTTGGGGCATACATCACTGGGAGACATGTTTTATGGTCACACTTTAATTGACAAACAAGATCCATTTGTTTCAACATTTTGCATTACGTTTCCGCCTCATTGCGCATTCCATTCCAATTACAATTTCACACCATTTCCATTGGATAAAGAGCCCCGCCCGGCCCCCGGACCGATGTGTTCAGACTTTTGTTGTCTTCGACGTCTAGTCGGCTCATTAGGCATAATTTATGGATGCGTAGTAGCCAATAAAATATCACAGAGTGCGGGTTCCCCCTTCAACTGCGCGAAGAACTCTCGGAAGGAAAGGTGGGGCCCTTTTTTGGGGAGGGGAGCACAACTTTCTAAAATTTCAAAATCGTAGCTTCTTAGGCATGCGCACAAATTTATAATGCAATAAATCAGGGCGGAATGGCTTTTACCACGAACAAGAATCGAAGACTCGTCGCTGGCCAATTATTTTAATCGCTTTTGTCAAGCCACTGGCCTCGACCACATTTCAAGAATGCGCCTACTACACCCATATGCTATATATGCAAGATATGGATACGATGCGATGCGATGCGAAAGAAAGAACCACTCTGATTAAGCAATTCGGTGTGAAGTGCTTTTGGGGACAAAAGAGCTTTCAACACTCCAACGCCCGAGACAGCAGCGGAGGAATGCATCTTTAATGGCATCTGTCTCAAAACCCGCTGAATATCCATAAAAATACCCAAAAATTTACTTTCACTTAGCCCCAATAACCTGACTGACGACGGCACTCAGATCCACTCCAGATTGAGTGGCGCTTTTGGATGCATTCGTCAAGAGGTCGTAACGATCGACTAGCGATACAAACAAATTATAAAACGTATCTGTTTTATGGCTCCAAACCAGAGGGAACAGCTGAATTTTACACAAACAGAGGCGCCAACGGGAACATTTTGGTGTGCAACAAGGTTCTGTTTTGTCTCGAGGAATGGAATTGATTATTTTAAAATATTTAACATGTTTGGCAGTAAAACAAAAAGAATGGTTGATTATTTATTGTCCGCCGGGTGTTATATCAATTTTAAATCTAATTGTACAAACTTCCCCTGTGTACCTGCACAAACTGCAATTAATTTACCATTTTGCTTCGCTCTATTTTAAGGTTTTTGAGTCGGATAACTTACAAATTTTCCAGCTGTTCCGGGAATGAATATTTCCGACACGTACCTTCGGTTTGCTTAGCATATCTATCTGCCTTTCCCGCTTACCCCCATAAAAGCAATGATACCCCGTATCATGGCCCACCTTCTCAGCTGCTCGTTGCACAAATGGCAGGCAAACACCAAAACGCTTCAGCCGTGCAAACATATTTTCTAGGTTTTTTCCTCTATTGTTTGATTGCTTTCTGGCAATTACAAAATCTTCAGATAACTGTTCAGCCATTTCCCAGGAGAGTGTAAAATTCTTTAGAGCGTCTTGCAAATATTTACTGAAAATAAAGGGAACGAAAACAGTCTTTTGATCAAAGGCCGGCGACCGGGGGCGACCGAGTGGACGGACGCGTGCTCCGTTCTGGTTATTAATCAAAACAACATTTTTAATGATGTTGGCATGCGACAATCGCAATTGTTGCCACAGCCACCCAAGCCACCCAAGCTTTTCCCCTTTCTGTTGCACGTTGCATGGTGGCGATAATATTTGGATTAGTTCAAGTCAATTGCATCGGGGTGCCGGAGAAAAAAGTTGCTTAAAAGTACAACAAATGCGGCGCGTGTTTGGCGACGAATCTAATGTGGCACACGTGGCACACAGTGCGAATGTTGCACTCACGGTGGGTGGTTTTGAGTGGGCGGCTGGGCGGCTGGGCGAGTGGGTGGTTTGTGTGCTCCCAAAGATAGCCACAAGGCAGAGTTAAATGTTGTGTTAAGATTAACAGCAGCCGGCCACAGAAAGCAGCTTATCGGGTCTCGGTTTCTGCGGGGAAGTTTTGTACCTTTTGGGGGAAGGGTTTTCCACACCATCGACGTGCCAGGCATTAGTAATATCTGGGAAATATATATATATATCCCTATATCCCCTCATGTTGTAGTGGGGTTAATGCGGGCGACAGAAAATTTCGAATTTCCTTTCGTTTTTTTTTTGTGTTTTTCTGCTATGCCTGTTGACTGCTAATGATGCCGCAGGAAGTTGCAGAGCAGGTGCTGCTGGCACAGAATCGGTCAAAAAAGAGGAAAAACCCGGCGGGCAGGAGGGACATCAAATATGCTCACACTCTGCATAATTTATGGCACATAATGCCAAGCCAGAGGGAAAAAAAAGCGGGCCGAAGAGAGTGTTAAATGCTATGTAAACTTGGCTGGAAAACTCAGTCAACTTATCAGTGTGTTGGGCAAACGAAGTTGTAGGAAATGGAGGGGCATGTTTAACACCTCGCAGGCCTTGTGGGTGGTCGTCAGGGTTCACAGATAACGAGAAAAGCAAAGAGGTCATTTCGTGGAGGACGATGGGATTCGATTAAACGAGATTTCAGCTCCTGTCACAGCTCAACTCAATTTAATTGAAATATATTTCGTCTTTTTGCCATTTCTCTAACAAATCGGAAACTATTACCATTTGTTTTTCCATTTCCCAAAAGTGTGGCAGAAACAATTAACTCGAAATCAGACGCATTCCTTGGAAATTTATGGCAACCAGCCACATGCATCATGCTTGCAACCAAAAGCTGCACACCTGAGCACATTTACTGGACCTCACAGACAGCTGCCACGCCCCCCTCCGCCCCGCCTGCACATCCTCCCTTCCGTGTCCAGCGGGCAAATTGAATGGCAAATTTGTCTGCACGCAGCAGCAGCAACGGCAGCAGCAGCAGCAGCAGAAACATAAACTTTTTAATTGAAAAACAATTTTTTCCCTGGCAACATTTCTTTTTGGGTGGAATTTCTCTTTTTTCTCACATGACAGGGGGGGCCGCAAAGTTCGCCCAAGTTTCATAAATGTTATTGAGTTTTTCAAGCAATTTGTGTAACTAGTTTTCATCCGAGGGGTTCGGAAAATCGAGGCGAGTGGGAAAGCCTCGCCGTTTATTGACTTGACTTCCGTGCGTATGTCGCAATTTCCGGTTTATGGCAAACGAAATAAAAACGTAATTTAATGTCACGCGAACCGATGTGATGGGACCCCGGGCCATGACCTCTGCCGGCCCAGCCACCTATGTACCACCCACCACCTTTCCAATAGAACGTTAATTGAAATCGTAAGATTTGCCACTTTACACAGGATGTTTGGGGAAGCGACACAAAAAAAAAAATGATATACTGTGAGTGTGATGGCCAGGCAATTAGGGAAAATCAAATGCCATCACCCGGAGACAACTTTATTGAATTCAATTATAATTTTCACACCCAAGTGCGAGTTGTGCGATTGAGTTTCCAGGCGGAGTGATGTGTGATTGCGTTGCGAGCTGGGGCTATTTGTGTGTCATGCAAATGCATTTGGTCGTATTGGTTGATTTTATGGCTTGAACGGCTAAAACCAGGTCCAGCAAGAGATGAGTGGTTTGCGAGGCACTGAAATGTTTAGCCAGCAGGCGGCGAGGGTGGCCTGAAAGATATTTAACTAACTAAATAGAGGATTTTATGGGGTATCGGGAGTACAAAAACCTCTTTAAAACTGAANAAATGTGTCTATATTTTTATGAGCAAAACTGAGGATTTTAATCATCTTGAAAAGCTGTCTGTATGCCTTAACTTTAAGTTATTAAAACTCTTAAATCCCACCTCCATCGACAACACTTTAGATATGCCTTTTTAGCCAGTCACCTCACAAGTATAATATGTGCATTGATCCACTCACAAAATGCCCATAACCATAACTCATCGATCGCCTCGCGTTGAACTTATCGCACCCGTGTGTGCTTTTTGTGGGCCAACACACCTGTCCCGGGCTCGGAGTGGCCCTGCTGGGAGTGCGACTACCAACTATCAGCCGGGAACTGCAACTGCCAAGTGCCAAGTGCCAAGGCGGTTCGAGCCAGTAAAGTCACCTTGTTTATGGCGCCCAGAAACTGCGGGTGCTCTTCCTTAATCGAAGTCGCGGAGCCAAGAGGCTAAATGCAAGTCCGAGATGCGGGCTGGATTAACGTTCAGGCGGATCGGATCAATCGCCGCAGATTGCGATGATTCCGGCGATTCCGGGGAGTTCAACAAACTAAACAATGCCAGTCAGCCAGCCACTGCGAGGGAGATGCTTTAATTGAATTACCATTGACCGTGCTGGCTGGACTTCAAATCAAGTATTGAATCGAAGGGGAAATCATGTGAAAAGTCATGAGTTCGCATGTGCGAGAGCTGCCACATTAGTGCATAATTTTCGGCACGCCCCCCGTTCGGTGCTGACGCCTCCGTCTGGCGTCTTAATTAACCGCCTCGCTTAGAGCAGAAATTAACTCGATTGCGCCTTAATTAGCCGCTCGGCGTTTAATGAACTCCAAATGCAGCAGAAGCGGCAGCAGAAGCAGCTACCGATTGTGTGGGAGTTGCAAGGGATTTTTCATGAATGGAAGGGGAAAATATAACATAGAGCAAAGCCAACGAGGTTGCAGGGCCAAAGAGGTAAACAACAAAAGGTCAAGGCAGTACAATTACAAGAACCTTTAGTTACAAGAAAACATAATGTATTTATGATTGATACTTATTACTTACATTTATAGCCGAATATTCTTAAACAGCTGAGTCGATCTAGCCGTGTCCGTTTGTCCGTCCGTCCGTCTGTCCGCATGAATGCATAGATTTTGGAAACTATAAAAAATAAAGAGAAACTAATCACACATTCAGAATTTGGGGATACCAGTTCAGCACAAGTTTGTTGTAAAAATCGGCTACCACTCCTCGCATCCCCGTAAACCACCAAATGCCGTGGCATCCACAATTTTAACTTAAGACGCACTAAATTTGGATGGTATATTGATAGACCCAATATCTATCTGTGTTGCAAAAATCAGCCCACTCGCGACCACGCAAATTGTAAAACTTTGTTGTGCCTACCAGCTTCTCTATAGTAAATGAAATCCTAGGATACTAACGAGATGGAAAGTTAAATTTTGAGTTTCAATATCCGAATTTGTAATATTAATAATTGAAGTTTTGAAATTCAATTCGTAAAATATCTATGTATAAGCTCTATATGAGTAAGAAGTAGAAAGTTTCCTATCAAAAGTAAATAAAAATCCCTTGAAATGTATACAAACATTATTATATTTTTTAATGTTAACCCAGAATCCAAAGTATAAACACTTAATAGGGCAACATAAAGGAGTCAAGCATCCACTTCACTTGACTTTATTTCCCTTGGCATTGGCTCATTTAACTTATCGACTTCTAATCAATACCCATTGTAGCATCAATAACCGCATAATCAGTGTGCACCTTTCTGTGGTCAAATCGGCACGCGTTCTGCCATTTTTCCGGAACCCTCCACCAGCCTTCCGGCCCGTGAGCCCTTCACCGCACGGCCCATTGAGTGTGCAAATAAATGCGCTTAATTAATTGCATTTTTGCACTTTCAAGAGGCGGCCCGGCCCTTAAAGTGGCCGCCTACAATCGCATGCGGAAAGCGAATGCGAATGCGAATCGAAATCGAACGCAGGCGGCGCAGGGCAACTTCAAATATGCATCAATAAACTCAATTAAACGTAAACGAGAGTGCGCTTCAAGCCAAATGCACAACCTGGGCATGTGGATGGAAAACCGCGGGAGCGGGAAATCATCGCCTTGTGGGAGTAAACGATGCGCGGACCATGACGATGACGATGATGAGGTTGAGGATGATATTTTAGTTTGGGTTTTATCTGAACATCTGCGGGCATTACGTAGGAAGTTGGGGATTTGCTCAAGCGCTTGCAATTCGCTGGTATTTATGTATTTGTCCATGCCACTGCAGAAGTCTTCCGAGTAACCATCTCTGGCGTGTTGTTTGCTCTGAGCTGGCACTTCCTGTCAAAGGGTATTTCTCAGTTTACGCCGCCGTCTTTCAGCGGCCCTGCAACTTCATTTGTTGCTAAACAACATTTGGACACTGAATCAATCTCAATCATGGTGCATGCTGATTGAAGGGCGCCCCAACCCCCCAAAAAAAAGCTGGGGCGAAGCTTCCCCCAAATTAGCCAAAAACAAACAATCGGAAAGATCAAATAAATAAATCAAATTGGGGTTACGGGGTGAATTTCAATTCGAGATGGGAGATGGATTTATGATTTTACAAGTTATTTTTCTAGATGGGGTTATACCTAATATTACTACCATGTTCTTTATATTATTAATAACGAGGAAATATAATTAGAATTAAGATGAAAGCTTTGGGGGCTTGTCTTTGTATTAAAACTGTTTCTAGAGTATTGTATTGTTTTATAGAAATTATATTTATATAGTATACAATCTATAAAACCTATATATCTATAGTTTAGAATCCCTACCCTTACGCTATCATCTCTAGCCCGAACTACTTCCACTTGTTTTTCCAAGTATTTTCATTTACTTGAATTTCACTTTGAAATGCAAACCAGACAAAAGCGTGGCGCACAGCGCATCCGCTAATTACGCACCACCCACCCACCGATTGCCCCACCCACTCGCCGCCGCGCCCCCACCATTTTACACACCCATGGAAAGTGTAAACAATTTTTGGGAATATTTTCCCAAACACCGAGCAACTTAGACAGCAAACTTGGCAACCCTTTTCGAGCTGGAAACTTTTCACCCGCTGACTGATGCACCACCAACAGGCGGTGGTGCCGGAGGGGAGCGTGGGCGGTGGTGGCGTTGGGCGAGCTTTACAGATCAAAGTGATATTTTTTGTGGCTGCAACGAGCTGCTTCTTGTGCCGCTTTGACGGAACCAACAAACATGTACGCCACTTTATTTACATTGGCTTCCGGTTGAATTCGGTTTTCCCCAGCTCCCAGCTTTTCCTTTTTTTTTATTTTGGTTTTTCCCTTTTTCAATTGGTATTTCAGCATTTGTTGTTCTAGCGAAATAAAAAGCAAAAAATATGCTTTTCAGCTTTCGTTTGGTAAACAATCGACGGGACAGAAAATTTGGGAAACTGTTTGGGAAAACATCAAAGGGCTTCGGGAGGGGAACGAACGTATTTAAATAATAGTTGACCCATCGCAGTATTACGAAAGATAATCGCAGATATGCGGCTAAAAGCTTTCGGCCTTAAAGATTATCTAAAGATTTCAGTGGGTCAGGCCGAAAAAGGTAACCTAATTTGCGTGCGCAGCACGTTTCCAGCTGCTTATTAGAAGAGACAAAATTTACCTAATATTATCAGAGCCGTTTATCGGAAAGCCATAAAGTTTTCATTATTACACGGGACCCGGCCCCACTCCTGTTTTAATTACGTTTCATATTAGGCCCGAAAAAAGGGCCAAAGCCCAAATGAAAACAAAGCCAAAGACAATCACGTGCCATGCGCAGCGTTCTAAATTTCAATTGAATTCAATTTAATTAGCCGAAAGCGTTAGAAAAAGAACCATTCCGGGGGCGACATTGTCGTGCCTGCCGCTGGATAATTGTTAATTTGTATGCCCCGAGAGTAGAGGGCAGCCAGATTCTGAGGGCGGAGCCCCTGACATAATTTGCATTTAATAGTTCTTCTTTTTCCAGCTAAAATTATCTGTTTTTTCTTGGCTTGGTTTATTTGCGTCGTGATTCAAAGGAAATGACATGAATAAAAATTGTTTGGGGGCAGCTGAGTTTGTTTTGATCTGCGGAGTGAACGTGTGTGAATGTAATAACAAACATATGCACAGCACAGAGCTTACTTTGTACTCCTACGAATTGACTGACTGCATTCAGGGCTTTGTTTATTTAAGCTGCACTTTTGAAAGCGTCAACAAGTAAAAACGACTGTAGGCGAGTGTCTCGACTATGAATATCTGGTTCTCAGTTTTCAGCTGATTTTTAGAACATTAAAATAGCATTTGCGCGGGCGTAAGTAGGCGTAACCGGGTGATTTTTGCAACACAAATAGATACTTGCTCTACCAATGTAATATCTGAATGTTATAACTCTAGAGTTAAAATTGTGGACGCCACAGAATTTCGCGGTTTGCGGGGGTGCTGAGCTGGTATCATATAATTCTGAATATTTTATAGGGTTTTCTCTATCTATTATAGTCTCCAAGATCTAGGCGTTTATACGGACAGACGGACATGGATAGCCGAGTCGATAGCTGTAGAGGCTGATCAAGAATATACGGGTAAATTCTTTAGGGTCTCGAAAACTATTTCTTCCTCCTGTCACAAACATTCGTACGAGTTTAATATACCCTTGTTCTTTATAAAAACCGGCTATAAAAACAGACAAATACGTCAGAGGCGTGACTCACTATTCGGGAATTTATTCCGCACATAAACATCAATGATATTCATTTCTTTCTTTTAGCGTAGACACAAAATAAGTAAATAAATAATATAGCACACTTATTTTATAGTAAAGAATAAAGTTGGGACCAACAAAGCCAAAGCAAAATGCCAGAAGTTTTAATTAAATTCCATAAGTTTAACCACATGTACATGTGTTACATACTTGTTTATGATAGTTTGTCGATCACTCCATTACGAGTACAATTCGAACTGAATAGAAAAGCAGATGCGTATTTAATGTGAAACCATAATTTGCAATACTGCACAGCGATGTAAATGAGTTTTGGGCTCGGTCTTTTGCGGTCTTCTGTGGAAATTCAATCAGTGACCGGGAAGCGACGAGTGGGAAATCGGGGAAACTGGGCAACTGAGAGCTTATCAATGGCATACGCATTTCAAAGCAAACATTTTAGGCAGATTTGTGCACACAACCCAAAACCGAAAAGCGAGGGGAGTATGGTAAACATCGCCATAGACAGAGCAAACCTAATGTGCGCCGAGTGTATCTTTCGGGCATGTTCAAGGACAATACAAGCGGGCTGGACGGCTGCATTCCATTTGCATCCGCATCCTGGTACATATTTATTAATTTGTTTATTTGTATTTACACGCTGCTAACATATTCATAGACAATTGGCAAATGTAATTAAATACGTTTACCAAAGCTCTTCCCTTTTGCCCACTTGCTCGAGTCCCCCATGTTTTTGGGAAAACTCTGATTTTCCCAAAACATTCGGTTGCGATTGGGGTCGGGGTTCGCTTTGTTTTGGTTTGGCTTTGTATGACAACATGACATCCATTGCCAAATGCGAGATACATTTCCTCTGCGGCATAAATAATAGCCAGCAAGTCACACAAATATGACAAACGGAAGCAGATAGGCCTGTGTGCTCATTGAAATTAAACATGGGCAATTGTTAATTAGCTAATTAGGATTGCGGGATTGCCAAGAAACGGAGGATTTCGGGGTTTCAATTAATTCCAATTGAGATTGTCCTAGAAAAGAGGTAAAATATATCTACAAATTTTCCTGTGGGAGTGTTTTTTATTGTCCTGCCACCCCCGCAATGGGTTCCCATCTGCTCCGTCCGCTCGCACTCACATCAACTGTCGACTTTATGCTAACGTTCCCGGGAATATCTATTCAAGTCAGTCTAAACAATTGCCGGGTAAAAGTTTTGGCACCGATTCGAGAGTAAAACTTTCCTCTTGTTGACAATTCTTTGTTGGCGCAGCTGAGCCGGCTCCTGCCCGGCTTCTGCCTCCAAGAAACTAAATCCAAATCAAATGGCGCAAAACTTTTCCGCTCCAACGGGGTTGACACAATCGCAATCGGACTTTTCCAAGGACTCGGGATGTAAGCGGGACTTAGGCGGGATTAACAGAGCCAACAAAAAAGCATACAAAAAAAAAAACAAATAAAATTGTCAGCAAGGGAATCTAAATTTATAAATGGCCATCAAGTGTTCTCGGGTTGAAAGTCTGACTTACATTTGTCAGGGCCGTCTCACACGCCCAGGAACACCGAGGAGGAGCTCTTTGCAATTAGTTAATGTCATTTGATAAGCAACAACTTAATCAGCAGACGCTGCGGCGGCGAAGAGGAAAAGGTCAAGTATTTGTAACTTCTGCTAATTTGTTGTGTCCCTGGGAAAACGTGTGTGTCAAGTGTTGTGACTTTGTCACGTAGCGAAAACTTGTCTCTGGTCTCTGCTGCTGCTGCTGCTGTAACCCCGAACCCGGCAACGTCCCGTCGTCCCGTCCATTTAGTTGGCTAATGAGACCAACAGCCCGGGGCTGGCCGGGCCGGCTCTTGGAGTTGCCGGGCCCAAGTTGCCCCGGCCAGAAAATTGACGGCAGCTGCAAACACCGACGATACCGAGGGGGGACGCGGTGCGACCGAAAGGGGAAAGACAGGGGGCGGATATGGCAATTTTTGTGCCTTGAAATCGATATGGCATCAAAGGCACACAACCACGGAGCCAGGGAGGCACATTATGCCATTATCAGGGGACGCGACGGACCGAGGAGAGGTCGCCGGCAGCCACAGAAAACAAAAACATTTTCCAGATATATTTTTATTATGCTAAAATAATCGCACATAGGCCAATGGCAGTGGCATGGGAGGCAGACAAGTGGGAATGGCAAATTATGAATATGTCCTTAGGTAAATGGCCAATAAAAGGATCTCTATTTCAGCAACGTTTTAATATTCAAATTGGGCGGATTGAGTTGTGGCATTTAGAGAGATTTTATGCCTTAATAAGGAGAGATTACTTTGAAGTAGTCTTGTTAATATCAAGAAATCCCGATAGTTTTCTTGATATATGTATATTTTTTGCCCTACCCGTTCCACTGTGCCGCTGGGTGGGTGGTGGAGTATGCCACGGATATGGTTGTAGGGGACCGATTCCGATTCCGAGCGCGAGACCGAAGCCAAAGTTACCTTTTCGGTTAGCAAAGCAACAAATTATCTGCGAGATGCATCTGAATATTGCAAACAAAAGATAAAAGCCGAAATGCAACGACAACCGACTCATAGTTGGCTGCCACAACAGCCGCAACATGCCACGGATGCTGTCCGCCCCTCCTTTCTTTGGTGCCCTATCCACGGTCCCTGTCCCGGCCCAATCCGAGAGTCCCCATCGCCATCTCCATCTCCGCGTCCAAGTCCATGTCCGTAGCGGTTTGCCTTTCGCTTGCAGCCACGCAAAAGGTGATTTATTTGAACATGGTTATCAACTTAGTAGAATAACAGGAGCAGCCAAAGCGCCGCACCGCCAACAACAACCACAATGGGGATATAGCGGATCCCCCCAAAAACAACAGGAAAAAACTATAATGCTACGATTGGGAAACTTGTGGGTGTCATGTCTTGCAACTCTAGGATACCCATTGTATCTTGCAGAGGTATCTTGCAGAGTTTATACAAAAAACATATTTATTTTAGGTTCAAAACTATATGGGTATATTTATAATATCCAATTTCGAATTAAAAACGTTATTATGAGTTATAATATCCAGGTTGTTAAGGACCACAATGGTCTGTCTTCCCAAGGAGATTAACCTAACCTAACCCATAATATCCAGAAATGTATTGCATTATCCTCGTCAATATTCAATCGTAATAGCTTGGGAATCAAACTATGCCGCCAATCTATGTTTTAATAGTTGCTAAAGCTTTGTAATTGTTAATTTTTATAGCTACCTTTTAAATTTGATCGTATCCTTACTTACTTTATATGTATAAACCTAGAAACTCGGAGCTATCATTAGTTTAATTTAAGACTCCCCTGGATGTCCAACAATACCCTCTAAAATGTGATCCCTGGGTATCAAAACAACAATGAAGAGCAAACAATGCCAGATGGAGAGCAGCAGCACCGGCAACGTGCAACGTGCAACTTGAACTTGTGCTCTGACTTTGGATCTGGCTCTGTCTCTGTCTCTGTCTGTGGCTCTGGGTTTGGGTTTGGGTTTTGGCTAGAAA
The DNA here is from genome assembly GCA_021223825.1 of Drosophila ironensis. Taxonomy (NCBI): domain Eukaryota; kingdom Metazoa; phylum Arthropoda; class Insecta; order Diptera; family Drosophilidae; genus Drosophila; species Drosophila ironensis. Next base: position 1,042,727 of record JAJJHQ010004879.1, read on the forward strand.
GTGCACAGCCGTAAGATACGATTGCATTTACATGCATCCCATATCAGCGCCTGCATCGGGGCGTGTGTTTCTGTCCGTCCGTCTGTCCGTATGTCTGTCTGTATGCCTCTGCCCCCGCACCATCTCTCTTCCTGAGTCAATATCTGCATCTGTCTGTCTCTATCTGACCGTCTGACTCCCAGTGCGCACCCAAGACACACACCCACAGCTGCAGCGGAAGGCACGAAGCCGGAGACCTAAAACTGAGACCCCAAGACCACTGGGAAAAACCAGAAGTGGCTTACGAATTCAAGCTCTGAAATGGGAGATTTATAATTATAAGTCACTAAAAGGAATGCTACAGAAATACATGGGTTTAATAACTACAATAAAATCTTATAAAACTTCTCAGTTTCACAATTTTTCAAATACTAATTAGTTATACAACATCATTATCATTTTCACACATTTATTAATACAACCGCCAAAACAATTAGGCGCCAATAACGCTGATATATATATATGTAATCCTCATATTTCTACCTCTATGTTGTTATTTTACATTAAACATGCTGTACAGATTATACACTCATTAATAATAAACTAAGCTCAAACAAATTAACAATCTATTCTTCTCTGATTTTGTAGTTCTCTATTACTTAAAGTTTCGCAACACAGTGACAGCATCCATCACTAAAGATATTTCAATGCATAGCTTGTTTTTTATATTTCTTCAATTTTTATACATTTTTAATTTTATTAATTTTGTTATATTTTTCCGAGTGCATTGCTACCCATCCCAAAGGCCCCACACCCATGAAGCACCGACAACTATACCGAAAAGAGCAACCGGCATACAATTTGGCCGGCAGCGAAATTTATTTGAAATCAATGCTTCTTGTTGCATTCTTCAGTTGCAGCGGCATCGTCGGCAGCAGCCACAACTTTTTGACTCTGGTTGCAGCGGCTGCTGCTGCTGCTGCTCCTGCTGCAGTTGCCGCCGGTAGTGGAAAAAGGTTCTACATTTCGACTGGCAGAGCATATGGGTTTTCCAAAGAGATCGATCGACGTCCATCCGAGGGTAGGGGAGCCCTTAGAAATACAATGGTAAGTATAATGGGAGCACACCACCTCTGAAAAGAATGTTACATGCATGCTCAGTTTTTGATTTTCAATAACAAGATTGATAGGCATCGATTGTTAGGGAAAAATTAATAAGCCGACACCCCGCAGATGTGATTTTGAGGTATTTTGATACCTTTTAAAAAAGGTTAAAGCTCATCATTGGGGTTGCCAAGACCGAAGAGTGCCGAAAAGCCTGAAAACTTTCCTTGCACTTGCCATTAGAGTCCCCAGACACTCCTTCACTCCTACCACAAAAAAACAAACCAAACACTCTACGGGCAAACAACAGAGAGACAATAATTGAATATATATAGGAATTGGAATTGTTAGAACCGATATGCAGCCGCACAAATATATGTATATTGTATGATGATTTCAAGCAGCCCGGCAGCTGGCCCCGAGAACTTTGTCCGCCTCTGTCAGCGCTCCACCGGTGCGCTTGGTCACGAGTTTGGGGCGATGTTAACACCGCCTTGACTAAAGATTTCAGATTCAAGCCGAAACGGCCGATTGCAACTGCAACTGCAATATTATTCGGCCATTAAGCGGGCAACTAGCAACGGGCATTGCAAAAAAAAAAAAAAAAAAGACAGCTAAAGAATAATAATGAAGTCCGGAACGGTAAACGCTGCTCCTGGTCAGAATAATCCAATGGAATTGAATAATTTCATGAACTATTTTCATATTTTATGGTAATCCCGTCAGTCATGTGTTATAAATATTGATTGAAAATGTATTTTGTTTAACCGAAATAACTTTCCAGCTCAAAGCTGAATTGGCTGGGGTTTTTTTTAATTTACAAAGCAAAGTTTACGCTTTCCCGAAAAATCAAAAAATACACAACAACGAAACGCTCCTTCCTACCAACCAACCAACAATGGGGGAAAAAAACCGACTGAATAAAGATTGTTTAAATCAATAGGCGCTGACTGGGCGGTCGACTGGCTGCCTTTCGGCTGTAAAAGTGTGAAATGCCAAATGCCTTTTGCCTTTCTGTTTGCCAATGCATTTAGATGCACTGCTGCCCGTCTGTCCGTTTGTCCGTTGGTCCGTTTGTCCGCTGTCCGTTTGTCCGTTGTCCGCCCCGATCTCTCTGTCCGTCCAGCAGCTCTGGGGCTTATTTCATTTTCTTATATTTGGTCATTACGAGATGGCGACTCTGTCTGTCGGCGAATGCGCTTTGATTAATGCCACAAACTGCACACACACAATATTCAATGCAATGAGCGCGGCAATGGGGAGCGGGAGTTGGAAATCAGGGGCCATGGGGCTATAGGAGATCTTTGGTAGATCTGCACAGGTTTTCGGTTTTCGGCCCCGCGATTCACACACATTATTCATGTGCATTGTTCGGGGCAAAATAAACACAAAATCTAGACGCAAGAATCTGCAACCATTCTTTAGTCGACCGCCCCCCCGTTCCGCCCTTCGGTTGCACCTCCTCCCCCGGTTTGGCGGTGCAAATTCAATGGCTCTTTGCATACATTTGCGTTTAGGCAGCCATGCGTAGCCCGCTCATTCGCCGCCAACCGAATCACAATCAAAACCAGAAGACGGTGGACACTTTTCCAGGGGATCAAATCGAACTCGGAATGCCCTTTATTATTGGTGTAGCAATGTTCCAATAATAGGCATATCTATTGCAAATTTCGGAGATTTTTCCAACCCAAAATAACTACAGATATCATTTAATATACTCCAATGATCTAAAAGTAATAAATTGTGAAATCACTTACATATATCAATTAATAAATTATGAAATTCCTTACATATCCTTACATATTCCTTACATATACACCAATGATCCCAAAGTAATACATTTTTTCAGAATGTAAAACATTTCCATGAAGTTCTCAAGGTTTTTAATAAAAATTCCTAGAAATGCTTGTATGATTTTAAAATCGAGATTATATGTTATCAGACAAAGTTTATGTTAAATACCTTATTGGATTTGATGATTTCAGAAGAGCAATTTCAGTTAAACCATACAAACTTGAATAAGTTTACAATCATCATTGTTTAAATTAGTCCATTTTTTCTGCGTTTCTACTTTTTTTTAGAAAATTGTAGTTGAAATAGTAAATATATTATTATTACTCAAGGTATTTATGGAGAAGCGGATCGTACCATTGATTATTTTTTTTAATTTTGTTAGTTCCCTTCTCTTGCTAGAAAGCAATTGTATAAGAAATATTCTGATTTAGAGCCTTGGAAAACCCCAGTTCCTGGACTCAACCCAGCCAATATTATGATAGGATGCCTCTTGAATCCTTGAAAAAGCACTGAGACCTTTGCATACCCTCGAATCTATCAGAAGCCAAGCTACTCGTAGTCCTCGGCGAAGTCTTTCCAGAGTCGCCAGCGGCAACGAAAACAAGAACAACGACTTGAACCGAAACAGAAACGAGGACGGCGAGCTGCAACAATGGCCATTGAGTTGCTGCCACTGCTGCGAGTCTGGCCAACAAAAAAATAAAATAAAACCAAATAAAAATAAAAAACAAAGGCCAAAATAACAACAATGCACAAAAAAGAGAAGGAAAAGCGGGGAGAAATATGTATATCAGATTTAAAATAAATGTAACTGCGCGGCTCATTATGCCGCGCTTACACAGAGTCGGAGTCAGAGTCGCGATCCGCGATCCGCGGGGCAAGGATTGGGGGCAACCCCACTGAAAAGCAAATGGAGCGAAGGCTGCGCATGCTCAGCAGCTTGGCTGCACTTAATGGCCTGGGCAATCAGGCTGGAAGTGGATGAGAGGCCTTTTGGCCGCTTCCCTGCCTGGCTGGCTAGCTGGCTGGCTGCCTTTGCCATTGCAGCGACTTTTGAGGTTCGGTGGGTCCAACATGTTGGCTAGTTAAACGGCAGGTAAATCGTACAGTGAGCCCTCTGGATAGGCAATTATTTCCCAGGACTTTAATTTGAATAATTAGCCAAGGGGAGGTTGGACTAACAAGATTAACCTGTCCAAAGGTTTGACATAGCAACTCTAGATTTTAGGCGAGGCAAGGACTACAAAAAAGTGCTGTGTTTAAGCTTAAATTATGCCTAAAATTTCATGGATGAAAGCCTTAAGATTACCTGTATTATACCGTTTTGAAATTATGATTTTTCTCATAAAAAAATCCCGAAAACCATCTAAATACTGCAGTTTATACTCACGAGTCTCCACTGTGTATCTAGTTGGGAATCCACAACGCATTTTGCGCATTTAAATAAACATTTCTCAGTTGAATGGAGGCGGCGGGTGCTTGGGGAGGCAGCGGTTGGGGGCATTGTTTGCTGGAAACGTTGCAAATAGAAGGAAGATCCACGGCCGCAGACAGCCAGCGCGGTATGAGTTGGCCTAACGAGGGGAACACGGGGTCTGGCAAACACTTGGACAGCCGAGTTAGAGATACTTTCACTCCGAAAGAACAAAGCTAATGTGCTGTCTTTCAGCACGTGCATGCAACAGACCTGCCNCAACGCGGTATGAGTTGGCCTAACGAGGGGAACACGGGGCTGGCAAACACTTGGACAGCCGAGTTAGAGATACTTTCACTCCGAAAGAACAAAGCTAATGTGCTGTCTTTCAGCACGTGCATGCAACAGACCTGCCACAGGCCTGCCCCGCCTGCCTGCCGCTCATATTTGCATGATCATTTCATATTTCCCCCCGTCCGAATTCTGTCTTTCTTTTTGTGGAAGGAGCGGCAGCGCAGAGCAAACAACTTAATCGATTTGCGTTCATTTGCAATTTGTAATCGAAATGCACCTCTACCTTGGCCCGCAGCCCGCCGTTCGTGCAACGTGTGCTGCACACATGCCGCAATTTGTTGCAGCGATTAGTGGAAAAAATTGCATTGCCATGGCTTATTAATTACCCACGATAGCAGCCACCAAGTGCAGCATATTTGCAGTGAATTTTTTTGCGATTCCAAACAACATTTCCATGTTCTCCAGGAACGTTCTTAGCATTCGCTGGGAGTTGATGTTGCTACTTTTGCGGCAATTTGAGTGGCTAATTATCATGGGAACGTTATTTATTGATGGCGAGTTCTCGGTTGTCATCTTGGCGGGGTGAAAGCTGTATTGGAAGCTTTGAAGTTAATTTATCTTATAAAGCACAGGATAGGCAGGACATTGCAAGTATTACCTCTTTAATTCATATTTATATTTGGAATTACCCTTTGCTTATATAGTTTAGACATTCACAGCTTATTCTTTTTGGGAGCACTGCGAGCCAAGTGGGCTATGGAGTGCCCACCGCTGGTTTAAAGACTCAATTCCTCTGCCAAATGCTTGCCAAAATTAAATAAAATATAATTCCCACCGAAGGACATTGTCCCTTGAGCAATAACCTGGCGTTTAGCAGTTTTAACGCCTTTTTAACCCAAAGCGGCGATAAGCGGCGGCAGACACGCAATGGCAATGACCAAGTATCCCCGACACCAAAGTGTTGCATGTGGGGATTCCCATCGCTCCTCCCCCCAAGCGTCCTTTCAACTGTCACGCCACCGGACTGTGTGAGCTTAAAGGATGCTCTGGGTGTCAACAGTGCCAGGTCGTATCATTATCACGCACACGGGCGGAGGGGGGCCGGCCTTCTGCACAGATCGTATGCGAAACTGAAGTACCTGAGCATCCCCGAGCACCTGAGTATCCAAGTATCTGAGTATCTGCTGTGTGTCATTAGGCGCAACTTGCTGTTTGTCACCTCGTTTCAAGTGTCCGGTAATGAAGTCAACTGAGTCGCCCGCACCTGGAATTCTCGGCCGGCTCTCTCGGGGTCTCCTTAATCTCTCCAGCACACCTGACCACCACACGCCATCCCTCGGCTGCCAAATGTTTCTGCCACAAATTCATTGCAACATGCTGCCAGCGATGTGGAACTTGTTTCACTTCCACAGCGTTCCTCTTGTTGCTGCCACGTGTTTTGAGTGCCATATGTTGCCAAGGCAGCTGAGTAGCGTTTGCAACAAGGGGCAACAGGTCTTGTGGCAACAATAGCAGCTGACTGGATTTAGTAGTGTAAATAGTTCCACAGATTTTAAGTTTTTTCATAAAATTTACCATCAATTTGAATATTTGGATCCACATAAGAGTTTTTGCAACACCCACCATCATTCAATCTTGAGCGAAACCAATTTGAAGCCGTCAGTTCCAGCTTATAAACACATTCATTCCCATTCCTTCGTACAATCTCATTATGTTCAACCCAATTCCGTTCTTGAGAAGGCCTTTGATTACTTTATTAAATGCGGACAAGATCTGATCCGAAAAGAATAATAATTATGGAAATTCTTCGGCAGGGCCTGTTGTTTTTCAGCTTACATTTAGCTTTTGTGCCGAGTCACTGGGAATGCCACCCACGGACAAAAACACACAGCACACAGCACAGAGCTCATACGGATATTGTTTGCTATATGATGGAAAGCCAAACAACTCACGATATTCTAATTAAAACACATGCGGACTCAGACTCAGACTCAGCCTCGGAATCGGACTGGGCAAGATGATTATTATATTATATAGCCCCGATCCTCATCATGATCATTCGCATGTGCTGCCCTTTCTCTGCGTGGATGAAATTACATGGAAGTGTGAGTCAGCAGAATTTCAAGTAGCGCTCAAAGCTAATGTTGGACTGTTGATTTCTATGCCCCGAAAGTTTGATTCACTCAATGGGGTTCGAAGCATTGTGTCGCGATGACAATTTCCATTAAGAAGACAGACAGGCAGATGGATTCCAGGGTACCTGTGATGTGACAGCAAATGTGGGTACGGCCCCAGAGCATTTGGATCGAAACGAGAGCAGGAGTCGCGCATGCGCGGGCCCAGAACCAGAACGGCAATGTGACACTCCAGACATGCCCATGCCCCGCGCATGTGTGGCTCTTTAAGCCAGCCAAAATGGAAAACCTTAACTCGGGCGTAATAAATGAAAGCGGCTATAAATAGCTGGCGATAGGGATGGGAGCGTGAGGCGATAGTAAAAGGATCGGCAGGATTCTCCCGAGGAAAAGTTAGTCCCTATCTAAATTGTATTCCAATATAATTTTTTTAGAAATTGCTATTTATCTTATGAATTTTAAAGCTGATTATTTAAGAGAAAAGTCAAATATAAAGGTACATATATCTTCTTAACCAATATAAATATAAAGGCGAAAATATATTAAGGAATGGATTGTTTTATTTAAAGTCCTAATTCCAAATTGAATTGTTTAACTTTGATCAATTTATAATATTTATACAATAACCATGAATTGAGGTGCTTAGGGTGTGCATATTGCTGGTATATACATATGTATTTATTTCCACATAAATCTTATAATATTTTATTTTACTTTCAAATATAATGAGCTACGAAAAATATACAATCATATATATGGGTATAATAAGGTTTAAAAAGTATAATATGTATAATATAAGGTAATAGGTATGATATCCCTTCACGAAACCATCTCTAAGAACCTGAAAACCTTTGTGCGTGCCTCGCCTAACATGTGTGGTTGCATATTGCGCACACACTCCCAATGAAAAGTGTGGCGTGGCTTCATTGCATTCACCATACCTCTATATAAATTCTACATCTAAGGTTGCATGTTGCGGGAGAAAGAACAGAGAAGGGAACACGGGGCCCAGCGGCGACCATAACTCAAGGGCAATGGGCTGCATAATTGCGCTGAGTAATTCTCACTTTATTTCGAGGGCAATGTCTAATGGGGAAACTCCATGCATTTGTTGTATATTAAATAAAATAACGTATGTATGTGTTTAAGCTAGATTAGGTCATCCTGTGACGTCATTTCCCAGCTGGTTGTTGGGGAAACGAAAGCAAACAGAGCCATTCGCGTGCTGAAATTGACTTTTGAAGAGTTTCCGGGGCTATATTTGAAAGTGTCGAATAAATCCCTTTACCATGCTAAGCCAACACAATGCATTCTATTGTGTGCCAAAGAAATATATTTCTGCATTTTTGTTTGCAGTTATTTGAAGTGCGAAAAAGGCTTAACGTTGAATAGATTGCATTTTTAAACTCTCTGAGCTCATTCCTGCTTTAAATTTTCAGCTAATTGTAAAAACCATTAAATTAAGTTTCCCCCCGTAATCTCGCTCTCCCATAATTTTGGTTCCAGCTTCAATTTAATCAAATTAATTCAACACATATCCATATCTAACATTTTAATCACATTTGCTGCCATTCAACTTCAATTCGCTCTGCACGTTGCCAAAAAAAAGGAATGGAAAATGTCCAAACTATTTATACCTGTGAAGGAGCAGATGAAATGCAGGCAGACAGGAAATTTTTGTACTCATTTCGGTTTTTTATACACACATCTCGTTTAGGGCTCCTTTACGTTTATTATCGCATATCAAATAAATGCGGGATTATGTGAATATTTCGCTTAATGAGAATTTTTCGGACCACACGGCAGCACAAATATACCCACAAAAAAAATAAAAAAAACAAGTAAAAACGATGAGTGTCAAGTGTCTCGACTATAAATACTCAGTAATCAGTTTCTAGCCGATTTTTAGAGCATGGATATATATTGTGTTTATATGTGTTTGTGGGTGTATAAAAGGTGCGCAACATACTTTTGTCATTTGTGCGGACAAAAGTGTGCGCAACCGGCTCATTTTCGCAACACAGATATATATTGGTTCTACCAATATAATATCCGAATTTAGTACCTCTAGAGCTAAAATTGTGGCTGCCACAGAATTTCGCAATTTGCGGTGGTTCGGAGGGTGGTAGCGGATCTTTAAACAAACTTGTGCTGAACTGGCATACCAAAATTCTGAATATGCAATTATTTTTTCGCTATATATTATAGTCTTCAAGATCTAGGTGTTTTTGCGGACAGACGGACAAACGGACATGGCTAAATCAAGAACTTTCTCCCTGTTACATACATTCGTACGAATTCAACATACCCTTGCTCTTTTAATGAACCGGGTATAAAAAGGGAACAAAATAAGAACCGACATTGACCGGAGACGGATCCGAGTTGGGGAAATAAAAAGTGAAGCGAACCTGTAAAGTTGTTGCTTTGTCTTTGCCGGCGCTCTCCTCGTGGGCATTAAGAGATGCCTATCGGTGACACCTGAAATGGAAGAAGGTGAAATGCGATCCGATACGATCCATGGCAAAAAAAAACGAAAAAACCGAAAAAAAGTAAAATAAACTAACGTAAAAAACAACAAAAGTTATTACTCTCGCAGGCAGTAGCCAGGGGCACAATTTCTTCATCTCCGTCTTCAGCTGGTATTGAATTTCGGCTGCTGAATGATATTTACCTGTGTCTTCCTCTCGAGTTTATTTATTTTATTTGCCGTCGCTTCGACATTTATCTTTTCCTTTATTATTGGGCTTAGGGCTTTGTTTTGTCCGTCGGGTCGCCATACAGACGTACATATCTTCATCTCGATCTCTATATCTGGCTTATTTTGTTAACTTCCTTTTTCCGCCCAGCCCTGGCTCTACTCGTACTCCACATAGATGCCTCTGCGGCGATATGCCAGTGTAATTTATGCCCGCTTCTATTCAAAATAAATTGAAATAAAATATTCCCAAGCGAGTGGTTTTTGTTGTGAAAGTTTTTGACATTGAGACGAGCTCACTAATTGCTCGGCAACCAGACAGGCCCATCCCCGTTGCAATTTCTTCATCTTCGACACGTTGCAGCCGGGCGGGAGTTGTCAAATTAGCGCAATCATATGCGATGGATGGGAGCATGCAACAAAGTATGCAACATCTCGACCGCAGCCGAACGTGCTGCGGCTTCTATTTTCTATCACTTATTTTTCTGAACTTTCTGTGAGCCGGCGCTAAATGATTTTCACGGGGTATCGGAAGTTTTCGGCACCTCGAAGGTGGGGCGGCAACTTGCAACTTGCAAACCAAGAAATTATGATTGGGTATTCAGACTTTCAAGTTGAAAAAACGAGTTTTTTTATGCTATGTACCATAAGGTATAAATGGTGTATTACGTTTCTGCAAACGTATGTAACAGGGAGAAGGAAGCGTTTCTTGTGAATATTTGTCTGTATCTTAGAACTGGTTACAGCAAGAGATATAAATTTTTTTGCCTAGAGCTAAAAGTTATGACATATAGCTTTATAAAGAGTTTTATAAAGATCGGACCATNCTTTCAAGTTGAAAAAACGAGTTTTTATGCTATGTACCATAAGGTATAAATGGTGTATTACGTTTCTGCAAACGTATGTAACAGGGAGAAGGAAGCGTTTCTTGTGAATATTTGTCTATATCTTCGAACTGGTTACAGCAAGAGATATAAATCTGTTTGCCTAAATTATGACATATAGCGATGTCCCAAGTTTTATTAAGATCGGACCATAAATAATGAAAATTCGCGCAACAAATATGTTAACCGTCTTTTCAAAATTGGTACATGGTTTCTGAATGTCCAGAAATATCGACTACAGCGTTGCTATTTGTTATTTTTAAATTAAAGCAAACTCTGGCATATGCAACCTTACATTTGTGACCTTAACTCTTGGCCTGGTTGTCGGTTCAATCTGTAACCCCTCTTTATCGCTAATAACCGTGGGAGACTGTATTAGCCACGCTATCAATCTATATTACTAATATCGTAAAAACACGAATGAATTTCATAAACCTCAAATACTAAATACTTCCGCTTTTGGTTTACACAACTTTCAGACGATGATTGATGACTTACGGGCAACGGCCAAGGGTTTGCACAGATTCCGCTCAAGATCTCCGCGATGTATTGTACGAGATATTCGTACCATACATCATTCAAGCATACATATATTTATGTATGCGCATATCGGCTAAACATGTAATCCGCTGAGCCGGGCACTAAGCCCGTAACTGTCAACCAGTCGCAGGCTATGATGCAGCATTAAATGTACAGTGATTGCCAGGGCTGTAAGGTTCAGTTTGAACCTATTAGATACTCTATCTACAAGTATACAGATACAGGTATGTAGGTAGAGGACATATAATTTATACCATGTTTTAATAATAAGAGGCAGCTGTAAAGGTGCCTAATAATTTCTTAGTGTTTTTCAAGCCATATGCAGGAAATATATTTCAGTTCCTTACTTTTATATATATACATTTTGTAGCCTTAAATGTTTGTGCCAAACCTTCTCTTAAATGGGCATATTTTTTGCCATAAATTATATTTTTTTTATAATAAATTTAATTACATATTCCAGAAAATCATGGAACTGGGTTTCCATGATTTTACCATATATACTTTTTTTGGCCCTAAATTTTTGTGCCATACATTCTCTGGAAAATGCACAATTTTTAAAATAAATCATAGATTTCTACAATAAATTTCTATAATATTTTCCAACAAATTAAATGCCATAAAGTTTTCCATATTATATCTTTTTTTTAAGCTTTCTTTAGAGCCTTTTATTTTTGTGCCACACCTTCTGTGGAATATGCACACCATGGAAAATAAGAAGGTAAACCTAGCAGTCTGTCCTCGAATTGCGTCTGCGAGAATTAATTAAAATTTCCTCCGCCTGAACGAGAATTGCCACGAACCGAATGCAACTCGTTTTTTATGGCATGTGTTTTACAACAATTCCGGAAAACAATTAACAGGAGAGAGGCAGGAAAAACCAGCAGCAAATCGCGTTATTTGTTATTGCCGGTTCCTGCGCGCTGCCAAGGCCTCCAAATACTAGATGGCCGACATTGACTTGGCTTACTTACGTGTGATTCCGCCAAAAAGGCTTTGGGACTTCGTCGGGAGCAGCGGCGCAGATTTACTTTTGTTTCCCAGCCTAAGCCGCTTACAGGAAAATCTTTGCGTGTTTCATTTTTGGTTTGTTTAACGTTGAGATTAACATGGAATCTGATTTGTCATAGGGGTTGCTGTTGCCATTGCTTCAGCATTTAATTACACTCGGGGGGAGGGCGGCCGTGGGTGGACTTCAACTTTGATGTCTTCGGTTATTTGATGCCAATTAACTGATGAAAGCTTAGCCCAGGCTATCGCTTCGGTCCAAGGCCGGCGATTGCATCGGCAACTGTGCGATTTCCGCTAATAATTCCCCTTGATTAAAACCTGAACAGAGCCAAAGTAATCTGTTTTGGGAATTGATTTGTACTGCTTCCTGGGAATTAGATATCCCCCCGTTTCATTGGGAAAACACAATTAAAAGTGTGGACTTCAATAATTATTTTTAATGAGCAAAAAAATGGTTTAAAGTTTATTGGTATTACATATGAGTTTGGAGCTGCTGCAGTTGGGATTTCAAATTGCATGTAATTTTCCGGTGCCGGCCCCAAAATGTTTGGCCATTTGATGCCAATTAACTGATGAACATTGAACTGCACGTCCGGCATTTCTCGCTGGATATTGTTATCATTCCGCCCGCGACAGTTGGGCATTGTTTGTGGATCTGGACATCGGGGATAGGTGCGGATATAGAAGCCACAGACAAAGGGGCCGGCCCAAACAGACGGCCATCAATCAGACGGAGTTGGAGGGCAGGGGTGAAGGATTGGAAACCAAAATCATTTACATGTGAGAGCGCGTGTCTTTTGTTTAATTGTTGCCTGCCCACACATCATTACAGCACAGACATCCATCCATCCCCTCGTATTGGTTTACTTTTCAAAGATAATTGATTAATGTCCGTTCGGTTGCGCTGCGGCTGTGGCAAACGGTTTTCGGATTTAATTACACGTTAGCAGCCATCGCCAAAGGCCCATAAATCATAATCCATCAAAGATTTTGCAGCTCAAGCTCAGAAAATTCAAATCGCGATTGAAGTCAGTTCCCCCGCCTTCTGCGAGCAGCGGAAGTGAATACTTTACGAAGAAACAATAAGAAATTTCGCTGATGTTGAAAAGGTTTACGTTTTACTCATAAATTTCCAAGTGGTAGGCCAAGTAATCTACCCCACTGACTGACATACAGGAAAAGGGCCAGCAGAGTGCATATTCCAGGGGCCGGAAGAGGGGGCTGTGCGTGGGGGCGTGGCCGTTGGACCGCCCGCTGTTGTGGGCTTACCCGAAAATTCTAGCCCTCGTTGCCTGTTTACCCTTGATTACAATCACTTCGGCAGCGAGCAGGCAGCGTTGGGGGGTGTGCGATGCAATTGTTAACCCTTGTTGGGCATTTCATAAAAATACACAAAAAATAGNATTTTCATTATCCTTTGGTTTATAAGATTTTATGGTACTAAAAAAGAGGTTTTAAATTATAACAAGAACCATATTATAAGAACTTGGTATTTGTTTTGCTAAATATCCTACACATCATTTAAATTTTCTTATTATGTGTTTTCAATGTGTTAGGATAAATAAAAGTTAAGTTAAATTGTTCCTTTAATATTTCATCATCACGTAAATCCAAAAAATTAAGATTAATTCAGATAATACTTGTTTCGCCTCCTATAATAAACTTAAAATAAGGAAAAAATTCTACCGGATTGTTTTCTAACTTATAATACAATTTCAGCGGTTTTTTAAGAATCTTTATATGAAGTTTTACTTAAAAGTCTTACCTACAAGATCCACATAAAGGTTAAAGTTCATTTGGGCCTGTGCAACGTGCTTGGTTTGCTGGCGTGTATTTGCGGGTTAACATTTACGCACTCAGCGAATTGAACTGTGTTTACAATTTTTCTATTGATGTTGCTGCGCTGCCGTTGTTATCATTCCCGGTAGTGGATGTTGCTTTACGACTACAGCGAAAAGGCCGGCCCGTTAATTCGATTCAATTTTGAAAATGTTTGGATAAACAACAACAATGGAAACATCGGCGGCGATGGAACAACATGCAACTAGGAAATGCAAAGCGAGATTGAAGCGGGGAACAGCGGCTCATTTGTCAGACTCTCCGAAGGCATTTGTCTTATTTGCCGCAGCAGCAGCAGCGGCAGCGGCAGCAGGACGACGGGGTCGCTGCAGCAACATCGTCAGCAAATCGCATTAAGGACTCTTAATGAAAGTTGCCGCATCCTTGCGATACCAGACGACACATCGCTTGTACGATGATTGATTTCACGCCAAAACGATTTCAATCAGCATTTCCGTTCGAACATTCACTTTTTCCTGCCGCTGCTTTCTTCCTTCCCTTAAACCGATGGCAACTGAATTTATTGCATTATCGGGAATGGGGGCAAGTGAAACCAGCAGGGGGATGCGATTGGATTGGATTTTAGAAGAGCTCTGGCCTGGCGAGTGCGTCTTGAACAAGTTCGGGCAATCGCATTAGTTATGATTTTGCTTTTGACAGTTTCCATCAAACTGGGTCAAAATATGGGGGTGGAACTACTGGATGATGGTCGATCGTGAGATTGGGAAAGCAATTTTCCGGAATCAAAAATCATTCTAGTGGGAACTTCCCTTTCACACTGTTGACTGTCTGGTTAATAGATATTTTATTAACTCCTAGATCATCAACAGCAAACTAATTGATAAATTAATATTCGTTTAAAATGAGTTAAGAGGAAGTAGATATGCTGTAGTCGAGATTTCCCGACAACGAGATACCATGTTCCTATTTTCACCAGGCATTGACATTGGCAGAAGCCTTATCATTATTATTTATTGTCCGATCTTTCCAAAACTTGTCAGATTGCTAGATATTTAAATTTTTAACTGCAAGCCGAAAAATTTATACCTCTTGCTTTGACCATTTCGGAGATATAGACAAAAATGCAGGAGAAAATATAGCTATTTGAATATTTCAGAGGCGAAAGAAGGTGTGGCGGAAATTCAATACAGGCGTATTCTGCACTTAAAACAAAAAGATGCTACCATTTTCAAGATATTGTCAAAAATGTTTAAAAAAATAGAGTCTTATGCAAATCACAAAGGCGGCAAGGGGCGTGGCAAACATTTAAAATAAACTCGATATGCCTAAATTTATTAATGACCTAGATCAAAAAGAATTACGTCTCTAACTTATACCATCTCTGAGAACGACGTGTTTATACATACAGACGGACATGGCTAGATCGACTCGGCTGCTGATCCTGATCAAGAAACTTTGTCGGATCGGAAATGGTCAAACCTAATATACCATTTGTACCTTAGGGTACAGGGTATAAAAACTTAACAATTTTATAACGATCTAACGAATGAATTGAGTCTGAATTTTAGCGATCGCTTGATTGAGTGGTCCACAGTCAAGCACACTTATCCCAAATTTCCCCACGATGCGGGTCAAAAGTTTCGACTCCACAACCCAGTCCACATTAAACCCATGCATATTAACCCTCAATCTGCCCGAAATGTCTAGACAGACCAGAGTCCCCAAACCTCCAGCCCCCCCGAACTCGGCGAAATGCGAAATCTGTCCTTAGCCGCCAGTCAACAACAAATTTATTACCTATTTAGCCTGTAATGGTCCTGGAAATATTTTCATCCTGGATAAATGTTGATATATGTCCGCCTTGTCACTTTCCCTCTCGCTCTGACGCCCTGTGTGTGTTTAAGGGCGACAGTTTAATTTGTGATTAATTGACGTTAAAAGGGTTCAACAATCACGCAACCACTCCAACCCCACTTCACTTTCACTCTCTGCCAGTCAGCTGCTTAACTCAATTTGCCCGGAACGTTTTATGGAACGGAAACGAGTTCATAACTCGGCGGATGTTTAATATAAAATTCAATTCATTTAAATTAAAAAAAAAAAAAAGAAAAGAAAAACCTTAAATTCCCAAGGAAAACAAAATTCAAATTGCGCTGGCCGGGGGTAATGGAAACGTCTTCATGGGGTTAGATTAACATTTAACACTTTGGGAAGAATTTATATCCGTCAGCTGCCGGCAAACGTGACACCACAACTGCCAAAGCTTCCGTTTCATGTCTTGCCTGGTTTTGTTTTTCTTGTTCTCTTGAGTCTTTATATATTTTTTATTTTTTTGGTAGGACAACAAAGGTTATTAACAGTCACAGGACGTGCAACTGCCGGCAAACAAAGTAAATGGAGAAATAAAAAAAAGGCAAGAAAATCTCCCACGCCGACGGCAACTAAAAGTCGAGTGTTCTCTATTCCGCACTGACCGCTTGATTAACATTTTCCTAACATGTTCCGGTGGGACATGGAGGCGGACGGTGTGCTCCGGGATTCTTCTGTATTAATATGCCCGCCGTGGTCGTTGGCAATATGTCAAACATGAATTCCTAAGCGGGACACGTACGCGCTCGACACTCGAAATTCGTGGAATGTTTTTTTTTTCGGCTGTGTGTTTTGTGTGGATCCATTTTCACCCAAAGGACACAAAGTTTTCGACGCTGAGACGGTAAAGTTGTAAAGCCTGTGGGCTTTTGCTTAAAAAAGCTGAAGAGTTAATGCGATAGCCGGCTGCGAATGTATTCCCAGGGTGCTTCAAGTTTTCCACCTTTCTAACTGGAAGCCCGACCAGGAAAATCACTTTCCCAAAGTGCATGGCAACGAAACCTTTTGCATTCAATGTATATCCCTTGAGCCTACAAGAGGGCCCGCACTGCTTGCATAAGTTTATCTCGTTGGGAGACAGGACTAACAAATTTCCAACAAATTCCGAGCACAAAGGACACACAACTCCCCCTTATTCCCGGGTTAACCCATTCTAATTGAATTGAATGCAAAAATTTGAAACTACACAGTCCCTACAGGTTAAAAAATGATATTTTTATTCGTTATATATTAGCGGGATATAAATAGGTGTATAAAATCAATTGGAGTTCTATTTTTGTGGGGTTACAACCAGAAGAACAAATTAATTGAGGATTATTAGAGGAACCTATTTGGGGTATTCCGAAAAATCTTTTGGAACCATGTTAAACAATTTGTTTGAACAAATTTTTTCAACTTTTTACCAACAACTCATGATATTATTATTTCCTCTGTGTCCTGCAAGCTCAGTACATAAACGATTCATAAGCGAGTACATTTCATCAGTTGGCCCGAAACCCTCGTCCTCCCCGACAATTGCATCCTTTGGTGGAGTTAAATCTGATTCAGTCGGATCGGGTCCAGCATCCTTGTCCACAGCCATCGCCCTCGTCCTTGCCCTCGTCCTCGTCGTGGTCCTGGCCCTCTGTGTCTGGCTTTGAGCCGGCTCGCCATTCGCATGTAGTCATGTGCACATATCAGTTGTCTGGCAGCTGTCTGCGGCCTTGAGTCTACTACCCAAAACCATAAACTCAAAGCCGCAACTTAATCGCTCCTCCCGGGGGAGCTGGGGAGGCGGGTGAAACGAATATTAACAGACCCGGAGAGAGCGGCAGAAACATTTCGTTTCATTTTATCATTTAATTTTCCATGTCCTAAAGGTAAGCAGTAATGAAAACAAACAGACGCTTGCAGCCAACATGTCTACACCAATTGAATAAAGTCATAAAGACATGTGGGGATGGCTGTAATTATCTTTCAAAAATCTAGTTTATTATCCTAGACATAGGAAAATTCTAAGGAATTGAAGCAACTCAATGAGGTTTCGAATATTAAAGCTCATTGAGCATGAACGCCCTTTGAGTAGTTTTTCCATTCACAATTTACTCCCCAGAATTTGTGCATTTTAATCTAAAACTTCTCCAATTAGAAACGTTTTACGGAGTAAATAGCCGTGCTCTGGCACCCCGAATGGAATGTAGATTTGTGGTCACCAAATAAAAGAGCCGCCAACTGGCATGCCTAATGCCCTGTATTTATTTATAACTTTTTTTGATCGGGTGCAGGAGCGTAACGTTTGAACTTACCCTCGCAGAGGGCCTTTGCATAATGGAGCGATATTGTTCCAGGACTGAGGGGATATACTCGTAGTAATGCTAAAAGGACGATATTAAAAGGCTAAAAGGGATGATACTCTATCCTGAGGGTTCAGATAATGCTTAAAAGTCCAGCACTCAACGTTAGGATGTGTATATATGCTAAAAATTGTATAATTTTTACGATTTCTGGCTTGTAATTCCCTCAATTTGGATTATAAATGGCTGGAAAACAGCCAGAGTGACACTTCCCCTTTGGGTTAGTTTGGTTTGGGTTTTTCGAGGAGCCGCCACCGAGTCACTTGGCTGCCTTCTCGCTTTGTTTGCTGCTCCCCCTCCCGGTTCATTGTGTTTTCCTGCTTTTCCTGTGGGGCACGCGCACGCTCTGGCACTTCCTTGCGCCTTTTTGGCCACAGAAGTGGAACAAATGGTCGCAGGACGAGAAGAGAAAATGCCCGGCCGCGCTAAGCGTACAGCTGCGTGGCCTGCTTTGCATAACTTTGCCACTTTAAATCGCCCCATTCCCACATCGACGGCGGCATTTTCAATTTCATGGTTAATTGTTTTGCACGCGGCATTTGGTCCGAGTTCAACATGGGCAAGAACATCTCGTCTGCGCTGCCTCGATGCCACATTAAGTTTCATAATTAGCGCGCCGAAATGATTGGGAACTTTTTGCGGGCGCAAAGTAAAAAAATCGGTTTCGCAGGGAATCGCATGGCAAAAAATTGTCTCTGCTGTGCACAAATAAGCAACATATGGATGCGATCGTATTGACGTGCACAGAGAGGAAGTTCTCAAATAAATGATTTCAGAAAAAATCTGATCAAAATGCAGATCTATTTGGAAAAATGGTAAATAATAACATAGCTTATAACTCAGGCTATCTAAATTATAAATACCTGCCTCTCAGTTTGAAAATGATTTTAAGAACATTCAAATGGCATTGAAATTAAGGTGTAACTGACTGATTTTCGCAACACAGATAGATATTGCCTGTACCAATGTACTATCCAAATTTAGTTCCTCTAGAGTTAAAATTGTGGACTCCACAGAATTTCTCGGTTTGCAGTGGTGCTGGGGGTGGCTGACGATTTTAGAAACAAACTTGTGCTGAACTGTGATCATAAAATTCTAAATATGTAATTAGTTTTTGTATATCTATTATTGATTATTTTTTGAGGGTAGAATCTTCCTCGCAGTGCATGCAACTGGCAAGTGCATTCCACACACCATACGATTCCATTCCATTCGGCAGACAAGAGCCGCCAGTTGTTTCACTTACTCAACAATTTTACATTGCCCGGGCAGCTGCAGACCGAGAAGAGCACTTTTATCTTTGACATTTACTAATGACAAATTTATTCACGCTGTCACTTGGTCGCCTGTGCCTCCTGCTCACTGTCACGAACGGCTCCCGAGGTTCACATTTCCCCGTAATTCGTACTTTGCACTCGTAGGCCTTTTCCTTTGTGGAAAACTGGAGCAGGACATGTCACAAAGGCCACAACTGAAGATTTGTTCCCAACACTTTAATTAGGAGTCCCTGTTTCTCACTTTTCACATTCAACATTTGCCATTGAAGTGGAGCCGAGCCCTTTGATCTGGTCGGGCCAAGGATTGATTGATTGATCGCCTGATGGATGGGTTGGCCTGTTTTGAAACAGTAGCCGCGTCTCCAACTAATTAATCACATTCTAGAGCATAAAAATAAATGACATTAATTACCATGGAACATCTTGGATATATTATGAAGTCGAAACTATTTGGGGCACTATTTCGGTGAAATCTAGTTGGCAAAATTAAATCTTGTAAGCAAACAAAGAGATTTTTGAACAATTGAGCTCCCAGTTTTGATTTCAAGCAATAACATAATTAGGGGTATTGCAGGCCTAGTAGAATAGCATTTTTTTGTCCACAGTAAACTTCCGGTTATGCGCCCTTGTAAACTCTTTGATAGATCGACTCCCTGGAGGCCCTCGAAGCGACGTTGATGGTTTTGGAATCTATAGAGTGGGCCAATTATTTACGTAGGCCGTGCGCTCGTAGACAACAAAATCGGAGAAGCCGTCTCCCCGAGAAGACAAAAGCCAAAGCCGGGGCGGGGCGGGGCGGGGAAGGCGCCGTCTTTTCCAAAAAGCCTTCTAATGTGGCATTGTTATTGGACACAGCGACGTTCCCCAAACTCCTGCCATCCTTCAAAATGAAATTGCGCGGAAGCATTTGCAGGCAGTTTATTGGCTTCATTGTGAACCCTTCCATCCAGCCATCCATCTCCCAACATATATTTATATATCATTTTTTCCCCTGATTAGCATGGGGCGTGTTCCGAGAGCAGCCATTCAAGCGGCAATAATTCGCCTCGCTCTGCATTGTTTAAATTTTACAAATTTATTGCGCACTCACAGAAAATATCAGCGCGCGGATGTTTATAGGTTTATTCACAGGCCAAATCGTTGCCTTTTCATGTTTCGTTTCGTGTCTGGCGGACATTAAAGTGCAAAATGAAATGAATTGCAAATTGGTCGAGTTCCAGCGACTTTTTCAGGCTAAACCGAAGAGCAGACCATCCGCAGCCATCAAGATCGTTTCGGTTTTGGTTTCGGTTTCGGTTTCAACGCAAAATTTTTCGAGTGCGAGTGCGAGAAGTTTAATGATCGCCCAGAGTTGATGATTTTCCAGAAAAGATAAATGACAGCGACCACCGAAATTGCCGGAGGCTTTATGCATATATAGTTTGTGCATAATGAATACAAAAACAAGATCATCATTTGTTTGCACAAAGAAGCGTAACCGGAAAGGGTTTCCCAAAAGTCGACGACACATTTTGGCAGGGTATACCAATTTACAACAGGGAGTTATGGAAACACAAGTAGAAACGCTGTGATTTAGATTTCTCGACAACGAGATTCCATGATAGCTACATGGCATTGCCACTGGAAAAGGCCGTATTAATATTATTTATTGTTCGATCATTATTAAACTTGCCACATGGCTAGATATTTATATTTTAAGTTTAAGCAGAAATATTTCTATCTCTCGGCTTAACCATTTGGGAGATATAGACAAATATTTAATATGAAAATTTCAGAGGCGAAAGGGCCTGTTGCTACATAGACATATCCTTTATATATACTAAACGCACCTAAAGCAAAAATAATTACATATCTAGCTCTTACACTCTTGGAGAACAACTCGGCTGTTGATCCTGATCAAGAATATATACTCCTTGTAGGGTCGAAAATGAAAATGCCTTCTCCCTGTTACATACATTTGCCCAAAGTTAATATACCATTTGTTCCTTGAGGTACATGGTAGAATAAACAAATATTAATGGACCCAATAAACCCCTTTCAGCATCTGCTGCCAATGTTCTTGAATGTTCCTTGAATCTCTCAATGCATCTACTTGAGGTCCTTGTCGGGAACGGATGCCTTTCATATGGGAATTTCAATGGCAGCAAGCCTATCCTTCTATGCTTATCTTCCGCTCCCCCGAAACCAATTAAATATGTATGAACCCAATTTGCAAAGTATCCGGCTTGCCGGCTCCTTGCTCGTGGCTCTTGTCCTTGGCCTAGGCTTTCGATGTCTTGTAAGATATTTTTTAATCAAGCCCGAGACACAAGCGAACACCTTTCGCTTTCATTGCGCTTTTGTACATCGCTGGCATAACGAGCAGATTGTGCGGGGCACGTTTCATCATTAGTCGGTGCAAATATTTGCATAATGTCCGGGCAATATTTGCCATTAAGAGCAGCCGCCGGTGAGCCTGAAAAAAAGAATAGAAATATCTCCAGGAGCTTAGGGCGCAGAGCCTGAAAAATGACCGACCATTGAGCGGGATAATCGCAGCTGCTGGGCTGACCATAAACAGCATTAGGATGCGGAATTTCGAGGGGGATCGGGAGTGTAAAACGCCCCGGCCAGCCCTCAAACCCCCGCAGAACTCTATGCTAATCATAGTAATTCGAGTCGAGAAATGTGTGACAGTTGGTGGTTCTAATCCCCGCACAAATGTCACGAATCGGTCCCTGCCCGCGATCTCGTTTGTCTTCCGGCCCCCGGAACGCGGCCCGAAAGGTGTCAGCAAGCCAAATGTAATAATTTTAATGATTTTTCATAAGTTCAAAACCAGGGGGGGCGGGGCACACACGGCCTAGACGCGATAGTAATGGGAAGGATCGAATAAGGGGTGCCCTGTAAAGATTTCTTGGCTCTACTTTCAGGATACCCGTATTTATATAAAGTTTCTTCAAAGTTTTTTAAACCTTCAATTTTCTTTAAAACCTCAAATATTTTAAAGGTAACTTTTTAATTGTTGTATAATGTGTTTTAGCTAGGAATATTAAAGAATATAAAGTAGTATGTTGTACACTTTTACAATAGTTTATGTATTAAAATATTTTGTATCTTAGCAATGAAATCACACTAATTTGATCTTTCAAAACGTATTTTTAAAAGGCTTTTAATATTATATTTAGACTTTTAATATAAAATTGCCTGAGCAAATAGTAAAATTAAAATAATAGTCTGCAAAGAGATTACTTATTTGATAAATTAGACATAATCTATCTTTAATTTTTGCTAATATTTGTACCCTACCTTTTCTAAATATATGATTGGTCTTTCTCGTTGTCTCTATGTTTTCCAATCCTCCCAGAATTTTGAGTCTAAAATCAAGGGGTATCATGAAAAACACTTAAGGGTAGCATTCCCCGCCACCTCCAATCCACACTCCACCCTTGAATTCTATCGCCTCCTTCGCCTGCTGTTGTGACATCGAGGTTGCTGCTTTTTCTGCTGCTGCCGCTGCCGCTGCTGTTGCTGTTGCTGCTGCACCCCTTTTCGGCTTATTTAACATGAAGACTTACACACCACTGCATGCATTGTTGGGATGTTATAATTGCGCATATTTTAAAATACAAATTAGCAACGCTGTAGCTGAATTTCAATAGCATCCATCGCTTTGGCTCTTGAAAAATGCCCGCCGGCGAATTCATTCATTTTTTGGGAGTGTGCCGCCTGCCCCGACTTCAGGGTTCAGTTTTAGAGTCTGTCTCGGTCTCAATCTCATTCCCAATCCCCCGAACGGGTTCCTGTCGCTGACATTGCCTTGAACCATGCATCAAGGCGTCAACAGAGTCAGTCGGTCCGTCTGGCTGGCAGTCTGCCTGCCGGTGTGGCATTCGTTTTGGCATTTCATGCATAAAACACCGAAACCAAACCAGACTCCGCATAAAGTCGAGTAGTTTGTCAAGCCATGCAGTGGAAAAAACTTTCAATTGGCCGAAATCGAAGAAGGATATGAACAAGTAGAAACGCTGTAGTCGAGATTGTACCTATTTTCATTATGAAAATACAGTTTTATGCACATTGCAAAGGCGTATAGGGGCGTAGCAAAATTTTAAAATAAACCCCATCTGCGTACACATATAGCAGACCTAAGGCAACAAGAATTACATCTCCATCTCTTACCATCTCAGAGAAGGACGTATTCATACTTACGGACGTATCTCCAAGATACTCTATCCATTGCAATTTGCTATTAAGCTACAAAGGGTGTCAAGTGTCAGGTGCCAGGTTCCCCGTTTTTCGCAGTGCACCGCTCAGAGTTTTTCTTTATTGTTTTCTTGTTTTCGGCTACCTGTGCATAAATAGCCCAACACTTTTTGGGATTTCCATCTGGCACCTCGTTCACGGACGGGGGGTTCAACATTTATCACTGCCAAATTCGTCATGACATTCCCATTCGCATTTTCCCCCAACCCTGACCTGCGTAGCCAAAGAACAAAGCTCTCGAGTGTAAATGGAATTCCTTGGGAAATGAAATTGCCAAAGCGGAGCCAAGAGCAAGGAAAATAAAAATGAAAATGCAGTCCATACATGATGGCTAGATTTTTGTTTTTGAGTTATTGGTTTTGAATTGATGATGCGAAGCGGTTGTGGGGTAAATGGAGCTACGTTTGGATGGAATTTTTGCCTATTAAAGTGTAAACCAGAATTGGAAATCGAATCACTTTGGTTGTCAATCAAAATCAATTGCAACGCTTGTTAAATTTGTACTTCAGACAACAGGGCGCACACCTTTCTCTAGGTAAACCCATTTTTACCGCTTTAAATCAGTGTTAATCTTTTACATATTTATTTAAACTTTTCTCCTAAATTGTGATCATAAGTACTTTCTGGCCATGCCCACAATCAGCATGGCAGACACATGTAAAAGGACTTTTAACAATGCAACAACTTGCCGCAGTTGTTACATGGCCAGAAAGTTCTGAATTGAAATTGAACAATCCTGGTGGCAACATTTTGTTCAGAAAACCAGTAAAAACGCTCTACTCGAGATTTCTCGACAACGGGATACCATTTAGATATTTACATATGCAATATGTTGTACCACGTGATCCGGCATGGACGATACACATACTTTTTGGCCGCATCTTCATTGTATATTGTCCGATCATTGCAAAACTTGGCACTTGGCTAGATATCATAATTTTTAGCAGTAAACAAAAATATTTTCATCTTGGTCCAAATATTTCAAGGGTATAGACCAATCTTCTATGGAAAATACAGGAGAACGACGTGATTATACATACAGACGGACGGACGGATGGACAGACGGACATAAGGACATACGGACAGACAGACCTGGCTAGATCGACTCGGCTGCTTATGCTGCTCAAGAATATATACTTTATAGGGTCGGAAATGTCTTTTCCCTGTCACATACATTGCACAAACTTAATATACCATGTGTCCCTTAAGGCACGCGGTATAAAAAGGGAAATCCCGAAAAGTTTAAGGTGCAGAGTGGGCTGAAAGGAGTTAAAAAGGCTTGGACTCGACTCACTTCAAATATTATTTCTGTAAATAATAAGATTCAATTAAATAATAACAAATTGATATATGGTAGTTTGCTTTTCAAAGCAAATAAGTGATATGAAGCGAAGGTTATTTAATTGTTAAACAATCACAAGAATTTAGCCAGAGCCAGTTGACTACATGTTTGTGTATTTACTCGAAGTTATTTATTTTTCTCGGCGTGTGTAGCCTTGCTTTTCGAGCGAGTTTAACAATTGGAAAGCGGAGTGAAAAGCGGCAGAAGCGGGGAGGCCCTTGTGTGCATTTCCACTTCGAGTTGGCGCCGCCCTCAGACTCTCCGATAACTTATCTGAGGCGGCTGCCGCGTTGTCTGTTACAAATGTTGCAATATTTATGCCCACACACACGCGGGGCGGGGAAGGAAATATGTATTATGATTTGCACATTATGCAAATTTCTGTTATCGTAAACATTTCGTTTCGCGAAGAAAAGAGGCCGCCGTGTGCTCATGATAAATGTGATAAGCGATATTAGTTCGAAAGGAAAAACAATGCACGGGAAACGCACATAAATTAGGTCCTCGCAGCTGCGATTTATGGTACAATATATGGCTAATAAACAGCTTAATTTGGCCGCCTAGGGATGCGTCTAAGTCCATGGCAATTAAAGCTTCGGCCTGACATTAATTGAAAGCCATCAAGTCAGCAGCGGAGGCGAGAACCTACAGAATAATGATGATGACTTCATTTCATTTTGAAACCACCAATCGAGGCTGTCAGGTTGGGGCTGCGAATGGAATTGATTTATCTGCGATATGTATTACCCGGCTCAAACTCGCTGTTAACATATGATGTATGCAAATTGCCAGCAATTTGATTTGCCATTCCTCGGCAAGATAAGTATTTCGTCAAGTGCCAAGTGCCAATATGCAAATGTCAGGGGAACGCTGGATCTTAACGCACGAAACGAGGAGGATATATGGGAATCTGTGAGGGTGCTCCAAACTGACAATGACACTCACAATGGGCACCCGGCTCATCTTCTGGCCATTCATTGAATGCAAATGAGGAAATCGGTAAACAGCCAGATATGCATATATTGTTTATACAACAAAAACCAAGCTCTTTGTTTGACTCGAGCATAGCGTCAAAAATATGACTCACAGGTGGCAGGGCAGGCAGGCTTCTGCTATACTGCACAAAGTATGAAATATTTATAAACGCATAAATGCATGACATTCGCAGAGTTTTGAAGGATGCACTGGGAACCCTGGCAGCTGCAGGAGCATCATCCTTCCCCTACGCCCGGCTGACGGACTTCAAACGAAAACGAAACGTGTTGCCACTTTAACTGCCATTTAAATACACAATACGCACGGCACCAGCAGAATGGGAGTCACGTGAAAGGTGGCTCCTCCCCGCCCCGTTGCCAACCTGGCCCTTGGCTGCTGCTGCTCATTGCATTGACATTTATTGGCCGCATTATTTCAGCGCCGGTGGCAGCAGCGCCGTCAGTCAACACTCGACACTCGAGGGATCCCAATCGAAACGAGGAGCTCTCCAGCTTCTTTCGACTCTTTTTCCCTTTCTTGGCTTGACTTTTTTTTTGCGCGGCAGAGTGTCTTTTCCAGGAGGCAAACCTTTCATAGCCAGATAGGGTGCCCAAGAGGGTCACTGGGTTTCGGCACCTAATATGTCCCTTGATTGCAGCCCTAAAAAAAATATCGGTTTTTAGTTTCCAAACTGTATTATAGAGACACTTGGAAAGATATGCAATCGTACCTATAAATTCAAAATATATATTATAAAGTTTATATTAAATATAATACGTAAGAATGTTATAAAAGCATTATAAATTGATAGACTTTACAAAACGTTTTATAGCTAATGTTGGTACCTAATGAACGTATTTAAATCTTGCAACTTTTTTGTTAGAGCATGTAGTATCATATCCCAAAAAGTTAAAACATTGTCTATAAAATGGTAAGAATTATAACCTTATCATTGAAAGTTAAATCTAAGTCTTGAAAGTCTAAGAGACAAATGCTATGAATAATATTAATATTATACGAGTAGATATTATACCATATTATACGCTATTCCATAAACATTAGATAACTTGGCATCTTTAGATATGTCATTTAACTATTTAGATATAGAATTTTTCAGAGCATGTAATAAATCCAAGTATAATAAAACTTTGTCTATAAAATGGTAAGGATAGTTACCTTATATTTAAAAGTCAAATATAGAATTTCAATTCAAAATTGTCAGGTACTGATTGTTAATTTGTTTTCCTGTTCATATCGTTAATAGCGCGGGTAAAAGGTTTAAAAATATTAAAACTAGCAGTTTAATTCATCAATTTTGTGTTAAATAAATAAATTAATAAATATTNGATTTGTAAGCCCATAAATACCAAATATTGAGCAAAAAAGCTGAAAATATATTTTGAGGTCCGGTTTTATGATCTGTTGCTTTGAAATAGAGCTGTCAAAATGTTCCGTTTGATCCTTTGCACTTTTCGGAGGCTTGTAAAGCATCTCCTGGGTCGGCCAAGTGACTTTTCCGCCTAAGCTCGCCTTTGGAAAATGATTTCTGCATAAAATCCGACAGCGCGAGGGCGCGGGTTAAAGCCGAGGCAATTTATCAACACGCTGCCTACTACTTGTCTGAAAGTTTTCGGTGCCTCGGTTTGCACCTTTGTTCCCCTGCTCGGTTGTAAAACTTTTGCCTCGGCACCGCAGGCGGTGCAAGAATCCCAGTGGGTGGATATGGAAGGGTCTGTGGGTGGACGCAGGCGGCGGGCGGTGAGCGGCGGCGAACACGATGCGGCGCTAACGAGGACAAGCGTTTATGTCAAAATCCAATACGTGATGCATTTAGCGCAGTCGAGGTTGACTCTGCCCCCAAGGCACTGGCTGTGCGGATTTTATTGCACCGAAGGGCGCTGTTTGAAAATGCATTTCGAAGGAGGAAGGACACGACAGGATTTGGGCCCGCTACGCCATTCTCGGCCTAATTGGATGGGCAAATGTTGACTCGCTTGAAGTAGCGCTTAAAGATTGAAACACAATCCGTGCAGGTGATTGATGAAGTGGTTTTTGAACAATAAAATGCACATTTAAGAGTCCGATTTGGAGTTCTACGTGTTTGGAATAAGTTAAACCCTTTACCCAGTGTAACTAGTGTCATTTTAAATGCAGGACTCTTTGGAAAATCCATTCCACTTTAAAGCACTTTCCCTGATCCTATTATTCTAATTGGTGCGCTGATTGTCCGTTGCGAGCACATGGGAAAGGCCGACCCGAGCTCACCTGAACCCATTTTGGGTCCTTTTTGCACCCATCCACCCCCTTTTTGGAGTCCTTCGCCTGGTCACATGTCCTAGCGCCATTTATCTTGATTTGTACAAACCTAACGACGTTTAAATGCTTGTTTCGAGCATTTTCCACCATTTGCAGCATTTCGGCTGGCATCACGTTTCCCAATTCCTCCAGCAACAATGTTTCCCCCGCCGCGGCCCTTGGGGCCTCACCGTTTGCGTTCGTCATCGCATTGGTTTGGGCCATGTTTATGCTTGAATAATGTTGACAAAATCGGACAGCGGAAGAGGAAGGAGCCGGGATATGGCTGGGAAGTGAGAAACGAAGAGAAATAGCTGCAAAAAGATACAAACCAGTTACACGCCATCACGGACATGCAACCGAAGCTAAACACTCTGAGGCTTAAAGGAGGCCACGCCCCCCAGGTCACCCTTTTCTGAGCCCGCCCGCGAATTCGCAGACAAATTGTCGCTGCCCTCTCGTCCAGCTGCCCAGGCCGCCCAGGCAGCCGTTTGCCTCTTGGCCAGGTCCAGGTCCGTCGCTTTCCTCCGTCTTGCAGTCTTGGGTGTGAAAATGTTAGCAAAGTGCCAACAACAATGCCCCAGCCTCCGCGTGCGACTCTCTTCTCCAAAAAAAAAAAAACTAGGTGGCAATGGGGAAAAGTATCTAGAGATGGAAGGAATTTCCCAAGGTTTCTCAGGGTTTTTCAATACTTTCAGTTATGTTAAATAGTTTTTGTTAGCCTGGAGTGTTACTGAAGGTAACAAACTAAAAATCATCTATGTTATTAACCTTTGGAATATTAAATAAATAAAAAGAAACACTTTATTGATCTATATTTATAGGGAGGAATCAATATTTGTAAGCAATTCTTTTAAATAATAATATTTTTAAACAAGTTTTCACCTCCAAGTTTTTCATGATTTAAAGTTACCAAACATAGTCAGTTCTTTTTAAATTCTTGACAAATTTTAGCCGTAATATCGAAATATTTGCATATCCCTGGGATGCGTGGCTGCCCCATCGCTAGGCAGAGTTTTCCAGCTAGTTTTCCCCCGGTGTTGTCTCTTTTTTCCGGCTGGTGTGGCATGGGTAAATGTTTTAGCAAAACGGTAACGGTTACTCGCCGCCGTGTTATGACAAGTGGCTGCAACAGCACTGTGTGGCAGCCACCATTCCGAGCCATAAAGCAAATTGATGATGAAAAAGTGGCCGCCGTGTCATGGCCTGTTAAATGTTGGCAATAAAAGTGAAAATTCTTGTCAGCCTGCGGTCACCGTTAGTTGGCCAGAATCGCTCTTAAAGCGCCTGTCTTGGTCATAACTCGGTTTAGCTTATATTTGTATTTATTTATGCTTATTTATGTTTATTCATTTCCATCTTATTGCCTCCGTATTGGATTGTTTCAACCGCACCTGCGACACAGTCATAACCATAAAAGTGGCTTCGATTTATTAGGGCGAAATGTGTGGTTTTCGGGGACATAAAATCCACTTAAACAAAGGCATAAAATCGTCGGTTATGAAAATGGCCCCAAAGACGTTGGGTTTGCCTTAAACACTTGCGGTTGAGATTAAAGAGCAGCGGAAAATCTGATATTCAAAGGCTTTAAATTAAATATTAGCTTCTGATAATGGCCCAGCACCTTTTTATATTTAACAACATTCCTCCCTAATTTAGTTTTACGGTTCCACTTCAGCCATCTAATGAATGATAAATTGCCACTACGGCGCACAAGTTGTTTCTTGCAACCGCCAATAATCAAAATCAAGTGCTCCCAGGCCACGCGTCGCTCTCGCGAATTGCCCTGCTGATTGAAAAAAGTTGTAAATTCTGTAATGGCAAATAAAAATAATAAAAGCAGCAGCCCCAGCATCCGCCGCAGCAGCCGCAGCAGCCATCAAATCCGGAGGAGAAAGAAAACCCGACCTGAAGCCGCTCGAGCGAGTTGAGCAATTGATAAATTTAATGGCGTTACGCGTGTCAAACTCGGTAAATCCTTAAAAGTGTCAAATTGCCTGGCCCAAATAAACAACCAACAGTAAGAAAAATGGAAAAATGCGAGGCCGGCTAATGAACACAACAAAATGTTGGGAGTACTAATGGATACCCCTCGAAAACTCTCGTACTCGTATAAAAAGTATGCAAAGTCCCAGGTGACGTGAATAAATGGCTACAAAAAGTTGTGAAAAATAACACGTTGATAGATGCGAAAATGGAAAACAGGATTTGAATGAAAATCTACCCAAAAGTTGATTTCAACTTTCCGAAATAATCCGGGAGCACAACTTCCTCGTACGGATATCATTAATTCTTTGTTGTTGACAAAAATAAAATTAATAGATTTCAAAGTTTTTGGGTTGGCAGGTGGCAATGCCAGGATTTGTCAAAGGATCTACTGATCATTAATTATTGGGAAAAGGGTAATGGAAAGGTAAGAAAACGGGAATGGAATGTGATTCTTGATCAACAGTCGATATAGTCCTGTCCGCCTGTCCGTCTTTCCGTAATCGTTCTTACTTGTTTGGTTTTGCTTTCAATGAACTTAAATAAATTATCTGAAAACAGGTTGCCTCTCAAGCGTATAACTAATCTGCCTATTTACCAGCTGCAAACAGCCAAGAGTCCGTCCATTAAATAATTTTCTCCGCCACAAAGTTGATAAGGCGCTTTGGCCAACACACTCACTCCCAAGTGATAAGCATCCTTGACATTCACTTTCCCTCCAGCCTCTTAAATTGCGAACGAACATATGCCTAGTTAAATATTTAGCATTTAAGGCCCGATCTTCCCCGTCTGGCTGTCGGAAAAACTTAAAGTTGGCAAGCCATAAACAAAGTTTATAGCTAAACAATTTCCGGCCACATGAGTTTACATTATTAGCATATTGACGAGCCAGAAAGGAGAGTAAATCACCGGCGAGCAATCACTGGTGCAGGGAGCAGGCAGCTCCCCCGAAAAACTGTCTAGTCATAAAAGTTTTGGGGCAAAGCTTATGCTTATGCTGGTGCTTCTGCAGGGGCTGCTGGCTGGGTCTGTGGGGGAGTTTGAAAGTTTGTGCCAAAGCACATTATCATCGCCCCGGAGTCCTTGACAGACATCATTTCAGATTTCAGACGTCAGCGGCATTAATCCCTTGGAAAACACGGAGGATGGAGCCTCGAATGCAAAATGAAATTACGTCACAGCTGAGTAAACACACGTCCCGGGGATTGACTTGAAAATACAAAAAAAAACCAAGAACGAGGAAGCCCAGATTGATAAGCCCCAGCGTACTCATTAAAGTTTGCCTCGGACAAACATCAAACGACGGTCTATGCGTCCAGGCATCATTTGCAGCATAAAATGCACAATTTACTCTGCATTTATTAAAGCAAACATTTCAAGAAGTCATCAACATTGCCGGTCCACTTGACAGACTCTGCAACGCTCTGGTCTGCAAGCTGCAGAATGCAAATGCAAACATAATCAGATTCGCATTCGGATTTAGATTCGGATGCTGATGCTGATGCAGATTCACATTCACATTCAGAAGATGCTATACAGGCACTCGAGAGTTCAAATGCAGTCGCTGCCGCTGCCGCCGCAAATGCAAATATTTGGTTATCAACGCAATTAAGGCAATTATTAGCATTTTACAAAACATCTGCCGCGCACTCAACTTCAAAACTCAAGAAATAATCCCAAATCCCGCAAAAACCGCCGGCGAATGCCGGAATATCTCCGAGGCAATTGAAAGATTATGCAGATATTGAGCGCATATTTGAATTTGAAATCTTTTAACGCACCCAAGTGCTGGTTAATGCAGAATTTAATGCAGAATCAATGATTTGGGGCTGCAAAATGCGATGAATTGATGTGCAGTTCACCAAAAGAGTGAATAAAGTTATTCAAACCTGGATACCCATACACAAACGGGATGGTTTTCACAAGTAAATAAACAAAGGCTCCTGCGTTTGGGCAAAGTTAATGAATACCTTGCCGATGCCCATTCCATTCGCATTCATATTTAAACAACCAGAGTATATCACGGCCTTTGTTCCATCCTCTTAGGCACGCTCAAGTGAAGTTTAAGACAACGAGACGCTAATACGGCAATCGATGGCAAATTAATTAATATAATCGCATTGGTCGAGGGGCCATTATAATGGCATTCGAATGCCGCAGCCACACCGAACTGAATTGGAATTGGGATTGGGATTGCATGCAATTTCATGCTCACCGGTCCAGAATGGCAACCGCTAATATTTTGCTTCAAATCCTTTAGCAATTAAATGCCAATAAATTAGAACTGCTCCGGCTAGGCCCCCCAGTATTGGGGGGATTATTAAGCTTAATTTGCATTTCGAATTGTGTGTTTATTTACGGTGCCCGCGAAAAGAAAACGTGAGCGGATTTCGAAATGGCGAGATGCCTGTATATATCTTAAATAAACCCTGCATAAATATTAAGTAGCCTGGCTGGGATTGGAGCACTATAAACAACAATGAAACGCTTTAAAGCACTTCAATGGTATGCCCGAACACAGGGAAACCGCCTGTCAGCAGGGCTTGTAATATTTTTGCATTTGGTCACCATTTATTGACCCATCCACACGGACCATAAAATGAATTTGATGGAAAATTCCTCATAAATCAAAAGCCAATGGCTTGGTGTATATTAATTGGGAAAAACTCTTTGCCAATCATGATTTACCTGACAGACCGAGCCAGCCATACAAATACTTTTGACTGGTTTTGTGGGCCGGGATTTTGGCAGATTGTGTGTCAAAAACACAAAGTCCCGCCCACTCCCATTCCCAATCATGCACTCGGCATTCGAAATCGGACGCTGGACGAGCTCTCGATGACGGTTAGGTAAATGGCTCAAATTGATTGAATTTTGCACTTTGGCATTCATGATGGGCAAAATGAAATTTGCATTTACTGGACGAAACCGGAGCCAGAGCGGCGATTGTGTCTAAATGTCGAAATGGGAAATTAATGGGCCAAGGAAATGGCTGGGACTCAAACACAAAACGCAAACGCAAACGCAAATGGCAATAACTTGGCCCGCAAACTTTTTTCATTTTGATTCATTAATGAAAAGTTTACAACAGTGAGAAAAGGCAGGCAGTGCAAGTAGGAAATTCATTTAATGGATTTTAATTATGCATCAAGGCGTGGCAAGTCGAGAAGTTGGCCACCACCACCGCCTTGAATATTTGATTGCACTCATTGAGTGCCACTTGCCGGGGCGAAAGTTGTTGCATATTTCGGGGCGAGTTAAACGAAGCAGAAGACACCAGAACACAGAGCACAGGCCACCGAATTGAGCTATAGGATTTTCCCGGGCACTCTGCCCTCGGGCAGCATTCAATTCAATTTGTTCGCATTTCAATTTCCTTTCATTTTACGCTTGAATCTGTCTCCATCCTGGCCAATTGTGGCATCAAAGCTCAGCCACAAACAGCGACACACATGCCTTTTTCTTGGGTTTTTTTCCCATTTGCTTAGCAGAGTCATACTCGTATTTTTGGCGGTTTTATTCGCAATTTGCGGAGTTCATTGTACTTGGCTGCTCTTGACAAATGAGCATCGCCTCCGGAGTTAGTTATGATAAATTATTGCGGCTATTTGAGTGTGAGCCAAGTCCTACGCGAAGACAAATAACTATATCTCTCTGCTCTGGTCGCTATTTATTTTTGTAGATTTATGCAGGACAAACAATCAGAAATTGCCAAGATTGCATAATCTTCAAATAGTTGGGGCGCCGGGAGTAGAGGAGGATTATTGATTAGGAACTTATCTTCAGACAGAAATGATATGTTAGGAAATTTCCTTGCCCAACTTGATGTGAGTGCTAAAAATTATTACAAAGTCTAATTTCCACTTCAAATAGCTTCTGCTTTTCATCCTCATTTCATTAATCTATTTCAACTCTTCTCCCCCAGCTTTGCCGCAAGTATTCATCTACATTAACATTTTAGCTTGGCATTTTAGCATTTCGCTTCGTTTTTTTAGACCTTTCTGCTGCCTGACTGGCTATTTTTAAAATGAGATTTTGGCGAAACAAATTGCAGCTACTTGGCCTGGCGGGAAAAAATCCCAGTAATTAGACAAGTAATTAGTGAGGATTTTTCAAACGAGCTGCAAAGAACGGCGACGCGAGTTGCCAAGATAAATTCTCCTAGTGCAGTTGCTTAACCAACTAAAAAAATGTAGAAAAAATACAGAAAAATCCCGAAAAAATGTAGGAAACATGTGCTGCCCTTTACATTGTCGAAATAATAAAATGGGTGGGGCAAAAAGAAATATCTGGCCATAATACTCGACACTTCTGCACCTTTCGTGGGGGCCACATATAATGCTAAAATATTATACCGATATTATGCAAATTTTTATTGTTTTCCAGACGAAGCAGACGCGCGGCGGGGGCGAAAGGACGAAGGCTCATGGCTACATGGCTAAAGGGATTTGGTGCGTGATGAAATTAGGATAATTTAATAGATTACGCCTGGCGTTGATTTTTCATGGCACTCTCTTTTCGGCAAAGGCTGCGCCGGCGAGGGCACATCATGCATTATACATAATACATAATACCTGCCATGTGCCGTCTGCGCGTATTGATTGCATTTACCTTGTGCCTGGGCATTGTTGTCTGGCTTTCGGGCCCACCAGGAATGTCCCGCCTCCCGGACATCCCACCCACCCGTTTGGGGATTTGCAGAACGAGAGCCCCTTAATGTGCCACCCCGCCGTGTACTTTTTGGATTTTCGGGTATTCGGTTTTCATTTTTCCTTTTTTTTTACCCCACCGTCGTCTCGAAGTTTTCGCCTTCATTTTGTGGCTTTTGGCAGGCAGCTCACGTAGTTGGGAGACGCATTTCGTCACCTGAACAAAAGCCCCGGCGACTGCAGCTCAGATTTCTGGGGAGGCGGCGTAGGGTGACGAAGGGCAAGTCCTTCAAGTAGCCATTTATGTGCTGGTCCGGTAATGCTTGTTAAATTGTTATTCTATGCTAAGTACATCCAATTGTTCATACTTCGGCATTGGAATGGAGAAGCCTCTTTCGGGGGTTACCTTTTTATTGGCTCAATGCCGGGAGATGGATGAAGGGATTACCGGATGCTTCGTATATATTTCTTTGCCTAAATCCCCATACTTGAACAAGATTTGGGCAAGGGTTATGGCCAATGTGAGAATTCATATATAAATATATAAAAATATATACAAATTTTTGTCTGGTACTGGTTTTTTATTTGATCATAACTAACATGAGTGATATAATTATGTCCAGTATATTCTATTCGTGCGAAGCTGTCTGTCCGTTAGTGTGTCTGTCTGTGCGTTTGTCCTCTGGCGTCATCTCTCGCCTTTTGGACTTGGCTGTCGCCTTCCCTGTATCACCTTCAGCATCCAAGAAATTCGAGCCCAAAGAGCAGTTAATATTTGAAAAATAAATTTAAATATTTTCCCTGACTAACCGCCTTTCCAACGATCAGTTAAAATTTTAAAAATTAAATTCAAATAATTTTTCCGTTAAACCGCCTAGCCAACGATCAGTTAAAATTTTAAAAATTAAATTCAAATTTAAATTCAAATTCCAAACCGCCAAACCAATTTTTCCACCCGCCGTGGAATAATTCCCAACTAGTTCTGACAAAAAAATCATTACTTAAGCTCGAGAAATCTAATTTTTTGGGTAAGTAATTTTATATATTTTTTTTTTTCGTTCTAGCTTCTGGATTAGCCAAGGAGGGATGCGCAGCTCCAGCTCTGGGTCCACCAGTTCCAGATGTCAGCGACCGCCTGGTCAAGGAACTGGATGCCGAGGATCATAATCCTCATCTGTCCCTGGCTCTCAACGTTCCGGGATCGTCGTGTTGGCAGCAGTGTCGCCGATGGCAGGTGTCCAGGGATCTGCTGCGCCAACTGTGATGCAGTGCATCGAAGCTATCCGCGGCGCCAAAGGGAGGTACGACTTGATTTCGGCGTCTGCTCCGAGCGGCTACTGGATGTCCAAGCCCGCCATCAGTAGCCAGCTGCTCATCACCGCTGATAGGTGTCCAAGGATCTGCTGCACCAACTGTGGTGCACTGCATCGAGGCTATCCGCGGCGCCAGGAGGAACTACGACTTGATTCCGGCGTCTGCTCCGATCGGCGACCGAATGTCCAAGCTTGCGACCAATAGCCAGTTGTTCCGCGGCTGTCCATGTAACCGATTCCCTGACCACCTTAAGAATCGGATCCGCCAACTCCCGATGCCGACGATCGCCAAGAAACGACGCGAACTGCGAGGATCATCACTTGATGGACGCGTTCTCATCACCGTCGCCACCGCTGTGAGGTATGTGAGGATCTCGTATCCCATCGCCACATCTGGTGCATCCAAGCGATGTTCTGCATCAAAAAGATTTTCAACGAGATCGACCAGAACCAAGGAAACGAGTCCCAGGCTACTAACAGGTAAATCCAGAGTCCTTAATTTTTGTCATTGATTTCTTCATCTTAATGTTTTCTCCCCTCTAAAATCTAAGGGGATCCCGAAATTTCTGACGCGACGGTCACCTTCGCTGCCAGTCTGGCAAGGATTTGCTGCGACATCGGAACTGAGGCAGTGCGTCCAAGGAATACCAGCAACTGCTTTAAAAATACCGAAGCCAAGGAGATTGCCGTGCCTCAGGACAAGCCTTTAGGAATGAGGAAGAAAAGGCTCAGACTATGACCAGGTAAGTACAGAGTACTTCGATTTCGCGGTTTGTGGATGAGCGTGGGGAAGTGTGGGGTTAAGCATTGCGGATCGACTCGGCTGTTGCAGCTCAAGAATAAATATACTATATGGCGTCGGAAAAGCTTCCTTCTCCCTCTTCGTACGAATTCAATATACCACTGTTCTTTAAAAAACAAGGTATACAAATTGGAAAACATGAATAAATTTCTCTTCACTTTTAATAATTGTTGAAATCCAAATACCCCAGAAAAATCAGCACTGTAAAAGCAACAAATAAATAAAAAAAATTGGCAAGAAAATGCCTTTTTGGCATGAAATCAGTGTCGAATGTAAACATGCAATTGAAAATAAACGAACATATTTTATGGATTCATTTGTCGGCTCCTCCAGCATTCATTCCTGTCTTTTTTCAATAGTTATTTTTTAATCGGCTTTACCTGTTGACTTTTTGTTCATTTCGAGCCTTTGGCATTGTGCTGGCCCTTTCCACTTTTTGTATATTTTTACTTTTCATTGCACATTTCATTTTCAGTTGCCGTAAATTGCTGGTATTTCGTTTTGTTATTGTTGCTTCTTGTTAATATTGCGCCTAGTGCAGGCCCGATGTAAAGTCAATTTATGCAATATAATGAACTGTAAACCGGTAAACTGTCATCGCTGTCCCGGCCATCCTTACATATTGCCATTTAAACGGAGCCAGCCCA
The DNA here is from genome assembly GCA_021223825.1 of Drosophila ironensis. Classification (NCBI taxonomy): domain Eukaryota; kingdom Metazoa; phylum Arthropoda; class Insecta; order Diptera; family Drosophilidae; genus Drosophila; species Drosophila ironensis. Next base: position 1,080,110 of record JAJJHQ010004879.1, read on the forward strand.
GAGATACAGGAACACTCGGTGTCCGGATGAAAAGAGTGGATTCCGATTCCCACACGCTGAAATTTTTGTATTTATTGATTTAATATCTGGTTGCTGCCGATGCTGCTGCTGCTGCTGCCTGGCTGCCAGGCTGCCTGCGGCCAATTTAATCATCATTTGTAGCAAATAATTAAAATTTACAATGCGGACAGGGGCGGGCAGGGGCTGGCTGGTTGTACGTATTTTAATAACCTGCAATAACAGAGCAGCAGAGAACGATTCAGACAACTTAATGCGGAAATGGGAATGGGTACACGGGTACAGCAAACTCATTTGTGATTTTTTTTTGCATTTATTTTAAACACTAAAAGTCTTATGAATATTTAATAGCATTCGATCTCATAAAACTGTCAGTAATCTGCCCCGATTTGCCATTGTTGCTCTGTGGATTTGGCTGCTTTAATTTGAATTAGTGTTTTGCATTTTCACACTTGCCGCTGCTCATAAATAATGCCGAGCCGTGCAACTGCCCCTTTTGGGGCGATGTGTTGTGTGTTTGTGCAACGATTGTCTCCCCTTTGTTTGCTTTTATGGTGCGTTCAGATATCTAAATACGTTGCTGCTTTTGTGGCTGTTTCTGGTAAGTGCCATTTCAAGCTCATTAGTGGCCATAATTAGCCCGCGGAGTTTATGGCCGAAATGCAGACACATCCAAGGCACACAGACGAAACTAAGTGCTTACAGTGCGCACTAAAAATACACGACATGTGCGATGTACTCGGCCAACTCGATTGTGCGAATGCCCTGCGCTATTGTCTCCCTAATCCTTGCCTCGGCACCTAAGTCCCAAAATATTTGCCACAAAACGCAATTGAGGAATCGATTTTCATTGTGACACTGACACAGTTCAATTTCGCATGGCTTACCTATGGCCATTATCCTCGCCGAAGGAGGGAGGCAACCGAATGTCCTATGAATGCCACATGTTCTCCATTGTCAAATGTAATCTCCTCCTTGCAAAAAAAACGAGAAAACCCGGGCCAGGGGCTGAAGTGGAATGCGTGCAAAAACTTCGCACAAGCCTGAAAAAAAATAAAAAAGGCATGTGTTCCCAGATACAAACAAATAAATAAAAACAAAAAAAAACAATAACAAACGGGCAAACAAACTGAACTGTGAAGATACTTTTCGGCTACCCTCGCATTAAATTCTCCCTCCCTGAATTGCCCTTCAAAAGAGGCAGCTGACTTTTGAATTCAATTTGCAGTAAGAGTAACAGAATGTATTAATGCATAATGTTTAATTTTTATAAAAACTCAAAATGCATTTATTTTTTTAGCATCATGTCTGTCACATCAATCTTTGGGCTATGTTCGGGTGCTGTCTGTAAAAAGCCGAAGTGTGTACGGACCCCGGAGCTAAAGGCTGTGCATTTCTGATCTAGAATCTTGAATTCTTCAAAATTCCCACTTCGTAGCGAAATGTGCAGGCTCATCTTTAACCCAAAAACCTTGTATATAAATTAGGTGCTCTGAAATATTATTGTCGTCCGAAAATGAACTACATAAAGCTACCAGTAATAGCAATTAAAATAGCTTAAAATTGTAAAGTATAATACCCAAAAAGGGCATACCGTTTTCGGCATATAAAAACTTGAAATTTTTTAAAAGGTAACCCGGAACGCCGGAGGAGGGTGACGGTGCTGGGAGGAACTCGCCAACTTTACGGCCCCGCGTATTACAAACTGAAACATGTGTTTATTGTCCGACAGTCTTGCGGGCTCCCCGAGTCTCTGCCCCTCGAAGTACACAAAAAACGCTGCAAATTTTTATTTTCGTTGTCAGCGCGGCGACTGCAACACTTCAAGTGACACTGCAGACACTCTCGTTGCCCCCCCGTTTCCATTTCCCAGCCCCCTGCCTTGGCCCCTGAGTTTTCCGCCGTTTTCCGACGACTTTGGGTTTAGCAAGTGTGTGAAATGCTCTTAGTACTCGCATGTTATTCTTTTTGCGCCACTCCGGCTGCTGCTTCTGCTGGTTTTTAGCCGGCTTTGTCATTAACAAATGGCAAATTAAATTGTGCTTAAATTTGCGTGCCAAACTGGGAGGGCGAGAAAAAGGTAAAAGATGAGAGGCTAAAATTAGTGCTGCTGCTGCGGATTTTATTACTTCATTCGGAGGGAATGAGCCTAGAACTCACTGGAGATTTGCCAAGGTATATTCAAAATATTTCCTCCAAACAACACAATCGATTTTTTGTCAACAAAAATATAATACAAATTTTGCAATAAATTTATCTTCTACTCATTATACCATGTACCTTAAGGTAAAAATGGTATATTAACTTTCTGCAAATGTATGTAACAGCCAGAAGGAGACATCTCCGACCCCATAAACTATATATATTCTTGATCAGCATCAACAGCCGAGTCGATATAGCCATGTCCGTCCGTCCGTCTGTCCGTCCGTCCGTCTGTCTGTCCGTCCGTCTGTCTGTATGTATGAACACCTCGTTCTCGGAGATGGTAAGAGATAGAGGTCTAATTCTTTTTGCTTTTGGTGTGTTATTGTTGCAGGCAGATCAAGTTTATTTCAAATTTTTGCCACGCCCCTTTCCGCCTTCGTAAATTGCATAAAACTGTATTTGAATTTTCTTCGATAACTTGGACAAAATAAGAGCTAGAGACCTATTTCTTTTTGCAATATGTCCGTTTAACTATTGCGCAGATAATGTCATTCTTGGATTTTTGCCATCCGCCCTCGTATTTTCAAAAAAATCTATATCTTCGAAATGGTAAAAGCTAGAGGCATAATTTTCAGTCCAATAAGTCCACTAATCGTCAAACACGTACGTGCAAAATTACGTACAGATCGCACAATAAATATAGAAGATATGGCCCATTAAAGTTTTACCCACCCCTTCCCTAGGCAACGGCATGCCGCACACGCTGGGGTGACGTCATCCGTCGCTTCTTTGACTTCAATTCTTTCGTACAGTAGTGTGTGTATGTGTGCACCTGCTGATTTTTTGGATGTCAACAAACGAAAATTTTGTGAATTATTTGAAAAAAAAAATAAAATCTAAGAAATGGTTCATAAAGAAAAGAGGTACATGGTATCTCGTTGTCGAGAAATCTCGACTACAGCGTTCCTACTTGTTTTCAGTTCAATAAGTCCACTGATCGTCAAACACGTACTTGCAAAATTACGTACGGATCGGACAATAAATATAGAAGATATGGCCAATTAAAGTTTTAATCGCCCCTTCCCTAGGCAAACGCCATGCCGCACACGCTGGGATGACGTCATCCGTCTCTTCTTTGACTTCAATTCGTTCGCACGTGTATTCATACAGTATTGTGTGAATGTGTGCACCTGCTGATTTTTTTTATGTCAACAAACGAAAATATGGTGAATTATTTAAAAAAAAAAAAATAAAATCAAAGAAATGGTTCACAAAGAAAATACGAGTAGGTACATGGTATCTCGTTGTCGAGAAATCTCGACTACAGCGTTCCTACTTTTTTTTTGCCGATTAAAACTTTCTGTTCTGGCGTATTGTCGCGATAGCCTATTTACTAAATGGCAGTGCCTCGTTAGAGGTCCTGAAAAACGTAATAAGATAAATAAGATAAAGCAGCAGAACTGTACAGTACAAAATAAAGCACAGTGCTATTTTTAGCCGTGATTTTAACTTTATTCGCGATAACACTCACGCTTTTTTAAGTAAAAACTTAAAAATTGATTTTAAGGACAAATTTGTAATTATGCCTCTTACATTTTTTGAGATTCCCGACATATGTGGGGCTTTCCCGTTGGGCGCCAATTATGATAAAGATGATTAGATGAGGATCCGGAGTGGTCCTCGCGACGATCCCTTTAATATCTACAAAATTTTAATATCTACAAAATCCTATCGCTGAGGGCTGGCGAAACATAAGGTGTTAACTTACACATATATCTTGTAGGGTCGCAGACCTTTCCTTCTTGGGTAACAGGGAGAATTCTATATAATTTGTTCTTTTAGAGCCGTAAAAAACACACATTGAGTGATATACGTACATACATATATTCATACATACATATGTGTATGTATATATGCGAGGCTGTCTGTCCGTTAGTGTTAGTGTCTGTCCGTTTGATCGCGTATACCTTGATTTTATAGAAATTAACTTTTATTTGATACCAGTATAGTGAAAGGTTTTTTGTAATAAAATTTAATTTTTAATTTTCGTTATAATTCCCAACTAGTTATAGCAGATAACATTACTTAAGCAGCATCGAGACAGATGTTTTTCGGTAAGTAGT
>JAJJHQ010005090.1:7292-19186 GCA_021223825.1 Drosophila ironensis
AGTTGGGGGCCGCTGATTTTGGCTGTATAGTACCAGCAAGCTGCTGGGGGACGGTGCTGCGTTGGGATGGAGCGCTTTTCCTACGATTAGCAACTTGCTGATAGACGACACAGCCTTTGTAGCTAGCTGTGTGTCCACCGCCACAGTTTGCACATTTGACTGGATGTACATCCTTTAAGCAGGCCTTTTGGCAATGGTTTTTTGTGTGCCCGAACGCTTGACAACGATGGCATTGGGCGACATCATCCTTTTTGTAAGGCAGTTCCACTTGAACCCGTTGCCGGCAAAGTGATTTTATCTCGTGGATTTCTTTGTTGTTTGCAGCTGGTTCTAGTTCAACAAAAACCAAGTTTATGAGCTTGGTTTTGTCGAAGCGGCTTCTTGGTCTGTTAAGGAACCGAACCGAGTGACCCGCTGAGGTAAGGCTTTCCTTAATGTCAACATCCGGGACGGAATGATGGACACCACGGATGACGACACGATAGGATCTGTCTTCTTTCAATTGCCAGGAATGGTACGGAACTTTTTTAAGGTTCAGAGATTTAGTAATGGCTCTATATGTATCCGAATCTTTAGCAAGAATCGAAACAGAGTTGTTAGAATGACATTTTAGGGAGTATTTTGACGGGTGAACAATTTTGTCTGTGGATCTGATAAGTCCGTTAATATCTTCACAATGGTCAACTACAATTGGGGGTGGTTTGTGGGAGTGTAGTTGTTCTTGGCTACCAGACGGTCGGCTTGCATTGTTGTTTTTGCCTACGGTGTTGTTGCTACCCTGTCTTAGGCTGGCACTGGGCTTATCAGGACCCACCGCTTGTGGATCTTTGACGTGCTCGGTGTCCGTATCCATGTCCTGCAGTTCTGCAAAACGGTTGGCAGAGTCACTGGTTTTAGGACTATTGCAGTTTCTCAGAATTTTGGCGGCCGAATTTGATGAACCAGAGTCAAGACGGCGTTTGTTTGCCGATCTTGGGGACCACCAGTCCTCATCATCTCCGTTTATGGCTGCTACTGCTGGATCCGGTGCGTGGCTTGAGGCGATTGGTTGGCTAGGTTCCATTGACTTTAAGGCCTGCTGTACTCTTTGTTGATGCCGCGTCACAATCTTGCTAATGTTGAAGTCTTCATCGGAGTCCGAAGGCATGGTTTCGAAATTGGATAGCGATGTGCACTGCTTTATCGACTTTTAGAACCTTGTAGAAACTTCGCCTGATTTCCGAAAAGGTGATTGTGGCCTAGTGGGCAAGCGCAAGCCTCGCGGTCCAGCGGCACCCAGCTCGAATCCACCAAGGGCCGGATCGAACTTTTATGAAAATTTATTTTCTTTTATTTGAGACTAGCTTAATCTCAAACTTGAACTGACCCCGGGAACTGACTCAGATGAACCCGGGATGTGAACGCAAAAACTGCACTTTCCGAGTTACTTGTTTTCGCTTATAACAGAGTCACTGTAATATTTGCCACTAGAGTGGACTTGTCCATAAAGTCTTTATTATGTGATTCGAAGCTATGCAAAAACGCGTCTGCACTCCACGAAAGCATGAACATTATCAAATGCATATCCAGCTCCAGATACATATAACTGCCATGTCAAAACCATTATCTATTTGATCAACTCAATAATCATGTCAAAGATTGATTATGGATTATTCCTTTATGCAAAATCAAATCCGTTTACCACTATTAGATTTGCTTTTGGAGCCTTCCGTTTCTCGCCAATCAATAACTTCATTTATGAGTCAAAAGTTAAACGGATAAAAAACAGATTTCAACACGCAATTTTAAAAAATTACTAAATAATATATGCAATATATACTTGTTCCAATAGAACAAGTTATAAAAAAAATATTTAGAGCCAAACGAATACCGAAATTGTTACCCACAAGAAACAGTCAACCAATGCAAAGCCATCCTCCTTGACCCAGCCCCTACAATTAATAAACAACAAACTAAAAAACTTCAACTTCTCAAGTATTAACAAATCCCTTTATACCTCAGCCAAATCCAACACACCTCCAATAGTCTTCTATCAAAATTTTCAATCATTAAATCACACTCTCAAACAACACACTTTTATTTATACAGACGGATCTAAATCAAACAACGGAGTAGCCTTCAGGGTAACCTCCACTCAGCATATCATTACCCAACAAATACTCCCTCCCTACTCCTCCATATTCACCGCAGAAATAGCAGCCATCCTTTACGCATGTGAATATGCCAAAAAAAAACAAGAAAAATTTGCCATTTGTTCTGGCTCATCAGCTCTTACAGCCCTCAAAAACTCCAACTACCATTTCTACTTCTACTCATCGGAAATTAGAAACATTATTTCCAAATATCACAACATAATGTGTTTAATATGGATCCCTGGACACTGTGATATTAACGGTAACGATCTCGCAGATCTAGCTGCAAAGGAAGCAACCAAATTTATATTAATAACAGAAAAAAACTTCAACATAACAGATTCACTCAAAGACATAAATAAACATATAAAAACCAGAGCTCGCAAAAAACTGTCGACCGTTCTTACTCTTGTGCTCTCTTTGCGAGCACAACGAAAAAGAACATACTCTCTCGGTCTTGCTCTGAACAAGACCCTTTTGCTGTCTTCATTTATATTTTCGGTTGACCGATTTCCGAAGACCTCTTGTATAGATCAGTCTTTCAAGAGCAGTTCGTAAAGACTTGAACGAGAAACGGTCGCACACTGAGAATAAGCAAAAGAGCGATTGACCGAAAAACTCAACGAAAACGGTCTTCTACAATGAGAAGAGCAGAGCAGCACCGGAGTCCGGTGCTTGTCCTTTACGTCTGTTGACATTTGAGCAACCTATAGTTACGTTCGCGACCCGTGAAAATTCCCATATATAGTTTTTGAACTATTTATTATACATATGTACATATCTATATTACGTGTTATGCCTAATACCTATCAAGGCGTTACAGAAGATTCGAGCTTTCGGACATTCTGTTTCTGCCTTAAATAATAATTCGATAATAGGTATGAAATGTTTTTGGATTTTTTTTTAGTACAAGTATTAGTTTTTGACGAAGACACAGATAACATAGATTCTCAAAATTACAACATACTCAATACAAACAGCACCCAATACATCCAATACATACGCAAAACGCCGTTTTCCACACGGAACACGACGAATCGGTCTTGAAACAACCGGACCGAAACAGAATTGAAAAAATCGGTTTCGGTCTGAGAACGATCGGTTTCGGTCTGAGAGCCGATATATTGGTTGCTCTCTGAGTCTTTTCGTAAACAGTCAGGAGAAGACACTTTATTTACAGACATAAAGAAACGTTCGACCGTTTTTTGCGAGCTCTGATAAAACCCAATGCGAGCATAACTGGAATAGTTCTTCCACGCACTACAAACTCATTAACCCAAGCAAACAGAACAATCTAGACCTACTGAACGACACAATTTCTAGAATAGACACCATTAAATTTATGAGACTTCGGATCGGACACACCAAACTGACACATAAACACCTATTTGACAAAACCTCGCATATGCCAACGATGCAAGCACAATTTAAACCTATCCCACATATTCCTAGAATGTCCCCTCTATGTCGTACAAAGACGCACATTCCTACAAAACAACCTAAAAGAATAAAATTTTTCAAATCCATTAATCTATTCAATGAAATATAAAATATCCAATGAACTGTTACTGTTACATTACTGGTATTGTTATTTATCTATTATTTTTATGTATATATTGTTACTCGTTGTAATAACCCTATATTTCCACAGTAATATCAACACTACTCAGATATACTTATTTGTTATTTACATTGCCTTCTCTCTCTGCTCTCTGTACATGTATATAAGTCTTGTTCGCTCGCTTGCTAATCGTTGACTAAACTTTGATCCATTTCCTGCGCTCGCTCGACCCACCGTTGCCTGCATCCTTGCTCTTCGTCGGTGCGTCATTGCTCATTGCCGGTTCCCACATCCCTCCTTTATTTATTTACAAGTTTAAGTTTTATAGGTTTTATAGGGAAATTATGAGATCCATCCGAAGGCTGCTCCTGCAGATGTTATATCTCTGTATAACTCTCTGGATCATTCTGAATGGATGTCGTCTGAAGTTGGGTAGTTCTAAACAGGGTTTTAAGAATCCTGTGGATACAACTGTTGGTTTTTCTTAACATGAGACACATTTCTCATAAGTGTCCTGCCTCCTCCTGATATCTTAATTATATTATTATGTTTTTAATAACTTTAAATTCAATTTCGTCAAAAGTTGGAGTGAGCTTATTTGGAAATATAACATTCTAGAGTACCCTATCCTATATATATTTATTTCGGCTTAGCTTTAGCTCCTCTATTTTTATCTCCCCTTAATTACCTTTCTCTTTAAGCATTTTATCCCTGTCTCTTTCTGCGGAATCCGTAAATTGTAAGGTGGGGTCTTAACCTGCTCTATGCTTTAGGGTTTGCAGTATTCTGCAAATTCCAGGCTAGTATATTTCCGCCCATTGTCAGTCCGTAAGTACTTCTGATATCCGAGCCTACAAAATATTTCCTTCATTGTTTCAATGATATTTGATAAAGAAATTCTGCGTAAAATTTTAAACTCTACGTAACAGTAATAATCTAGTAATAATCTAAAAAAATTAAAATGAATTCACTGTTTGCTAATGGACCCAGTAGGTTTGAAGCCACCCAAATCCAAGGTGCTGTTGGAAATGGATTCCTATCCATCGGTGCTGGCTTTGGAGCTTGTGACTTGGTCAATAAGCGGCCATCAGACCTTAGAGCGCAAACACCTTTTAATGGCAGATTCTCCCGGGTGGCCTTCGTTAGCCAGTTCCAACACCCGCTTCCGGGTGTAGGCAGAAATAATTATGCGGGTTCCTCACAAGAGAAGCGGGTCCAATCATCGACAGCTCATACCTAAACGGGAACAGAAATTTCGCGGAGCTGGGTTTCTCCAGGCAGGTCATTGCATCGTTGATTTCTTTATCTTTTATTCATCGATTGAGGGATTGTCTCTTCGACAACCAGTAGAATGCTATGTTCGGCATCATTGTCACCAGATTCGGAAGGTGATAATTGACACAGTCTGGATAATGCGTCAGCGATGTTTTATTTTCCTGTCTTGTAAATTATTTTAAAGTCATAGGACTGTAGCCGTAATAACCATCTCTTCATGCGGGCTGGCGGTTTTGAGACTGGCTTTAAAATTGCCTCTAATGGTTAGTGGTCGGTCACAAGTTCAAACCGTATACCCGCCAGAAAATAATAAAACCTCGTAACCGCCCAAACAAGGGCCAGGCTTTCTTTTTCAGTTCGGAAATATCGCTTCTCAATATCAGTTAAGGCTTTACTAGCAAACGAAATTATAAGGGGGTCATTGTTATCTGAGAATTGAAGTAGCTCTGCACCTAGAGGAACGGGCACTGTTCTTACAGAGTTTAGTTTTTTTGGCTTTGGGCGATTCAATTTGCTCAGCCTCTAATAAAATGGTGAAAGCTCTGAACCATTTTTCCCACTCATTCCGCAGCATTGACTTTTCGATAGTCTCGCAAAGGAATGATCTTAATACATTATCTGACATTTTAAGTAAATTTAATTTTCCTATTTTCGACTTCGTAGGCATAAGGCTGAATTGAGTCATCTACTGGTGAATAAGTCGTTTGAACATACTCGGCAAAGAGATCGGTCATAGCCTTATCATTAGTTGCTCAAGCGTAAGAGAAGCTAAAATAAATATAAAGGATATGACCAGTTAAAGTTTTACCCACCCCTTCCCTAGGCAACGGCATGCCGCACATGCTGGGGTGACGTCATCCGTTTCTTCTTTGACTTCAATTCGTTCGCACGTATATTCATACAGATATGTGTGTATGTATACACAATACATACAGAAGTGCATGTATGTAAATTATTTGACAAAAATAAAAATAAATATAAAGAAATGGTTAATAATGAAAAGAGTACATGGTATCTCGTTGTCGAGAAATCTCGACTACAGCGTTCCTACTTGTTTGGATTTAACTTTCTGATGATTTAATTGATCTCGTCTGGGCGAAATGTGTTTATTTTGGGTCAAAAATTATTCACATTGCTTGGAAAAATATTTTCAGTTGCGGTTGAGTAGTACCTTTTCTTAAGTACAACTTTCAAGGTTATATTTTTTTAGCTTTTATTGATACGTGTGATATTGTGCATTATTAGCACAAAGCTATGTATTGGAGTCTGGCACCGGACTTTCGGCGAAATGTTTTTTGGTGCGTGGCATGATGATCGAGTCGCAAAACCAGACTGCCGTTTTAACTCATCCCTTTTCAATTCGTTCTTATCTCCCGTTAAACACGCAACGTGTGGTGAGTTAAGACGAACACTATCTGTCTTACTCATGCCCAAACTACGTTGACAGAATTATATATCTGCCACGCACAAGTGTGACCATTGTGACCAACAGATAATTCGTTATAATTTGAATATTCCAAATAATATGCGACGTATACATACCTATGAACAGACTATACCAAGACTTTAACTTGGTTGTGTCTTTCAGTCTCGATCATGCTTTCGTGGAGTGCAGACGCGTTTTTGCATAGCTTCGAATCACATAATAAAGACTTTATGGACAAGTCCACTCTAGTGGCAAATATTACAGTGACTCTGTTATAAGCAAAAACAAGTAACTCGGAAAGTGCAGTTTTTGCGTTCACATCCCGGGTTCATCTGAGTTCACATCCCGGGGTCAGTTCAAGTTTGAGATTAAGCTAGTCTCAAATAAAAGAAAATAAATTTTCATAAAAGTTCGATCCGGCCCTTGGTGGATTCGAGCTGGGTGCCGCTGGACCGCGAGGCTTGCGCTTGCCCACTAGGCCACAATCACCTTTTCGGAAATCAGGCGAAGTTTCTACAAGGTTCTAAAAGTCGGTAAAGCAGTGCACATCGCTATCCAATTTCGAAACCATGCCTTCGGACTCCGATGAAGACTTCAACATTAGCAAGATTGTGACGCGGCATCAACAAAGAGTACAGCAGGCCTTAAAGTCAATGGAACCTAGCCAACCAATCGCCTCAAGCCACGCACCGGATCCAGCAGTAGCAGCCATAAACGGAGATGATGAGGACTGGTGGTCCCCAAGATCGGCAAACAAACGCCGTCTTGACTCTGGTTCATCAAATTCGGCCGCCAAAATTCTGAGAAACTGCAATAGTCCTAAAACCAGTGACTCTGCCAACCGTTTTGCAGAACTGCAGGACATGGATACGGACACCGAGCACGTCAAAGATCCACAAGCGGTGGGTCCTGATAAGCCCAGTACCAGCCTAAGACAGGGGAGCAACAACACCGTAGGCAAAAACAACAATACAAGCCGACCGTCTGGTAGCCAAGAACAACTACACTCCCACAAACCACCCCCAATTGTAGTTGACCATTGTGAAGATATTAACGGACTTATCAGATCCACAGACAAAATTGTTCACCCGTCAAAATACTCCCTAAAATGTCATTCTAACAACTCTGTTTCGATTCTTGCTAAAGATTCGGATACATATAGAGCCATTACTAAATCTCTGAACCTTAAAAAAGTTCCGTACCATTCCTGGCAATTGAAAGAAGACAGATCCTATCGTGTCGTCATCCGTGGTGTCCATCATTCCGTCCCGGATGTTGACATTAAGGAAAGCCTTACCTCAGCGGGTCACTCGGTTCGGTTCCTTAACAGACCAAGAAGCCGCTTCGACAAAACCAAGCTCATAAACTTGGTTTTTGTTGATGTTGAGAATACCAAAAGTCACACTTATACACATACACATTGTGTGTATATGAAAGGGGGATGAACAACGAAGATTTCAGAGAGAGGCAAAGCTCTCTCTCCTCTTTGTTCTCTCTCTCTCTGCCTAAGAACATTTTTTGATTCTTTTTTGTATGCACATGCGTGCCCTACTCACTCACTTGCAGACGACGAGAGCGTGTGGTTGTTTAAAATAAAAGATTGACTAAAACGACAATTATAAGTGTTTTTACTATTTGGCAAATTTGGCTGGTGTGTTATTATAAATACCATAGGTTATGGGCCCAGTCACAGTTTGCAGCTAAGTGCTATAGTAAAATGCTTTGATTGTTAACGAAAAATAAAAGTGAAATAAAGAAAAAAAAAAGTAAAACAATAAAAACTTAAATCAAGTCTAAACAAAAAAAAATTACTATTGATATTTGTGCTTATAAGTGAACAACGTACATACAGATTTGTATAACAACGCACCAAATTGGCGCACATTGTTTTTCAATTGCGTGTGTGTGTTAGAGCAGACGAGCAACAAAAATTCTGAGAAGCGCAAGGAAGATCAGTTTTTTTCTGGGAAGATGGAAAAAGGAAAGAGAAACATAACACCGTTTAACGGGGAAAAGTATTCGATATGGAAATTTAGAGTCAGGGCTTTGTTAGAGGAAAACGAGTTGCTAAAAGTAATTGATGAGGAACCAAGTGATAAGGAAAGTGATGAAGTGAAGCGAGCAGAAAGAAATGCAAAAAGTCTTGTAATTGAATATTTGAGTGACTCATTTTTAGTGTTTGCCAACAATGGGAACTCGGCTAAGGAGATTTTTGAAAATTTGGACACTATTTACGAACGTAAAAGTCTGGCATCTCAACTCTCATTACGCAAACAACTATTGTCTTTAAAATTGAAGGGTGATACTCCGCTAGTAAACCACTTTCGTTTATTTGATGATTTGGTTACTGAGTTAGTTGCGGCGGGAGCCAAGATAGATGAAATGGACAAAGTGTCTCATTTGCTTCTAACACTTCCAACTAGCTATGATGGAGTAATAACGGCGATAGAAACTCTTTCTGAGAGCAATTTAACATTAGGTTTTGTAAAGACTCGGCTTCTCGATCATGAAATAAAACTAAAAGGAGTTGGTAAGGACACAAGTGCAAAAGTGTTGCAGGCTATAGGCAATCGAGAGCCTAGGGATAGCACATACAAAAACAAAGTTACCAAATTTGTAAAGAAACAATTTCAGAATAAGTCAAAGCCTAAGCTTAAGTGTTTTCATTGCGGCAAATTAGGCCATATGAAGAAAGATTGTTTCTTCTTGAAAAGGCAGGCAGGTGGCAACCAGAATGTTCATGTCCAGAGTAATGTTAGAGAGAAACAGGCTCAGATGGCAACAGCAACGCAGCCAGAACGCTCGTTTGCATTTATGATGAATGTAGTGGTTAGAGAGAGACAGACTCAGATGGCAGAAACGCAGCCGGACTGTGCTTTCGCATTTATGATGAAAGTAGCTAATTCCAGTGAAAAGACAGGTGGCGTAGATTTTATATTAGATTCAGGGGCGTCAGATCATATAGTAAATGACATAACTTTATTTTCCGAGTATGAGAATATAAATCCAAGTGTGGCGATTGAGATTGCAAAGCGTGGAGAATTTGTGTATGCTACTGCGAAAGGACTAGTTAGTCTCAACAGTTCTGGGAAGAACATTGCATTACAAAATGTGCTGTATTGCAAGGAAATCCCGCACAATTTACTATCCGTGAAGAAGATGCTGGATGCTGGAATGTCCGTCGAATTTAATCCGGATGGTATTAAAGTAATCAAAAATGGTAACTTGGCATTTGAAGGGATATGTAAGTATAATGTACCGATTGTGAAATTTTATTTAAATAGTAAAGTATATACATCGAATATTTTAAATGATGCAGAATATATCTTGTGGCATAAAAGGTTAGGCCATATTAGTGTAGGAAAATTCTTAGAAATTAAACGGAATAGCTTGTTTGAAGATGTTGAACTTATAAAAAACGTACAGCTAAATAGAAATGAGATATGTGAGGCGTGTATTAACGGAAAGCAATCTAGGCTTAAATTTGAAAAATCTAAAAACAAAGAAAATATTGACCGCCCATTGTTTGTAGTTCATTCCGATGTGTGTGGTCCGATTACGCCCTCAACTATTGATAATAAAAACTACTATGTAGTATTTATTGATCAGTTCACACATTACTGTGTGACATATTTAATAACATATAAATCAGATGTGTTTTTTGTATTCAAAGACTTCGTGGCGAAAAGTGAGGCTCATTTCAACTTAAAAATGGTAAATCTATATATTGATAATGGCAGGGAATACCTCTCTAATGAAATGCGTGAATTTTGTGTAGAAAAAGGTATCAGCTATCATTTAACTGTTCCTCATACCCCACAATTGAATGGTGTTGCAGAGCGGATGATTAGAACAATCACCGAAAAAGCTCGATCTATGATTTACTGTACGAAACTAAATAAAAGTTTTTGGGGTGAAGCTGTTTTAACAGCAACTTATTTAGTTAATAGGTCCCCAAATAGAGCTTTGGAACATATAAGAAAAACACCATATGAGATGTGGCATAAAAAGAAGCCAATATTAAAATATTTGAAAATTTTTGGATCGACTGTATACGCATTAAATAAAGTGCGTAAGCGAAAATTTGATGAGAAAACTATTAAGACTATACTCGTTGGGTATGAGCCAAATGGCTATAAATTGTGGAATGAGGAATCGAGAAAATTTATGATAGCAAGAGATGTAGTGGTGGACGAAAAAAGCATAAAATCTATGACTTTAAATGAAAATGACTCTGTGGTAAAACATAATGATGTTAGCAGAAGTTATGATTCTCAAACTGAAGAGAATGAAGAGTTAAATTTTCCATTACAGGAAATGAATGAATCAATGGATTCAAAGTCTGGTGAAAACTCAAATGAAAATTCCACTTGTCTTGAGAATACCGATCCAGTAATTGAAACTGGTGATAATACACAAGAAAACGAAAATCAACAAGTTAGACGCAGTGAGAGAAATAAAGATAAGCCAAAATTATCATATAGATTTTTAGAAAAATGTCTAATGAATACCCAAATTTCTTTAAGTGATATTCCCAATACATATGAGGAAATTAAATTTCGCGATGACAGAAAGTTGTGGGAGGATGCCATTCAAGATGAATTAAACTTATCTTTCAAATACGTTTCAAATGACTGACTTATGTGAAATACGGCATTTCCTTGGAATAAAAATTGATCGAAAAGATGATCAAATTTGTCTCAGTCAATCTGCATATATTAAAAATGTTTTAAAGAAATTCAAAATGGAAGATTGTAATCCAGTTAGTACCCCTCTTCCGAGCAAACTAAATTATGAAAACTTGCAAGCTGAAGAATCATGTGAAGCACCATGTAGGAATTTAATTGGTTGTTTAATGTACATTATGTTGTGTACACGTCCGGATTTGAGTACATCAATAAGTGTCTTAAGCCGGTATACTAATAATAACAACAAAGAATTATGGCAATGTCTTAAACGAGTTTTAAGATACCTAAAAGGAACTGTTGACTTAAAGTTAACGTTCAAAAGGAATCTTAAAGTGGATAATATTCTTATAGGATATGTTGATTCTGATTGGGCTGGAAATGAGACTGATAGGAGAAGTACTACAGGATATATATTTAAAATGTTTGGAAATTGTTCTATTTCCTGGAGTACTATGAAACAAAAATCAGTTGCAGCTTCATCTACCGAAGCCGAATATATGGCCTTATTTGAAAGTGTTAGAGAAGCATTATGGCTAAAGTCATTAATAAACGAAATTAAATTAAAATTAAATGGTCCAATAGATATTTTTGAAGACAACCAAGGTTGTATTAGTATAGCCAAAAATCCTACTTGCCACAAGAGAACTAAGCACATAGATATTAAATATCATTTTACCAGGGAACAAATTGAAAACAAACTAATCTGCGTCAAGTATATTTCCACAGATTTCCAATTGGCAGATATTTTAACGAAGCCACTACCAGCAGTTAGATTCACTGCACTGCGAGACCAACTGGGGCTTACTGGACCA
>JAJJHQ010005090.1:20814-42492 GCA_021223825.1 Drosophila ironensis
GATCTGGGAACGAATTTTCTGATCGCAGGTGATTGGAATGCCCACCACCGCCTCTGGGGATCCCGAATCGCAACCACCCGAGGAAGCGCCCTTGCGGACGTCGTACAAAAATCAAACGTCCAGATCCTTGCAACTGGCGGTCCTACGCATTATCCATACAGCCAGAGAACTCCAACAGCGATTGACTTTGCAGCCTACAGAGGGATACGGACCGAGTGTCTATCCATCACAGAAAGCCTGGAGCTTAGCTCGGACCACATCCCACTAATTATAAAGCTAAGAGTAGCTGCGCAAACAACCTGTAATAGGTCTCGCATCCTCCCTCGAAATGCGAGCATCCCGCGCTTCCAAGCAGCAGTCAACCGACTTGTTAGCCTCAATCTGGTGTTATGCTCTCCTGAGGACATCAACGATGCTGTAGAGATGCTTGTGCGGAGCATTCATATCGCTGCCGAATCCTCAACCTGTGGGCAAGTCTCACATCGCCCCAATCCACCTCAGACACTTTAAAAACCTGAAGTTATGGACTTGGTAAGGTTGAAAAGATCCTTACGTCGCAGATACATGAGATCGCAAGACCCAGTCGACAAAAGGGCATACCGCCGGGCTGAGGACGATCTTAAAAAACTTCTGCACCAAACCAAGCGCGAATATTTCGATGAAATGCTCCTCAAGGCGGACCCCATGAAACCGTATGGCTTCAACCTATGGAAATCCACACGGAACATTAAAAGACAGCCTCTCCGAAAGATTCCGATACGGAAAACTGACAATACATGGTGCAGGTCTGACTCCGAGATTGCTATAGCTTTTGCAGACGAACTGGAGAAACGCTTCCAGCCATTTGACCTCGCGAGCTCAGAAGAGGTTGAAGAAACAATGGCCTTCATAATTGCACCTTCCCCGGATGCCCTACCGATCCAACATGTCAGCCCAGAAGAAGTTTGCCTGCAAATTCGGAAGCTACATCCCAACAAAGCGCCGGGATTCGATGGCATCGATACCAGAGTTGCCAGGGCTTTACCAAGAAAGGGAATCTTGTTCCTCGTTCTCCTATTTAACTCGATGTTACGTATCCACCACTTTCCCTCCCAATGGAAGTGCGCTGTGATTACGATGATACCAAAGCCTGGAAAACCGGAGAATCTTGTAGAGTCTTACCGTCCTATAAGCTTGCTACCCACTTTCTCTAAAATATTCGAGAGAATATTTTTAAGTAGAATTATGGGAGTAACAAGAGTGCAAATCGCAATCCCCGACCACCAGTTTGGTTTTAGACATCGCCATGGGACCCCAGAGCAAGCGCATCGAGTTGTTAAGCATATTTTAACTGCCTTTGAAAACAAGCAATACAGCTCTGCGATTTTCCTCGACGTTAAGGAAGCCTTTGACCGCGTATGGCATTACGCTACTTCACAAGCTCAAGTCACTCCTCCCGACTGGCCAATTTTTTCTACTGAAATCATACCTTCTTGATCGAAGCTTTATGGTCGAGGTGAGAGGGGAACGGTCAAGCATCAGAACTGTCCGTGCTGGCGTCCCGCAGGGAAGCGTTTTGGGTCCCGTTCTGTACACTCTGTACACATCAGACTTGCCAAATCCTACTCAACCGGGCACACTTTTGGCCACCTACGCTGACGATACTGCCTTCCTTGCGAACTCATCCTGCTGCATTGAAGCATCAAGGATCACCCAGGAATACCTCAAGTCGTATGGCAAGTGGGCTAACAGGTGGAATGTTGCCATAAATGGGAGTAAGTCGCAACATTGTTGCTTCGCTCTGAGAGGAAAGGCCCTTCCTAGAGTCGAACTCCACGACGTCGCCATCCCCCAATCACCCCAGGCGCAGTACCTTGGTCTGATCCTAGACAAGCGGCTTACTTGGAAACAGCACACCCAAAAGATAGCAGCTACGTGCCGGACAAAGCTAAAGAAGCTAAGCTGGTTGCTTAAACCAACGAGCAAGCTCAGCCTTGGCAACAAGGTTTTGCTTTTTAAAACTATCGTGGTGCCATCAATTACGTACTGCATCCAACTATGGGGCACAGCCTCAGACACTAACGTTATGAGAGTACAAAGGATACAAAACCGGGCGCTGCGCATGATGACAAATGCGCCTTGGTACGTTAGGAACAACGCCCTAGCAGAAGATCTTCACATTCCCTCCGTCAGAGAGCAGATTAACCGGCACTCGAGTCGTTACAACGAACGCCTGACAGCTCGCCAAAACCTCCTAGCAGCGTCTCAAGCCGACCAAACAACTAGAAGAAGACTGAAGCGTAGACACCCCGCCGATCTCTGGACAAGAGGACGCAATGTTTCTCGAGTCCTGAAACAATAACCTTAACTGTATCATAAACGTATCATACAAATTTGTTAATCTCGTGTTATTATTATCATGTTATTATCTGTTATCTGTATCATTTGTTATTATTATTACGCCCAACGTTTTATAGTCGTTGGTTTGGCTGATCAACGTTACTAAAATTAAATGTTACACCAAAAAAAAAAAAAAAAGGTTGTGTCTTTGGGATGTGATGTAGCCTATATGATCAAAGTCTCTGCCCGGAGATATATAAATTGCAAGTGGATTTGTCCGCATTAGCATTACCCATATTTTCATTTTCATTGTCATCGCCTCCCGTCAAAGATCTCAACATCGAGTGGTGTCGCATTGATGAGGAGAGAACAGAGGCGTTTGCGGAGCACTCTCATTGCACGTTTCAGCCATTCAGCTTGTGCTCTGACAGCGAGGCGCTGGCCCCTGAGGCACTATTAAGCATCCCAAATAGTGATCAGTCGGTTATCGCCGCGGTCTCAACTGAAGAAGTCGGACAGGAAATCCAGAGTTTCAATAACAACAAGTCCCCCGGTTTCGACGGCATTAAAATTGTTATTTGGGGCCGCAATTGAGGAAAATAATGCATTTCTTTCTTTCATATAATATTTTTACGGCAAAAATCTCTCTCCATTCGCTACACCCTCATGCACATGCATTAGCAAAGTGTGCTCTTCGTGTGTACCTCTGATGTTGATTGTGCATACATACATGTATGTATATGTTGCAGCATTCCCAACTGATTAAACCCAACTGACTGCGTCGTCCTTTCTTCTTTTCATGCCTAGCACCGAACCACACTCGGCGACAGTGACTCCACGCTGTCGCCCCGCTAAAACGGTACTTATGCTTAAGCTTTACCGTTAACGGTACTTAAACAGAATTTATGCAGACAACCAATTACAGCACACTAGAGGTTGATGCAATATTACCATAGAGATGAAATTAGTCTTCTGGTGAAATTCCCGAGACTGTGTACCCATAGACTCATGCCCTCATGTCCACGCTCTATGCGCGGCAAGACGGCCTTCCTGACCATTACATGTTCCCGTGCACTTTTACCAAAAATGCTTTGTTACCAATTAACAAACTTGTACAGTTTATTCAAATATATCTTAACTTTTGACTTAAAATTTCCATCACCATTTACATCCTCTTTCTTTTTTTCTTTGACTCCACTCATACCCATATCGCCAAATTGGTGCAATCACCTGGTTGTAGACCGCCAGTGGGAGTTCGCTACGCGGACCCATGAGCCAAAGATGCTTGGTCACTGCAGATCTAATTCTGGTACGTAGCTCCTTTACCTGCTCCTTGACTGTTAGCCTACGGTCCAGTATAATGCCCAGGTATCTGGCAGACATGGGATGTTGCACCGGCGTCCCCTCAATCTGAACTCTTGGTGGTGTGTTCCTTTGCAAGGTAAAGTACACATTGGATGACTTGCCGCTGTTAATGCCAATGGTCCAGTGCCTCTCCCATTCCTCAAAAGTTGAGTCGTACTGCTATATACAATCAGCAGTTATGTAGAGGATTGCACTTTCCAACACTTTTCCGAATCGAACTGACGTGTATCCCGTGTGCGCTCCGTGTGAAAAATAAAAAAAAACTTAAAAAACTGCATCCACCCCCATGTGAGATCCCAAACTCTACAAACGCGTATAGTGTTGTGCTTAAGCATCCTCCAGATCTGCGACGAATAAATCCACCTCTTAAGCTTTAAGCTTCCGTTCTTAGGAAGAGCAATACAATGCTAGACCCCCCTTGGAAGAGACCTCCCGACCCAGGGGGCAAGTACCTTGTTATCGCCCGGACCGACAATGGTTCGCTCAGCGGATTATCGGCATTTACAATAAAAACAACACTTGACTCGACTATTCGTGGAGAACAAAAAATCAAAACAAAAAATCAAACCCAAGCTGACAAACTCCACAAACTCACCTCAATGCGCAGCAACATTCCCGTTAAAGTCACCGAACACAGATCCCTTAATGCCTGCAAAGGTGTCATTTATTACAATGATCTTAGAGGCATCGAAGAAGCTGAAATTTTGGAAAACCTAAATGCACAAAAGTGCTTTTAATGCTAAAAATGCTGGAAATCATCCAATGGAATATTCACGGCTAGAGAAACAACTATACTGAACTTCAAATGTTGATTTAGTCACATAGCCCACACGTTTTAGCTCTACAAGAAATCCATTTATCAAACCTCTCCTCACTTCCCATCCCAATTAACTACTCACCTTACACCAGCGTCAACAAAAACAACTTCGGCGGCACTGCCCTCCTAATACATAATTCCATCACCCAAAACCAAATATCTCTTAATACAGACTTCGACACAGTCGGAGTAAACATTCACTCTAAAATCAAATTCAACATTATATCCGCCTACATTTCGCCTTCCAAACTTTTTAATTCTTCAAATCTGGAAAACACCCTCGATCCTCAAAACACCCACACACTATTTCTTGGTCACTTTAACAGTTGACACCCCTACTGGGGTTCACCTACTCAAAACAGTAGAGGAAAAACAATAGCTGACTACATAGACAAACCTGACTACATTCTACTCAACGATAAATCCCCCACACATTTTTCCACCCATATGACCTTCACACATCTATCCTTTGCCTCAGCATACTTAGCCCCAGATATCATTTGGAAAGTGTTGGATGATCTCTATGGCAGTGATCACTTCCCTATACTTATTTCCATGTTCAACAACAATTCTTCTCCCACCTTTATTTCAAAACCTACATTTAATCTCAAAATGGCGGACTGGGACTTTTACAGGAAAACAGCTTCCAAGCTAAACAACTCTATTCAATTCCAAACTAGCACAAGCGTCAATCGCAAAGCAGCCCTCATTAAGAAAATTATAATCGAAAGTGCCCACTTTTCCATACCACAAAACTCCACCTTTTCCCTCAACCGCACTGTTCCCTGGTGGAACAATAACCTACCCTCCTTGAAAAGGATAAATCCATTAAATGGAATATATTAAAAAGACAATTAAGCAACTACAACAACATTGCTAAGCTACAAAGAGCTGTTAGGGAGGTTAAAAAAGCATCTATACATATATTCACTACAACCATAAACCAATTCTCTGACCCTTCGAAAACATGGCCAAACATAAAAAGACTCTGCGGCCTTCATCCGCTAAAACACATTCACTGTATTTGCAATCCCAATGAAACAACCGATCAAACTGAAATAGCAAACGCATTCGCCCAAACATGGTCAGAACAAGCAGATGATATTAAATTTTCCCCTCAGTTCCGCCTTTACAAACACCGCCTTAACACAAACGCAACATATCAGACCTCTAGCACAGCTCTAAAAATTGAAAAAGAATCTCCTTTTTTGAATTCTCAGTAGCTCTGAACTCCTTAAAAGGTACCAGGCCAGGGTTCGACCGAATTTCCTACCCTATGATAAAAAACCTACCTATTGCTGAATTATCAACCACTACAATAACATTCTCTCCACCCACATTCCGCAATCATTCAAACTTAGCCTCGTCTTACCTCTAACCAAACTGCAAAAACCCAAAACTGATATAGCAATCCATGTCTATCTAAAGTGTTAGACGAAATTATGGCTAATAGATTGTGGTGGTTCGTTTAAAACAATGATCTCATCCACATCAACCAACTCGGATTCAAAAGAGACAAATCTGTCCTAGACTGTCTCCTTTTCGTAGATCACCTTGCCCTCAGATCCATTGCCTTAAAAAAACACCCCTCAATCATATCGCTAGACTCTCGAAAGCATTTGATAGAATCCGCATCCACACAATAATCCATCAGCTACTCAACTGGAAAATGGGTCATAAAACCATTAACTATGTAAAAAACTTTATGACTTGTAGAAAAATCATAGTTAAATCTGGAAAATGTCTCTCCGATATATTCCCCCTAAACAACGGCATACCACAAGGTATGCCACCATTCCAATCTCAAGAGAAATCAAATTGTGTGCATACGCCCACGACTTTCACCTCATCATCCAACATAATAAACTAAAAAATCCGACAACCAACCTATAACCATCTTCAACCGTATATCAGAATGGTGCTTAATATCTTTTTTTTTTTTTTTTATTACTTTGCTTTTATTTCTTGGATCTTCTCTTTCAGAGACTAACAAGGGGTATATATGATCTTAAATTTCTAACTTAACTAACAGTCATGCTAACTGATACAGAGTTAGACGGCCCTAATAATCGATTGCCGGGTTAGAAGGTGGTTGCGTCGGAGGGTGGTCGTTGCGTCGCAGGCGGGATCCGCTGGAAACCCGAGTCAATCCCCGAGCGAGGGGAT
The DNA here is from genome assembly GCA_021223825.1 of Drosophila ironensis. Taxonomy (NCBI): domain Eukaryota; kingdom Metazoa; phylum Arthropoda; class Insecta; order Diptera; family Drosophilidae; genus Drosophila; species Drosophila ironensis. The sequence goes on from JAJJHQ010005090.1 coordinate 27,482, forward strand.
TTGGGTGCGAAGTCAGCTTTTCTTTGTAGGACTCTTTTTGCTTCTGGATTTCGTCTTTCACTGTGAGGATGCCAAGATCCCAATGGATGTTTTCGTTGCGAACATACCAAGGTGCCCCGGTGATAGTTCTCAGGATTTTTGATTGTGCGCTCTGTATGATGTCTATGTTGCTGCTACTCGCGTTCCCCCACAGCTGGGAGCCGTACGTACAGATAGGCTTTAGGACTGAGTTGTAGAGTAGTAATTTGTAGTCCAGGCACAGTGGTGATCGTGAATTTATGATCCAGAGGAGGCTGCTGCTTTTAGTTTTAGGTGCATCTTCTTGCATTCGATGTGCTTACACCAGGTTAGTCGTCTATCAAGGTGGACGCCTAGGTACGTTACTTCGTTAGCTTGAGGGATTTGCATACCGTTTAGTGAAAGCGGAGGGCATGTTTTTCTATTAAGAGTAAACGTTACATGTTTACACTTTTGTTCCTTTATTTTAATGCGCCAGTCGGACAGCCACCTTTCCACTGCTATGAGATGATTAGCGAGTTGGTTTGTTGCTTGCGTTGGGCATTTGGAGCGACTGAGTATTGCGGTGTCGTCGGCGAACGTTGACGTTGTTAGTTGTACGTTCGTAGGAATATCCGCGGTATACAGAACATATAGACAAGGGCCAAGTGCGCTTCCTTGTGGAACTCCGGCTTCGATGGTGTAGTCACCCGTAGTAGCTGCGTTGTATCTCACTAAGAATACCCTATTGTAGAGGTATGATTCCACTAGCCTGTGGGTGTATGTTGGCAAATACGTTTTAATTTTGTGCATGAGTCCCTTAAGCCAGACTCGGTCGAAAGCTTGAAAGCTTTTTCTTGAAATACGTCAAGAAAAATGGCGCTGCAGTATTCTCGCTGTTCAAAGGCTGAGCGTATTTCGGATGTTAATCGGTTCACTTGCTCAATGGTTCCGTGGTTTTTTCGGAAACCAAATTGATGTGTTGGGATAATATTGGAAGTTTCCAAATATGGTATTATGCGAGTTAGCAAGCATTTTTCAAACAATTTAGACAAACAAGATAGAAGGCTTATTGGTCTATACGATGGTCCTGGTCTTTTCCAGGCTTCGGTTTAATGGGATCATTAATCTCGGCTATTTCCCAAAAAAATGGAAGAAATCCATCATCATAATGAGGATTTCTTCCATTTTTTTGGGAAATAGCCGAGATTAATGATCCCATTAAATAGTTTACAGACGACATCTATAGCGCATTTTGGTAGTTCAATCAACATCTTTGGCGTCAGTTGGTCACCGCCGGGAGCCTTTTTTGGTTTTAGCCCTCTTATGACTTTTTCAGTTGGCAGAGGGGTAGCTTCTGGCTGGATTAGTGGCAGGACGAATGAGTTAGAGGCAGGGTTTGGTTGGAAGACACTTTGGAGATGTGTAGCGAATGTTTCAGCTCTGTCTTTGTCGCTACGAGCCCAGCATCTCGAAGAGTTTCTTATCGGGGTGGTCGTTTCAATTGGGGCGCTAAGACTTTGGTGGGCCTTCCACAGAGGATACTTTGTGCTCGTTGGCGAAAGATTCTGGATGTACCTCAGCTGTGCATTTCTTCCTGTTGGTGCAGGGCCTGGTCGAGTGATCGGGTTGCTTCTTTGAGGCGTTGCTTTGAAGCTGGTGATCTGTTTTTTTGCCAATCACGACGCGTGCGCCTCTTTTCTCGCACGAGCTGTTTGATTTGCTTATTGGATTTGTAGTATTTAGTTCGGTCTACTTCCTTCCCTTGAGGAGTAGAGATTTTGGCTGCCGCCACGAGTACTTCTTCCAGGGCGCTCGTGGTGTAGTCGATGTCCGATTCCATGTTAAGCACCGGGGCGAGATTTATGTGGGCACTCACGTACTTCTTGTATTTAAGCCAGTTCGTTCTTAGCGACGTCAGACTGAAGGGGTGATCGGTTATTTCTGGGCTTTGAAGGAGAGTTAGGAGCACAGGCGAGTGGTCTGATGATAAGTCCGAGACTGCTCTAGCACTTAGATTGCGAGGTATGTTTTTTGTCACAGCAAAGTCAATAAGGTCTGGGAGCTTGCGTGGGTCTGTTGGCCAGTATGTGGGGCTTCCAGGGGAAACATAGTCCAGTTTATTTCTCACATTTATAATTGCATTGTACAATTGCCTTCCTTTGGGAGTCACTAGACGTGATCCCCAGTGCGTATGTTTGGCATTGTAGTCTCCTGCGGCTATGAAACGATCGCCAAGTGAATTGTAGAAGTCCATAAATTGTCCTTCCGAGATAGAGAAGCGAGGAGGGCAGTAAACGGCAGCGATTGAAAGGCTTCCGTTACTTGATTGGATTTGTATCGATGTAGACTGCAAGAAGTTTGTTTTGTGAAAATGGGGTTTGATGCGTTCTCTGATTAGAACTCCGGTTCCGCCGTGGGCTTTTCCATCCGGATGATCTGTGCGGTATATTGTAAAGCCTCTTATTTGAAAGTTGTATTTGCTTGTTAGATGCGTTTCCACTAGTAGCATAACGTCAATATGGTTTTCGTTCAAGAATTGTGACAATTCTAGTTTATGCCGTGAGACGCCATTGGCGTTCCATATTGATATTCGTAGGGTCTGCATAGATTATTTAGACTGTTGTGCTACGAGCAGCAGTCTAAATACGTTCTCTGATTAGAACTCCGGTTCCGCCGTGGGCTTTTCCATCCGGATGATCTGTGCGGTATATTGTAAAGCCTCTTATTTGAAAGTTGTATTTGCTTGTTAGATGCGTTTCCACTAGTAGCATAACGTCAATATGGTTTTCGTTCAAGAATTGTGACAATTCTAGTTTATGCCGTGAGACGCCATTGGCGTTCCACATTGATATTCGTAGGGTCTGCATAGATTATTTAGACTGTTGTGCTACGATTACCATGTTCTCATTTTGAACAAGTGTTTGCATTGTCGTTTTCATGAATGACATAAGCTCCATCATACTTTGATGGAGGGTAAGCATCATAGTTTCCATTTTGCTATGTGGCTGTTCTGGGGCCATTTGAGCGCTTTCTGAATTAGGCTGAACTGGATTTTCCGTTCCAGATCGTAGAGCATCGGCATAGAAGAAGCCGTTTGTGGTGTTTAGGGGGCCGAATGAGGACCTCGCAGCTTTGGCGAAGAAGACGTCTGGCGTAGTTTTTTTGACGCCCTGTATGCATTCTGTGGATTTTGGTTGCGCGTTGCGGTCGCTTGTCGCATGCGACTCTTCAAATCCTTGTAGACCACACATCCTCTATAATTTGCCGTTTGGTTGCCTCCGCAGTTTCCACATTTCTTCACGGTACTGTCTTTGTTTGTAGTGCAGTGAGCGGGTTGTGTGCGTCCCCACAGACTACGGATACGGCCCGGAGTGTGCAGTATGACCTAGTGTGTCTATATTCTTGGCAGTTAGTGCATTGCTCTGGACCGTTGCGTTTATGTGGCTCTTCAACAGTAATTCTCCGATGCAAAAGATATTGCAGCTTGTAAATCGGGTGAACATCGTTCTTCTTCAGCGATTTGCTTTCTGGCTCGAGTTCGACCTTGAAGAGGGGTTGTGGCTTTCTTTCCTTATTTAGGATATTGTTAGCGTTCTTGGCGGCGAAGCCCTTTTCTTTAAGGGCGGTTATTATTTCCGCGGTTACATCGGGTTCGATTCCCTTTATAACCACTTGTAGGCCCTTGCTGCTTTTTAGCTGGTACGTGTAATATTTTTTATTAGCATTGTCCAGAAATTTTGACACGGTTCGGAAGTGCGCTTCGGTCTTAGTTTGCACTTTTGTTTCATGTATGTTCCCTTTGATAAGAGGGACAACATAAAAGTTGTCACCGCTTCCGATCAACGCCTCAATATGGTTGACTAGTGTATTGGAGCTTTTCTCCCTGATATAGATTGGAGGCGGCTTTGGTTTTTTGCGGTGTCTTGCGCTGGTTGGTTTTCCTCAACCTCCTGCAGTAGGGAAAATCTGTTGCTACTGGATCTGGCTGGTTCTTTGTCGATCTTCTGGACGCGGTTTATTTTCGTTTTATTGCATGCCGGATTACCCAGCGGGCTAAGCTTGCGCTTGATTTTAATGTAGCGCTCCATTCCGGTCTGTGTGGCCGGGGCCGCTTTGGCACTTACAGAAGTTGTTGTTTTTGTACTCACTGTGGCCGTTGGCGTCGCGGTATTTTGAATTGCAGTGGTTGTTGCTGCTGTTGCTGAAATTGTAGCACTACTTGTTGTTGTTGGGAGATTTGGTTCCACCATTGGAGGGGGGGTTTTACACTGCGAGCTCCATGATGCGGGAGTCGCAGTGAGCAGAGCGGGAGAGCAAGACCGTGCTCTTTGGCTTTCAGCGGTTAGTAGAACCGCGTTACTCTTAAGCTCGTCTTTTTCCATTTCGGTATCACTTAGCTTCTACGTTCGTTTTTTTTATCGTTGCTCGTAGAGTTCATTGCGTGTAAAAGAATTGTGCAAAAGATAATGCACTTTCAATCGAGCGACGACTTCCACTGTGATAAGCATTCATTGCCCTAGCGATTTAGCTAACATTTAAGTCCGTTTTAGCCAATTAAAGCGACGAAAAACGCGAATTCGCAGAGTGCCGATCGATACGCGGCTTTACTCAAATTCGATGACTATCGATCTGGCTCAGTTATTTCAGTGGAAAAAGGAAAGTTCCTTCATATCTGCCGCAAACACAATTGCAAAGCTACAATAATCACCGGTGACACAAACATTCCTTCAACAAACATGCTTAGAATTCTCGGACTTACTATAAACCATAGATGCAATTGGAGCTCTCACATTTATAAACTTGAATCAGAGCTTGCCAATCCCCTAGATATAATAAGACACCTGTCTTCTCTCAAATACAACACCGACACAACTACACTTATCCAAATCGTTAAATAAATTATAGTTTTAAAAATAGACTTCTGCCTTCCAATATATGGTTGTGCACCCAAATCCCAGCTCAATCAAATAAAAACCTAACTTAACTCAGCAATTAGATCAGCTCTGGGAGCATTTCGCTCCACACCTATTAATAACCTTCTATTCGAAGCCGGAATCAACACAATAGAGCACAAAAAAGACTTCCTCACCGGAAAACTCTCCAGATACTTACACCAAGCTAAAAACTCTCTTTAAATAACCTTATAAAAACCACAAAAAAGACCTACAAATATTGATGAAATAATAAAGATATGCAAATCCCACTCCATACCTTACCTCCCATATAAGAGTAATTCCTCCAAAAAATTCAACATGCTTAGTGCCCTCAAAGCCACAAACACCTCTCTTTCGAATTTAAATAAAAACACAGCCCCCCAATAATTTTCCAACAACTATTCCACTCCCTCAAATTCTCCTATCCTAATCACAACTTCATTTATACTGATGGCTCCAAGTCCGACGGAATGACAACATTCAGCATTACAAGAGAATCTGAAATTATATGAACCGGACTCTTACCCATCTACTCTTCTGTCCTTTCAAATGAATGTATAGCAATACATGAAGCCGCACAAATCTGCGCCAAATCGCGAGGCTATCATGTTATTTGCACCGACTCCCTTTCCTCGATATCCGCCATATCAAATCTCAATAACCATACTTACTACGCAACCGCCGTTAGAAATATTATCACCCAACACTTTCAAAAAATTAAAATTATATGGATCCCTAGTCCCATGGGAATTATTGGGAACGAATATGCTGACAACGCTGCTAATCTGACAGCCAAATCCCCCCTAACCTACACCCCTAAGCTTAACCCAAAGGATATATCAAATTTCCTAAAATCAATTCTACATGAAAAACACACACAACTACGTACGTCCGTGTGGTATAAAGATATCAGGAATTCATCTACTTCAATGCAACCCTTTTCAAACAAAAAGCAGTCTGTGCCCATTGTGCAACAATGCTCAGGTGAACATACACCATATTATCTGTTCCTGCCCCACCCTTAACACACATCGTTTCACATTTCTCCACAACCCTATTGACACATTAGCCAACCCCACAAATATTAACTCTGAAAACATCCTAAAATTCCTCAATAGGTGCCAAATCTATTACAAAATTTAAATACTAACAAATCTTGTATGTAATTTACTAGTAATATAATATTAATTGTACATAGTCATAACCCAAATAACCAATAATTTTACTGTGAGCCGAAAGCCTTAGCTGCTCTGGCTCTTAGTCCCAAGTTAGCTCTTAGTTTTATACTATCTGTTAGCTTTAGATAAATAAATAAAATAAAAAATGTAGAGGATTGCATGACTGAGCAGTGCCTTACTGTGAGCAGTGTGGCATTACATATGACATCATGGCCTGTTGCTTTGTTTGCCCGCTGACGGTCAATTACTCCTGCTACCTCACTAGGTGTGAACTGCACGATGGGCAAATCCATTTGAAGTGTTGCATTGGTCAGACTAAGCGGTTGGAAACGTACAGTGAGGTGTTTGGCGAAGGTTTCGGCTAGCTATGAATCAGTCTTGCACCAAGAGATATCGCTGCGAGCTAATGGCGCTTTCCTTCTTCACCGTCTTTTAAAGGATCGTATAGCTCTCCATAGCGAGTGTGTCGCGTCTCTGTCGACACCGGTGTTGGCGAACCTTTCATCAAACCATGCCGTTTTGTACGTCGGAGCTCACCTATCGCTCTTCCAGGCTGCTTTATCTAGAGGGTGGCGAGACTTCATCTACCTAGAGCGTAAACGCCTCTTTTCTGCATAAGTTGGAGGATCTCCTGAGTTAGAGGAATACCTGTTGCTGCTGGCCTTTGAGGTGGCTACGAGTAGCTAAATTGAGAGCCTCAGCAACTCGGCATCCCGTTGGTCAAGGAAGAGATAGCGAGAGTCAGCGTTCGATACAAAAGAAGGCTGCACGAACACCCAAACAATCTAGTTATCAACCGGCTGGACAAACTGCAAAATCCCACCCCGAATGAAATGACACAAAATTTAATGATTGTCCCAAAAGAGGACAGATTTTAAGAGATTTTAAGATTTTAAGTTAAGAGAGAGAGAGAAAAAAAAACTGTCTCTTTCAACAGTTTCCTTCTACATTCATTTATTACAGTCTCTTTCAATAGTTTCTTTTGACATTTCTACTGTTTCTTTCGGCAGTTTATTTTTCAACTATTTCATTACTCAAATCCTTATCACTACTGTCTTTCCTTTTTACCGAAAACATAGGACTAGCAAACGGTGACTCTCGGTCGCCTTACACTGGCTTCTATAATTTCCTCTATCTTGCCTCTAACCAACAACCTTTGATCAACACTGAGACGATATGACACCTTAGGACTATTTTATTCGCATTTAACAAGCGGTCCAGCGGTCCGGTTGTTATTCGTTTTCCCAAAATTTTGTTAATAAAAAAACTCGAGTATTCTTTCAAAATATTTTTATACCATGTACCTTAAGGTAATACGAGGTGAAATTGACTATACAGAGTTACTCGGCCAGTTAAATTTCACCGTGCCCTGTAGACTAACTCGCAATTTCATCGGCCTTAAATTACCACATTGTAGAACGAACTACGCCCTGCATGATCCTTTTAGGGTGCTATGTTCGGACTACAATGCACTTTTTACCATTACCTCTAACTCTAATCCTAACAACCTTAAAACCCTAATACTAATCCACCTATCACAACAACATCTAAACTAGTGTCCTCGTATTCTTTCTTTCTATCAAGCTTTCCTCGTATTTTCTTTCGGGTCTATCCCCGCGACTTGTACGACACACGGCGCGCCCCTCGGTCGGTTGGGCGGGAGGTGGGAAGTTGCACGTTAAGCAACGGGACCGCGCGAAAAAAAACAACAAAAAAAAAAGTACAAATGGTATATTAACTTTGTGCAAATGTATGTAACAGGCAGAAGGAGACATCTCCGACCCCATAAAGTATATATATTCTTGATCAGCGTCAACAACCGAGTCGATATAGCCATGTCCGTCTGTCTGTCCGTCCGTCTGTCCGTCTGTCTGTATGTATGAACACCTCGTTCTCGGAGATGGTAAGAGATACTCGTGTTATTCTTTTTGCTTTTGGTGTGTTATTATTGCAGGCAGATCAAGTTTATTTCATATTTTTGCCACGCCCCTTTCCGCCTTCGTAATTGGCATAAAACTGAATTTTCTTCGCCACATTAGCCCATAACTTGCACAAAATAAGACGTAGAGACCTATTTTATTTTGCATTATGTCCATTTAGCAATTACGCAGATAATGGTATTCTTGGATTTTTGCCGCGCCCCTTTCCGCCCTTGTATTTGCAATAAAAATCGATATCTTCGAAATGGTAAAAGCTAGAGGCATCATTTTCAGTCCAATAAGTCCACTGATCGTCAAACACGTATGTGCAAAATTACGTACGGATCGGATAGAAGATCGGATAGATCTTATAAATATAGAAGATATGGCCAATTAAAGTTTTACCCCCCCCCTTCCCTAGGCAATGGCATGCCGCACACGCTGGGGTGACGTCATCCGTCTCTTCTTTGACTTCAATTCGTTCGCACCTGTATTCATACAGTAGTGTGTGTATGGTGCACCTGCTGATTTTTTGGATGTCAACAAACGAAAATTTGGTGAATTATTTGAAAAAAAAAATAAAAACAAAGAAATGGTTCATAAAGAAAAGAGGTACATGGTATCTCGTTGTCGAGAAATCTCGACTACAGCGTTCATACTTGTTTTAATTTAACTTAGTATTGCCCAGGTGCTTATCGTTATTAATTAAATATTCCACATTAATTCATTGCGTATGGCACTTAAAATTTTTGTTTTGTAAATGTTAAAGTTATCGGCCTCAACCCTAACACCAGAGCCAAGTTGCAATATGTCCTGGCCAACTACTATGGCATATCATCCGCAACGACAACAATGTTATTGCCCAATTTCTCTTTATTAAGAAAGCGCTCTGCACCCGAATAAAAAAAATGGAAAAAACTCTCCGTATTGACTCAAGACGCGTTTCGGTTTCAATACTAAACACGCGTTCACTCTCTTTTAACTGAGGCCTTGTGTAGCTCTAGACGATCCTCTCTCACAATTTTATGCAATGTGGGCAGCATTGCCACACTTAAAGCAAATTACGTTTGCCGTCTCTCGCTTGCCGTTTTGTCCTTTTGTCCTTAACTGTCCTTATCTCATTTCTTTCATTTGCATTCCTTTTTCGACATTCCATTGCGTTGTGCCCATGTTAACCACAATAATGGCATTTAATCAGCGTGGACATAGGCGCTGGGGTTTCTACACTGCCAAAACGCTGCATGAAAATTTCTATAAATTCGTCTCAAGTAATATCAGGATGACATATTTGTGCTAGTCACTGCGACGCACTATGCACCCATCACCAATGCGCTGCCTTTTACGAATTTACCGCCAACATTATATATACATATTTACTGCAGAGCACCACGCTAATGCGTCGGCGCTATCGAGGTCTGCGTGGCATTTGCCCCGTCTGATACGTTAGGTAGCAAGATACCACTTCTTATGTTGCAGCATTTTCCAAAATTGTATTAGTGCAGCGAGTATCGGTTGTTCACGTACCGGATTCCAAACGCAACTGACTGTGTCGTCCTTTCTTCTTTCCGTGCTTACCACCGAACCCCACTTGGCCATAGAGACTCCACGCCGTCGCCCCGCTGAAAGCTTAAGCTTTACCGCTAATGGTACCTAATGCGAGTCTACGCTGTTGTACCGCTAAAAAAGTACTGTGAATGCTTAAGCTTTGCCGCTAACGGTACTTAAAGCGACTCTTTGCAGACAATCAATCACATAACACTTAGAGGCCTGTGCAATATTACCATTAAGATAAATTAGTCTTCTGTTGAAATTCGAGACTGTGTACCCATACACTTACACCCACATCCACTCATATACATGTGCTGATTGGTTAACGGATCGAAGTCAAAGAGACGGCTTGAATGAATGCATAAGGCATTCCGTTGCCATGGCAATGTGTGGGTAAAACTTAAATTATTTTTTGTCACACACCTACAAAATAATTTACGAAAATTGGTTGCTCCCAAAAGTAGGTAGGTATTATATTGTACCAAAAACCAGGTGAAACTGAGAACCGGGTATTTATAGTCGAGAAACTCGACTATAATCGTTCTTACTTGTTTATTTTGTAGGAGTGTGTATGAGAAGTGTTTCTATGGAGAAAGTTGTAATTTTTTCATTCAACGTAACTCATTTTTGTAATTTTCGCAAACAACAGTAGGCGTAACTGTCTGATTTTCGCAACACAGATAGATAATGTCCCTACCAATGTATTATCAAAAATAAGTGCCTATAGAGCTAAAATTGTGGATGTCACAGAATTTCGCGGTTTGCGGGTCTGCGAAGAGAAGTAGCCGATTTTTACAATAAACTTGTGCCAAACTGGTATCCCTAGAATCAGAATGTGCAATTAGTTTTTCTCTAACTATTATAGTTTCCAAAATCTAGGCGTTCATACGGACAGACTGACAGACGGACATGGCTGGGTGCACTCGGCTGTTGATGCTGATGAAGATTATATATATTTTATAGGGTCGGAAAAGCTTCCTTGACCCTGTTACATATTTAACATTTGCACGAATTCAATATTACCTTATTCTTTTTATACCATGTACCTTAAGGTACAAATGGTATATTAACTTTGTGCAAATGTATGTAACAGCCAGAAGGAGACATCTCCGACCCCATAAAGTATATATATTCTTGATCAGCATCAACAGCCGAGTCGATATAGCCATGTCCGTCTGTCCGTCTGTCCGTCCGTCCGTCCGTCCGTCCGTCCGTCTGTCTGTGTGTATGAACACCTCGTTCTCGGAGATGGTAAGAGCTAGAGGTCTAGTTCTTTTTGCTTTTGGTGTGTTATTATTGCAGGCAGATCAAGTTTATTTCAAATTTTTGCCACGCCCCTTTCCGCCTTCGTAATTTGCATAAAACTGAATGTACCTTTAGCCCATAACGACACATTAGCCCATAACTTGCACAAAATAAGAGGTAGAGACCTATTTCTTTTTGCATTATGTTTGTTTAGCAATAACGCAGATAATGGTATTATCACGCCCCTTTCCGCCTTCGTAATTTGCATAAAACTGAATGTACCTTTAGCCCATAACGACACATTAGCCCATAACTTGCACAAAATAAGAGGTAGAGACCTATTTCTTTTTGCATTATGTTTGTTTAGCAATAACGCAGATAATGGTATTATTAGATTTTTGCCACGCCCCTTTACGCCTTCGTAATTTGCATAAAACTGAATGTTCTTCGACACATTAGCCCATAACTTGCACAAAATAAGAGGTAGATACCTATTTCTTTTTGCATTATGTTCGCTTAACTATTGCGCAGATAATGTCATTTTTGGATTTTTGCCACGCCCCTTTCCGCCCTCGTATTTGCAAAAAAATCGATATCTTCGAAAAAAAAAGCTAGAGGCATAATTTTGAGTCCAATAAGTCTGCTGATCGTCAAACACGTGCATGCAAAATTACGTTCAGATCGGACAATAAATATAGAAGATATGGCCAATTAAAGTTTTACCCACCCCTTCCCTAGGAAACGGCAATTTGAAAATTTGGTGAATTATTTGCAAAAAAAAAATAAAATCAAAGAAATGGTTCATAAAGAAAGGAGGTACATGGTATCTCGTTGTCGAGAAATCTCGACTACAGCGTTCCTACTTGTTTTTTTTAAAGAACCGGGTATAACAAGTAGGGACGCTGTAGTCGAGATTTCTCGACAACGAGATACCATGTACCTCATCTCTATCAAACATTTCTTTGTTTTTATTTATATTTTTTTCATAAAATTCACATCTGTATGTATACATGTGCGAACGAATTGAAGTCAAAGAAGAGACAGATGACGATATACGTCGATATACTTTGTGGAGACTTCTGTACTAGACTTCTGCATGGATGTATTCATTTGTAGCATGACAGTTATGTACAGTACTATGAGTACTTAAAATACTACTGTACAGTATTCTATAGGCCAGAAGATTATGACACAACATTTTCAGGGTTTTTTGTAACAAAGTTTATGTTTTGTTGCATATGTTTTTGATTGTCCCTAGGATGTTTGACGTTATTTAGTGCCAGAGACACAGCGAACCAGTATTGAAATTTCACACACTGTACAGTAAGGCAACTGATACCCAAATATACTTTGCAGAAAAAAAGTGTGCCCACTTCAAGAATAGGTGATTTATTTGCCGTTTTGGATACATTCATGCAGAAGTCTAATGTGTACCTTAAGGTACTCTAAATTGTCCGGCAGAGCTTATGCGAAATCAATCATATTCCACTCAAAGTAAACTCGTTTAGTTGTTTTTCTCTAAGTGATATTGAAAATATATTATGTATATTATATGTATATATATAATTTTTTTTTTTCAAAATCAGGAAATCTGAGCATGTAAAAATATATATCTAAATCAATTTTAATATTAGCTGTTATGTTTCTGAATATTTTACAATAATTACCAATAAAAATTCCAATGGACAGAAGTAAAATGAAAGGTCTTCGACGTCCCATATTCAATTGGCATCTATCTGATAAGGACCCCAATATAGGGCATACAAAAAATCCAACTAAGGGAGAAGGAGCCCATACGAGTGTCATCTGTTGATGCTGCACTCCTATGTTTTTGATTGACCCTTGTATGTTTGACGTTATTTAGTGCCAGAGACACAGCGTAAGAAGTACCGGTTACAAGTATAAAATGTACCAGTCTTGAAATTTCACACACTGTACAGTAGGGCAACTACACACCAAAACACTGTACAGTATTGGCTTACTCCACACCAATTTTGCTGTACAACTATGGAATAATACCCCACTCACTGATATCCAAATATACTCTGCAGAAAAAGTTTGCCCACTTCTAGAATAGGTGATTTATTTGCCGTTTTGAATGCATTCATGCAGAAGTCTAATTTGTACCTTAAGGTACTCTAAATTGTCAGGCTGAGTTTATTTGAAATCAATCATATTCCACTCAAAGTAAACTCGTTTAGTTGTTTTTCTCTAAGTGATATTGAAAATATATTATGTATATTATATGTATATATATAATTTTTTTTTTTCAAAATCAGGAAATCTGAGCATGTAAAAATATATATATAAATCAATTTTAATATTAACTGTTATGTTTCTGAATATTTTACAATAATTACCAATAAAAATTCCAATGGACAGAAGTAAAATGAAAGGTCTTCGACGTCCCATATTCAATTGGCATCTATCTGATAAGGACCCCAATATAGGGCATACAAAAAATCCAACTAAAGGAGAAAGAGCCCATACGAGTGTCATCTGTTGATGCTGCACTCCTATTTTAAGAAGTGTTGGAGATACAAATGCGGTTTCTGCGGCATACGAAAATTCAATTCCCATTACTGCAGCGGAGACTCGAATTAATTCAGCTCGTGATTTGTATCTGAAATGAATATTCTCCGATTACAATTTTCAAAGAATTGTAAGTATTATTAATAAGATATCAATACAGCAAAATATAATATTTTAGCTCTTGTGCAATTTTGAAAACTTAAATACAAAAATATATTCGCTTTAGTCAAGAATTTGGACAAAGATATATAATGTACCCTTTTTTTAAATTATCCAGTTAATTTCATTTGACGAAAGGGCGTCATCGAGCATTGATACTGGCAAAGAGTAGCCTAAACTTTGATTCGCCGTATTTCTAGCCTTATTGTTCAATTTTGCACATATATATTAAACTTTTTTTTTAACAAAAAAAAATCTCTTCGTTTTACCAACTCGGAGATTTGTAAAAAAAAACAGTTGTATACAAATTGTAAGAGCGGAAAAGAGCGTGGCACATATTTGAAATAAAATTGAACTGCCTACATTTTAAGGATTCTAATAATTAATAAATTAAAGATAATACATACATTAATATATATAATTTAGTATAATTTAGTTTAATATATAATTTAGTTTACGTAATACATAGGAAAAATAACACGTAAAATATATGTAATTAGTATGTAAGCAGCGATGTAAGCTTAGAGGTACAATAGCATGCAAGTTATTCGGTTGCGGTTAGCTAGGGAGGCGTGGTGAGCAACGCAGAAGGGAAGAGAAGAGAGAATACCAGGAGTACCAAAGAGGGGCCGTGGTGAAGAGCGAAAGCCAACTGGCTAATGGGATAATGAGGTGATCGCGCGCCGAATTAGCAAGAAAGGAGTGTCAGCGGGAGCTGGCAAATCCTGGCCACAACTCTCTGGTAGTTCGCGAGCGTCAAAGAGTGTCGGCGAACGCCAGCGAATCCTGGCCACAACTCCCTTGGTGCGAGACCCCGACCCCGCCGAACAAGAGTAGCCCGGTCATCGAGGGTAATCCTCGCAACATGTATACCTGATCAACATCAAAAGGGGTTACAGTTTAGCTCTTACCATCTCGGAGCTCCTACCATATAAATAGGACGAACATGGCTAGATCGACTCGGCTATTAATAATGGCTTAGGCAATAATATATATCGTCCAATAAATACAGAAGATATTTCCCAATTAAAGATTTACCCACCCTTTGCTAATATACTAATGACGTTATCTAATCTGCCGCTGCAATGGCTAGCGTTTGTCGTGGCCACACCGCGCGGCACTTAAATAGGAATCCCGATAAGTGCAATATATAGCCATGTCCGTCCTTCTGATACCAGTTCAACACAGTTTTTTTTTTAATCTAAACTTTAAATTTATAGTCGAAATGTTCGACTATAATCATTCTTACTTGTTATTATACCATGTACCTTAAGGTACAAATGGTATATTAACTTTGTGCAAATGTATGTAACAGCCAGAAGGAGACATCTCCGACCCCATAAAGTATATATATTCTTGATCAGCATCAACAGCCGAGTCGATATAGCCATGTCCGTCTGTCCGTCCGTCCGTCCGTCCGTCCGTCCGTCCGGCCGTCCGTCCGTCTGTCTGTGTGTATGAACACCTCGTTCTCGGAGATGGTAAGAGCTAGAGGT
>JAJJHQ010005090.1:42638-105523 GCA_021223825.1 Drosophila ironensis
CTTTACGCCTTCGTAATTTGCATAAAACTGAATGTTCTTCGACACATTAGCCCATAACTTGCACAAAATAAGAGGTAGATACCTATTTCTTTTTGCATTATGTTCGCTTAACTATTGCGCAGATAATGTCATTTTTGGATTTTTGCCACGCCCCTTTCCGCCCTCGTATTTGCAAAAAAATCGATATCTTCGAAAAAAAAAAGCTAGAGGCATAATTTTGAGTCCAATAAGTCTGCTGATCGTCAAACACGTGCATGCAAAATTACGTTCAGATCGGACAATAAATATAGAAGATATGGCCAATTAAAGTTTTACCCACCCCTTCCCTAGGAAACGGCAATTTGAAAATTTGGTGAATTATTTGCAAAAAAAAAATAAAATCAAAGAAATGGTTCATAAAGAAAGGAGGTACATGGTATCTCGTTGTCGAGAAATCTCGACTACAGCGTTCCTACTTGTTTTTCAAAAAGTTTTAGCGGTCCGCTAAGAATTATAGCCATTATTTAATATAATGTGACCCGTAACTCGGGAAAATGCAACTTTTATTTAGAAGAGCTGCTGATTTCTGGTCAATAAAATCTATTATAAAATCTATTACCAAGTAATTTTATTCTACAATATCTTTAGATATTTGCCTGCTTTTTCTTACCTGTATATATGCGAAAAATCACTTTTTGTTGTAGTGTTTCCTTTTAGCTGATTACTAAGCGCAGTAATCGCATTCTTTATACAATTTTTTACATATTCCTTATTATATTTTTCATAAATTTCCTTGATATTTTCTCTTAATTGATGTAGTCGACCTGTTATTCCTTGATACTCATGTAATTTCTCCATTTTTTCCTTTAATATGAACAACAAATAAGTTATATATATATATATAATATATTTATATTGTTGTAATGGCTTACCCGGAATGTGCGTAGTGTGTACATTACAATTAAAATTGCACGGAAGCCATTTAGTAGAACAATGTTGTTTTGTTATTGAGCATGCGTCAATTTTATCGTAAGTTTGCATGCGTGCACATGTTTAATAATATACATATGTATGTGGGCGAATTTTTGTTGATATACATATGTATACAAATACAACGGGTAGGAAAACAGTCACAAGCAAAACAAAAGATTTCCTAAAGAACGGTTACTTATCATTTTGACTTATCATTTTGACTTATTTGGCTTATCCCGCTGGAAATTAAAAAATAATAAACGATAAGTATTATCGGCGGAATTCCATTTGTGGATCTTCTCGATGCCCGACTGGAAGATCCAGATCCTCGACGTATTGGTAACGCTGTAAAGCCATGATTTATTAAAGGGAATAACAAAGCTTAGGTTACAACAGAGCGTAACCGATACTAATGTTTACCTAAATATGTTTACCTAAACAAATATTTCTGTTTTTTATTTAAATATATTTTTATATAAAAACTTTGATCCAATATAACTTTTCATATACTAAAAGTTATATTAAATCTAAGTTGTACAACCATAGAGTGACAATAGCCATGGACGGTATACATTAAAAAATCGTATTTTATACCAAAAACGTAATACCTTAACGTAAACATGGTATATTAATTATGTTCAAATGTATGTATGTAACAGGCAGAAAGAGAGTCTTCGACCCTACAAAGTGTACATATGTTATTATTAATCAGCAGCAACAGTCGAGTCGATATAGCCATTATATCAGATATATCCGATATGCATGTATGTAGGCTTTATCTTCCAAATGGTAAAGACATAATTTAGAGTCCGATATAGCACGTAACAATCAAACAATAAACAAGTGACTAGCGTCTGGTGACAGAGCGATGAATAAGATTGCTCGGGTGTTTTATATTAAGGCGCTGTTGCGGGATTGGTCTGGTAAGGCCAGCTGCCTAACGTTTCCGGTGCCGTTGCAGCCTTGTACCGGCTGGTGTGGTGATTAATCCGCACGGTGACCGTGAACAGATTAAGGTCCCTGTGCAAAGTGACGTTGCGAACATACCATTCGCATCCCGTGATCACCCTTGGGATACGGTTCTGTGCTGCTTGTATTCGATTAGGTGATTTGGGTGTCGCAAGCTAGTCCCCTAATTTGGCACCCATCTCGCCAAATTGGTGCAATCATCTGGTTGTAGACCGCCAGCTTGTGGCTAAATAAGAGCTGGCTACGCGGCCCGATGAGTCAAAATGCTGGTCACTGTTGCACTTATTCTGGTTTGTAGTACCTTTAGCTGATCCATGAAGGTTAGCCTATGGTCCAGTATACTGCCAAGGTATCTGGCATCTGCCCATATCTATGGGCTGTTGGACCGGCGTTTCCTCAATCTGAACTCTTGGCGGTGTTTCTCCTTCGCAGTGTAAAACACACATGGGATGACTTGCTGCTGGTAATGCCAATGTTCCAGCGCCTCGTTCATTCCTCATTGCTCGAAGGGGTATGCTGTACGCGCAGCCGCATCATACGCGCACTTAGAGCGGTATGTGACACAAAGGTCGTCAGCAAACGTTGCCACCATCCGGCTCTCCAAGTCCATCAGGCAGCGGCATGTTGTAGGTGCACAGACAGACAGTACAGGAATGGGCCAAGAACACTCCCCGTGGAATGCCAGCTCCTACTGAAAATTGCCTCGATGTGGCGGAATGGGAGCGGACAACAAATTGTCTTTCTTCCAAATACGACCTTAAGAGTCCAAAGTATGGTGCCGGCAATGTTTCCTTAATCTTAACCAGAAGCCCAGTGTCCCAAACTCGGATGCCCAAGAAGAGGGCATTACATTATTCCTTCCTGTCAAATGCAGCCAGTATTTATTTAACAACCCGAGTGCAGTGGCCAGCGCGAAATCCGAACTGGTACTCAGGTATAACACTTCGAGACTCCACAATCCTAACAATCCTGGCAGCAATCAATCCCTCAAACATCTTTGAGATCGAAGGGAGGAGACTAATCGTCCGGTAGGATGCAGTTTCCTTTTCCGGCCAGTTTTGTGGATCATGGATACTAGTGCGAGCTTCCACTGAGAAGGGAAGTATTGCAATTTAACGATAGCGTTATGGACTAACGTTATGTAGAGCATTGCATGAATGGAAAGTGCCTTAAGTGTGGCATTGCATGTGACATTATGGCCAGGTGCTTTGTTTGTCCGCTGACAGTTAATTCCGCCTTCTACCTCACTGGGTGAGAACTTTCTGCGGTTAACGGGAAGTGCACTAAGCGCGATTTTATTAATATAGCTGCTCCTCCTTTGGCATTACCCATACTCGGGTTGTTCGCATGGTAGGCCTCATAGCCAACATAGTTTCGGCGCTATTTGCCCGCGGCAGTGCGTCTCGCTGAGCAGAACGATGTCCATTTGGTGACGCTGAACAAAGGTTCCCAGCTCTAGCAGCTTTGTGGATACACCGTTGGCGTTTCACGCTAGAATCCTCAACGGATTCATTGTTTTAGCTGCTTTTGAAGTGCATTGAGCAAATTAAGAATTTGCCCTTACTGCTGTACCTGTTGCTGCTGCTGATTCATGATTAATTTAAGCTGATTTTCCTGAATTGATCGGAGGGCGTTTATGTTGTTATTTAGCTCCTGCAGGATCGATTCAAAGTTACTATTTATAAAGGACGCCAATCGATTACGACTCGTGTCGTAGCGCTGACGAATTGGATTTCGCTGGTAATGTTCCTGCTGTTGTGTTTGTCCACGGACTGAGGATCTAGCTATATCTTCATAGGAGAAGCCTTGTATGAGTGCGCTGTTACTCCCGCCTTGCAACTGCTGGTCAACAGTTGCTTTTAAGCCGTCACTCCGCTTGGGTGTGTTGCGGTTCAAGTAAGCTTGGTATTTAGTGCAGCCCGAGTAGTTTGCCGGGTGCTCCGCTACGCAGTTGCTGCATGTACATGGCTGCTCACGTGGGGTAGTCTTTGTGGGGTAGTCATAGACTTTGTGGGGTAGTCATAGTTTTCATATTAGCGCTTAACTCATCGTCGGCGTTTACAATTGACACCAACTGTGAACACTGCGCTTTCCAGCTTTATACAAACTGCAGCTTTCAGCTACCAACAATGCATCTGATGGGACATCTTCAGTTAGGGCTGACAATTTGTTGAGTTGCGTTTTTTTGCAACAATCCGCAAAATCTTTTTGTGGACGTCCAATATATTTGGAAGATAAGATTTCCATTATTACCAGCGGCGTGTCTAGCCATTCCTGGTTTTTGATCTCGAAATAATCCATATTTCTTCCACACTTTACTATAAGCCTACTAGTAAAATTTCGCAACTTATTGCCAATCTCGCAATGCTCTTCCAGAGCATACTTAAATTTTTTCAAAACAGTTTCAAATAGAAATTTTTCCATCACATCAAACTTCTTGGTTGGGATGCCCTCTGAGTGTCATACTAAGAAAAGATCCCTTTTCGCTACCGACATTGTGCCTAAAAAGTGCCATAGTTTGAAGGCTAGCAGAGAATAGCAGTTCATATTACACATTTTAGACGCCACTGATTCACACTTTCGGATAGCAAAAGAGTCAGACTGAATCCAGGTGAATAAAGTAAGTTCAACTCCACGAAAGACAGGTGTACGCTAATCCGGGTTCGTTGTTAATACACTGAATTACCACTACGTTTTATGAGCTACACATTTATAGACCGGTAACAAACATTAACTTTTTTTTGTAATACCCATCGTGCGATAGGTAGGCGGCAATCTTTTCTAAGGCTTTGGGAGAGCTGCCTTCCTGCTCCTAACAGGCACCAAATTTGGATATTACATTAGTAGGGCCATTCTCTAACTGCGTTGCGAAAATCAGCCGGTTACGCCCACTTTTGTTTGCGCAAATGACAAAAATGTGTTGCGCCCACAAGCTTCTCCATAGAAACATGGCACGCACTTCTCTACACACACTCACCTAAAAATACAAATTACGAAATTTTGTTGCGCCCAAAACTTCAATGCTATCATAATGTGTCAAAAACCAGGTGAAACTGAGAACCGGGTATTCATAGTCGAGACACTCGAGTATAATGGCTTTTACTTGTTTTAATCTCAGCACTTTAAATTAATTCTAAGCATTATACAACTTTTTTATAACGCTGTGTATATAAGCTTCCGAATACCTGAAATAACCCTACTGAGTCGGTCTAGAAACAGTTCTTATTATTTGCACTACCTTATACTGATACTGATCGCTTGCCATTGCTTAATCCGCTCTTAGTATCACTGCTTCACAAACTTCAACTCACAGGCCTGTATGTCTGGATGTACTGTATGTATGTCGAAATTATTTCCCTTAATAGGCCCAGCATTTTGTACTATCTGTAATAAGACCTGTGGCAGTTGTGGACGCTTTACATCAGAGTATTTTTATTCCCGCTTCTTTAAAAGAACAGGGTAGAAAGAATGGTCTGCGGTCCCACAAAGAACAGGGGAGAAAGAATGGTCTGCGGTCCCACAAAGTATTTATATTATTGATCTTATATATATGAAGGTAATGTCATTGGGAATTAGGTTCCCGTTAAATACGATTTTTACTCTAGTCGTATTTACATGGTTTTCTATGTTTTCCCTATCTCTAACTTTCACTCTATTATCTCTTGGATTGGGCCTGCAGAGGATATAATCAGCCAGCTCGGCGTCGGAAAATGTGATATTTAAATCTATTTCCCTTTTTAAATATGAAGGGTTTGAAGATTTTTGGTTCATAACCCTTTTTTATTAGATCAGAGGATATTAAATTGTTGGCTGCCTCCGCTAACTTGAATTCGGCCTTACAGCGTCCGTGTCCTATTTTGCAGGCTGTGATATTGTCTTTTATTTTACGCTTTGCAAGCGTCACATTAACATTAAGCGGGGTAATTTGCGACCAGTATTTGTAGCGAAATTGTTGTCCAGGCCGATATAATTGCCACAACTAAAGTTGTTTCGCAATCAAATTGTCTGCCTCCATATACTTTGCGCGATAGCAACACCCATACGTTTTCCATTAAGGTCAGCTGAATAATGGGGCCATCCGATCCAGTCCAAATGTTTTGCCTTAATTCACTATTTCAGCACCCTAGCTGTATAAATAGGAGCGTTATCTTGCTAGTTGGTCTATTTAATAACGAAACATGTTGGAATAATGAGGAAACGCAGTCTGTATGATATATATGGATGTTCCACGTTCATTTTGGAAGTAACAAATTGCTGGTTGAATTGCCAAATACTGATACCGACGCCCAAACCATTAGGTACGCCTTCCTCACAGCTATGACGACAGCTCAGAAAATGATCTTCGTTTCGAAGATCGTGATGATACTAATTTTATCCATCAGGGCCGTCTAAAATAATTTTTTTCTGCCATTCGCTCGTTCAGCTCATGTGCTGCGCGCCAAAAAAACAGTCCTGAAGCATTACGTGGCTTTCGTTAAGATTCATTTGTTTTAGATGATTAGCCGACCATTTCCCAAGTCAATGGAAATGTGCAGAAATCATCATGATCCTCAAGCCAAATAAGACAGAATCAGAACTATCATCTTACCGTCCCATTAGTCTGTTGACAATATTCTCGAAAGTGTTTGAAAAAATACTATTGAAGAGGATGTTGCCAATTTTGGACGAACTTTCCATCATTCCTGAATACCAATTCGGATTCAGAAAAGGTCACGGCACCACTGAGCAATGTCATAGGGTCACCAATGAAATTTTATCTGCGCTTGAGAACAAAAAATATTGTACTGCTGCGTTCCTAGATGTTCAACAAGCGTTTGATCGTGTTTGGCACAAGGGATTACTCTACAAGATTAAGAAATGGTTACCTGCCCCATATTATCTATTANTTTAAATATTAAACACTCTTATTGGTTTCTGTGACGATATCCCTTCTTATTTCATACGAAGCCTACTACGTGCAGCAGAGAAATGAAACGTCAACACTACTCATAAACGCAGGCGTTCCACAAGGGAGTGTATTAGGACCAGTCCTTTACACCCTATACACGGCAGATATGCCAGTAACAAATAATTGCACCATTGCAACATATGCTGACGATACATCTATCCTGGCAACAAGTTCATGTCGAGTCGAAGCATCTCAACTGTTGCAAAGTGAGCTCAATATTATTGCATCCTGGTTTCTTCGCTGGAAAATTAAAATTAACTCCCTGAAGTCTGTCCAAATAACATTTGCATTAAGACCAGGAAACTGCCCAAACGTGACACTTTACGGCTCAGCCATTCCACAAGATTCATGTGTGAAGTATCTTGGCATGCACCTCGACCGCAGACTAACTTGGAAACCCCACATAAAAGCGAAATGTCAACAGCTCAGAATAAAAACACTGAAAATGTCCTGGCTACTTAATAAAATATCTGCAGCCTCTTTGGAAAATAAAATTCTCCTCTACAAAACCATTCTGAAGCCTGTTTGGACCTACGCTATCCAGCTCTGGGGAACAGCTAGCCACTCAAATATTGATATACTTCAGCGCTACCAGTCGAAAACATTGCGAAAAATTGTCGATGCTCCATTTTATGTAAGCAATGCAAACATCCACAGAGACCTAAACATTCCAACAATAAAAGAAGAAATTAACAAATACAGTAGGAAATATACAGACAGACTTCACAATCATATGAATAATTTAGCCCTAGGCCTAGTAGACAATAGTTCAACATATAGAAGACTTAAAAGATTTCACGTTCTTGATCTCCCTGATAGGCTAATTTAAGTAAACAAGATGTTATATTTAATAGCAGGTTTCACTGGAAGTCTGCTACTCCTGTCCTGTAAAATATTAGTTATAAAATTTACTTATTGTCACAAGACAGATTGTAAATAAATATTGAATTGAAAAAAAAAAAAAAATAATAATTAGCCGACGAAATTACTCTTTTAACTGTAGACGCACTGGGTTTAACACCGCAAATTTGTTTAATTTTGGGTGCTGAGAGAAGCGAATTGGTCGCAGCTCGCACAATATGCCTCCTACCCGCCGCACAGTGAATAGCCCTGCTAGCGGAACTTTATCTATTACTTAAGTAAATGTATACATACATGTCCTCAGAATAAGAATATGTTGTTATATGTTGTGTATCTCGTATTATAATCTTAAAAATTTAGGCGTCTATGTTTCGGGGTGGGATTTTTAGTGATGTGCGCAGTGTATGTACATACGACGAACGTTAGCCAAAGCAGACGAGGCGAGGTGAAATTGACTGTACAAAGATACTCGGCCAGTAAAAGTTCACCGTGCCCTGTAGACTAACTCGCAATTTCCTCCCCCTTAAATTACCACATTGTAGAACGTACTTCCTTTTAGGGTCCTTTTAGGGTGTTATGTTCCGACTACAATGCACTTTTCCCCATTACCTCTTACTCTAATCCTAACAACCTTAAAACCCTAATACTAATTCACCTATCACAACAACATCTAAACTAGTGTCCTCGTATTCTTTCTTTCTATTAAGTTTTCCTCGTATTTTCTTTCGGGTCTATGCCCGCGACTCGAGCCGTACGACACACGGCGCGTCCCTCGGTCGGTTGGGCGGGAGGTGGGAAGTTGCACGTTAAGCAATGGGACCGCGCGAAAAAAAAAGATCCATCTTATGCAAATTGCCAAAGCGGAAATAAACTTGATCTACGTAAATGCATAGCCAACTAAAAGTAAAACAAGTAAGAACAATTATAGTCGAGTGTCTCGATTTTTCTTGATTTTCTTGATCAGCATCAACAGCCGAGTCGATATAGCCATGTCCGTCTGTCCGTCCGTCCGTCCGTCCGTCTGTTCGTCTGTTCGTCTGTCCGTCTGTCTGTATGTATGAAGACCTCGTTCTCGGAGATGGTAAGAGATAGACGTGTGATTCTTTTTTCTTTTGGTGTGTTATTATGGCAGGCAGATCAAGTTTATTTCAAATTTTTGCCACGCCCCTTTCTGCCCTCAAAAAAATCGATTTCTTCGAAAAAAAAATCTAGAGGCATATTTTTAGTCTAGTAAGTCCACTGACCGTCAAACACGTACGTGCAAAATTACGTAAGGATCGGACAATAAATATAGAAGATATGGAAATCTCGACTACAGCGTTCCTACTTGTTCTTTTTTAAAAGAACCGGGTATAAAATTAACACCTCTAGTCTCTTTCTGCCTGTTACATACATTTAATCAAAGTTAATACATCATTTGTACCTTAAGGTAAATTATAATTTGGAAACCAATAAATCAAAGAATATTACAGTATTGTCATCTGATTTTTTGTTTTTTTTTAACAAATCTGAGGCCTACAGTAATGTATATATTATTAAAAGAATTCAACATAATCGCCCAGAAAATTAATGCGCCTTGGTGATATCTTTCAAAAATACGGTCCTGTACGTAAGAAGACAGACAATAGCAATGTCGAATATTGAATATAAATATTTCTATCATTTTCCTGAATTCGTTTACAATTAGAGCTTGAACCGAAAATTTGTTAAGTCTAGATTAAAGAGAAATATTTTTTGGATATGCAATCATGTAAGTTTATATATGGGATTTTAAATTCTTATGAAATTATCATTTATTTAAATAAAAAAATGATTTTTGTATATAAAATAAATAAATTATATATTAACTGACTCCGTTTGTAACTCATATAAAATTAACTCATATAATTTCATATTCCATTGATTATCCTATTGATTATTCCAATATGTTTTTAATCTCAGCAATTAAAATTAATTCTAAGCATTAAAAAACTTTTTTATAACGCTATGTATATGAGCCCCGATTACCTGAAATAACTCTATTGAGTCTGTCTAGAAATAGTTCTTATTATTTGCATTACCTTACACTGATACTGATCGCCTGTGCTTGCTGAGTTTGCTCTTAATATCACTACTTCACAAACTTCAACTCAGAGGCGTCTATTCTTGATCAGCATCAACAGACGAATCAATAGCCATGTCCGTATGTCTGTATGTATGGGAAGAGTTAGAGGTGTAAATCCTTATTCTTTGGTTTGTTATTATGGCAGGCAGACTTATTTCAAATTTTTGCCACGCCCTTTACACCTTCGCAGTTTGCATAAAATTGTATTTGGGCCAGAAACCACCATGCAAAAACGCCTCAAAATGGTCATAAACCAGGAGGGGGGCCATAATAAATATTAAAATATCTATATACTTTCGTTATTTTTTTAGTTTCAATTATTTTAAGAAATGGGTCAAATAAGCTGTGACATAGAAAACTGCAGTATTTTTCATTTAAGGTGAATACTAATAAAACCTTTTGTTATTTTAATTAAGTTTTAGTTCTTTGTTATTCCTTAAATACCCACAGAAAAAGCTGCGTTTTTATTTTTTGAATATCTGCATTAGTTAAAAAGTTATTCTCACTTAAATTCGAGAATACAAGGTGGGTCAAAAAAGCTGTGAGCCACTGTATATTTCCCCACCTCTGGAATTTTTGCCGTGCCCTTTTCGCCTTCGAATTTGCAAAAACAACTACATACATATATCTCTGAAATGGCAAAATTTTCGTTTGTTGACATCCAAAAAATCAGCAGGTGCACACATACACACACTACTGTTTGTATTCACATGCGAACGTATTGAAGTCATAGAAGAGACGGATGACGTCACCCCAGAGTGTGCGGCATGCCGTTGCCTAGGAAAGGGGTGGGTAAAACTTTAATTGGCCATATCTTCTATATTTATTGTCCGATCCGTACGTAATTTTGCACATACGTGTTTGACGACCAGTGGACTTATTGGTGAAAATTATGTCTCTAGCTTTTACCATTTCGAAGATATTGATTTTTTTGAGGGCGGAAAGGGGCGTGGCAAAAATTTGAAATAAACTTGTTCTGCCTGCAACAATAACACACCAAAAGCAAAAAGAATTACACGTCTATCTCTTACCATTTCCGAGAACGAGGTGTTCATACATACAGACAGACGGACAGACGGACATGGCTATATCAACTCGGCTGTTGACGCTGATCAAGAATATATACATATACGTACTTTATGGGAGATGTCTCCTTCTGCCTGTTACATACATTTGCACAAAGTTAATATACCATTTGTACCTTAAGGTACATGGTATAAAAATAGAAGATATGACCAATTAAACCTAACCCTTCCCATGGCAAATGGCATGCCGCTGAAAATACCGGTGACGTCATCCGCATCTTCTTTGATTTCGATTTGTGGGGTCGCAGACGATTCTTTCTCCCTGTTACATAATTTCGTACGAATTCAATATACCCTGTTCTTTTAAAGAATCGGGAATAAAAATACTTTGATGTAAAGCATCCACAACTGCCGCAGGTTTTATTACAGACAGTAAAGAAAGCTGGGCCTATTACCGGAAATAATTTTATTGCACTTTGTACTGAGGACTTCAAAATTAGATCGAAATATGTACATTGGTTCCAGCAGGACAATAACCCCAAGCACACGGCACATAATACGAAGCTTTGGCTGCTGTATAATGTCAAAAATCAGCTGCAAAAACTTCCACAGAGTCCTGATCTCAGCCCAATTGAGCATTTGTGGGATCTCCTGAAGCGAAATATCAGGAAACACACGATAACATAAAAAAAAATGCTCAAGGATGTCATTTTGGAGGAATGGGGGAAAATAACACCAGAGGAGAACAAAAAATCTTGTAGATTCTATGCCTAGACGCAGACTTTTGCGGGTACACTTTTTCGTTGAGTTATGTTCAAAATTAAGAATAAAATATAAGATACTGTTCCTTAATTCTAAAAAAAATACTTCGTTAAAGACATTTTATTACAGTTTATTTTAAAAAAAGAATGGCGTCAATATGTGGAAATTGGGCCGAATTATTGGTGTTTAAAGTTCGAATTTAAAAATTTTTTTGGGGTGTACGCAGAGATATGCGGGTTAGTGTACATACAGTAAATCCAGACATAACACTGTTACACTGCTGGTCTTGGGTTAGACGCACTCAGTTTTCCACACAAATTTGTTTTATATTTTTTATTTTAATGATTATTGAAAAAAAGTTAATATGCAAAAACCTTGGTTATTTAATAATAATTTAATTATAATATTCAAAATATTATAAAAATATAACATAAGTTGTGTTTTCAAACATTTTCTTCAACGAACTTAAAATAAGGCACATTTTTCTTGATCATTAAAATACGCACTTAGACATAATATTTTTTTTTTTTAAGTAACTTATTTTTCTCTAAAATTTCTATTTGGTGTTAATATTTGATTTATTAGATATAAAAAAAAAACATTTCAGTAATGAGTACTGCCTCCTTTGTTAGTAATAACTTCATATATCCGGTCCTTCATAGAAGAATACAGAGAATCTATGTATTTCAACGAAATCTTGCTCCAACCACGATTAATAGCTGCAGTTAATGTTTCCTTATCTTCGTATTGCTTTCCTCCTTTGTATACCTTCCGCTTTAGCCAACCCCAAAAATTTTCAATAACGTTAAGATCTGGACGTTTTGACTCGAAATAAACGACTTTACTACTCGAGTGTTACGAGTGTCTTGTTGAAAAATCCAAGGAATTGATCCAAAGAGATAATTTAATTTTGGAAATACGGATTCCAACAATGTTTTCGAGCGATCGCCGGTCATCTTCTGATCGATACAAATCAAGTCAATTGTTCCATAAAACGTGATGGCACCCCAGAACATTACTCCACCTTCTTGGCTGTGATGGCGACTTAAATATATAGTTCATCTTTTCGGAAATCGTGATAATAATATTGAAAGCCATCGGGTCCATCTAAATTAAAACGTTTTTCATCAGTAAAAACAACAGAACGCCATTCCACATTCCACGTCATGTATTCCTTCGCGAATTGAAGCCGTTTTTCTTTGCATATTGCATTCAGGGGATGTTTTTTCTTGATTTTTAGACGCTTTAGGTGTTCTGCATTTCTGATTGTACGCTGAACAGTTGAAAGACTTGCTTTTACTCAGTAATACCTTAATCTTAGCTGCGGACTTAGTCGAATTTGATGCAATTCTAACAATTTTGCGTACTGCTTGATCCGTTGGTGCTCTTTTTTTCCTTTAAAGTTTTTCCATATTCCTCTGGAGCTTTTAAGTATCTATCAACAGTTCTGGAGCTGCGATTTATCTTTTTGGCAATATTTCGATTGGACAGTCCTTGCGAGTGAAAAAAGTCTACTTTTTGACGTTCTAATAAGCTCATAACACCAGCTTTTCCCATTTTTAGCTTAAATATAGCTCTAAATTTGTTTATTTTTAATATTTTCTCAATACAAAAAACTTCACTTGCTTACGCAAGACAAATAAATCTAAAGTGCGTCTATTTCAATGCCAAGAAAAATGTGCCTTATTTTAAGTTCCTTGATGAAAATGTTTGAAAACTCAACTTATGTATGTTATATTTTTATAATATTTTGAATATTATAATTAAAGTATTATTAAATAACCAAGGTTTTTGCATATTAACTTTTTTTCAATAATCATTAAAATTAAAATAAAACAAATTTGTGTAGAAAACTGAGTGCGTCTAACCCAAGACCAGCAGTATATGTATGTACAAATAATTAAATACTCGATTTTGAGAATTAAAAAAAATTTAATTTTATTTAAATATCACTTAGAGTAAAAGTGATATTGCATCAGCCGAAGTTTCTGTTTACATTTGGTGCGGCGTAGTGGTTCTTTTTATCGCAGCTAGCCTGAAGGGGTCGAATTGCTCAGGCATCCAACTTGGCCGTTTGTATCTGAGGGGTTAAGTTTGTTTAGATAATGATTTCGGACTTTGGACCTAACGGAAGTTTATGTCCGGGGGATTGGGAAAGTGTATAATGGAAGTAATGGATTATTCGAGTAGTGGAAATTTCCATTAGGATTTGTTTACGGTCAGCAATAAACTCTTTCGGGTGTTCGTGAATATGATTATCAAGAACAGATTAATTAGGTATTGAAATACATTATATGTACTTTTTTTTTGATTCGTTTTTTAATGATTCGTTTTGGAATAGTTTCAAATTTGTAAATTATCAAGGTTATAATGAGGAAAGCAGAAATTACAAGAGTTGTTATAATTATTATTTCAAGTGTTTTGTTCTTTCCTATGTGTTATTTGTTAACTCTTTTGTTTGTAAGTATTCTAGAGTTTGTAACTTAGTGACATTATTTTGTAACAACATACTATACATCGTGTTTGAGAATGTTGACAGTGTATTTGTTATGATTTAATTTAGTTGTATAGGACAATTATTTGACTTAATGGCATTGTTGCCTTCAATTATAATTCCTCTGTCTATACAATTTTAATTTAACGTTGTTTTTGGAAAATTTAATGTTAAAATTATATTCGGGTCTACAAATATGGTACCATAATTTTTGTGGGTTTTTTATAACTACATTCTGTGTTTGTCTGGTGTAATATTCCTAATAAACATTTATTTGTTACAATTTCCTTAGTTGTTACAGTGTAATTAAGATTTCGTTTGTATCTTTCTAAATTAGATTTAGATTTATCATTATAAATTCTAGTAATTCTACAAAACTTGTTGATATTTTAATTTCTCCTGGCTTAAATACGATATAGCCGTTTGTTCGGGCGAAGGCTGGCGGGGACGGTAGCCGGAGCGGAGCAGTCTGAAGCCGGGGCGGTGTAGCTGGGGTTCCGTCCTGTCCCACGGTGCGAGTTGATCCAGCGGCGATCCTCTCTGTTGGCGCTTGGAGTGGCTCCCTCGGAGGCTGCTGATAGCGATGACGGAGAGGGCGTTGCGGGGTAGTTGCCGTGGAATACGGGGTAGCAATCCGATGCTTGTTCTTTAGTCTTTCTCTTCCCGGGTAAGAAGCAGAAAGCCCACTTGCCGATTGCCCCTGGGAGAGCGCTATTTTTAGCCCTTGCCAGGTCGGAAAACAATCGGTCAGAGCGGCTGTTAAGCCGAACTTAACAGTCCCGCTTAACAGCACGGGGGGGAGCGCTGGAGCACCGATAGGCGTCAGCTGGTGTGAACACCGTTTTTATACCATGTACCTTAAGGTACAGATGGTATATTAAGTTGTAGTCTCCTAAGGCTATAAAACAATCCCCAAGTGAAATGTATAAGTCAATAAATTGTCCATCCGAGATTGAAAAGCGAGGAGGGCAGTAAATGGCAGCGATTGAAAGGCTTCTGAATTTGTATCGATGTGGTATCAAAGTTTGTTGCAAACCTTTTGTGAAAATTGTATTTGATGAGTTCCCTGATTATAACTCCGGTTCCGCCGTGGGCTTTCCCATCCGGATAATCTGTGCGGTAGATTGTAAAGCCTCTTATTTAAAAGTTGTAAAAGTTTGGACACCGTTCCACATTGATATTCGTAGAGTCTGCATAGCAGCTGTATTACCATGTTCTAATCAGTGAACAAGTGTTTGCATGGTAGTTTTTATGAGTGACGTAAGCTCCATCATACTTTGTTGGAGGGAAAGCTTCATAGTTTCCGTTTTGCTATGTGGCTGTTCAGGTTTTACCCGGCGTTCACACAGAGTGCTCGGGAGGCACGTCTACTCACTTAGGCAGCCCATCAATAACTATCGACCGTTTTTACTCCTGATTTTTGCGAGCGCAACCGAAAAGGAGCATACTCTATCGCTCTTGCTCTGAACAAGAGACTTTTGCTGTGTTCATTTATGTTATCGGCTGAGCGATTGTTATCGGCTGAGCTAAATGAAAACGGTAGCACACTGAGAGTCAGCAAAAGACCGATTGACCAAAAAACTCAACGCAAACGGTTAAAAAAAATTCCAGAAAATGTTGTCTTTAAATTTTTTTCCCCCATTAAACGCCTGCGAAAGTATGCAATTTAATTTTCCGTTAGTTATTTCCAATAAAATATTTAACGACTTGATTTATGGTTGTTTATGTTTGATGGTAATTTTGAAATTGACAAACTCAATCCAATTCTGAGCTACTCGTAGCTAAGACTTTTCGGCAGCACCGTCGGCAGAGCAGCACTGGAGTCCGTTGGCGTTTCTTTTCTTGTCCGTTGCGGCTATTGACATTTTAGCAATTTATCGAACTTCGTTCACTTAATATAAAGTGTAGGGCTGAGAATGCCTTTCGACGGAAACTTTCGTTGCAGGTGTAGCCACAACAACATGCTTAAGTTGAAAGTTTTCGATGTCAGCATAAATTATTACAAGTTTTGCAGAAACAGGATCTTTATTGCTTTCTGACACTGTCTGAATATCGTCCAAAAATGCCGAGAGTAGCGACTTTCTTCAGATGAGGATGCGTTTGACGAACATGAGGAGTCAAACATCTGTTCACTCACAGGAGTGAATAAATGTAAATAAGTAAATAAAAACAATAGAGACACCCGTTTAAAGGAACACATTAAAAAGGATATTGGATTCTGGAACGACGTATTTTTTGCTAATAAGTCCAAATTCAACATTTTTGGGTCGGATGGACGAACTTATGTGTGAAGGAAGCCCAATTCAGACCTTGAAAACAAACACCTGAAGGCGACGGTAAAGCATGGCGGTGGCCATGTTATGGTTTGGGCCTGTATGGCTGCATCTGGGGTCGGAAACTTAGTTTTTATTGAAGGAACAATGGATGCTAAAATGTACCTAAACATTTTAAAAGAAAATTTGCCACAAAGCGCTGATAAATTGGGAATACTGGACCGATTCAGATTTTACAAGGGCAACGACTCCAGGCACACTGCTGCCAATGTGAAGCTTTGGTTGGTCTGGAACTGTCCACACGTAGTAAAAACCCCAGCTCAGTCTCCAGACCTGAACGTAATAGAGAATTTGTTGGAGATTTTGGACCAGGCGATCAGGAAAAGAAAAATAAGCAACAAAAATGAGCTGAAGATTGCTTTACTGGAGGAGTGGAGGAAAATTCCGGTTGAAACCATAAAAAAATTAGTGGAATCAATGGAAAACCGTTTAAAAGCCGTTAAAAAACAAAAGGGAGGCCCAACCAAATATTAGATTTAAGAATTTTATATTTTATAATAGTTTTAAGTGTTTGCACGAAATAAGCTTCGACGCCAGAAGTGCATGGTCTTTAAGTTTTGTATGAAAAGTTGTTTTGTTTTTGTAGGTTAGTAAGATTTTTTAAAATAATAAAGAGTTTATTCAAATTACTGCGTTTAAATTTTTTCGATATCTTTTCTATTTTGGCTGCAATGTTGATTTAAAATTTTATTTTGTTCTTGCACGAAATAAGCTTCGAGCCACTGTAGATTATCAAAATTAAAACATACACAAAACAGGACCCAATACATACGCAAAAGACCGTTTCCCTCAGGGAACACGACGAAACGATCTTGGAACAACCGGAACGAAACGAGAGAGCTTTTTCAACAATCGATATATCGGTTGCTCTCTGAGTCTTTTCGTCAGGAGAAGACATTTTATTTACAGACAGAGAAACGGTCGACCGTTTTTTGCAAGCTCTGCTTTTAACCCATCCAAAACGGCATAGCCCAGGGCTCTCCACTCTTCGTGATAGCATCCGCTTACGCGGATGACATCAATTTGATCCTAAAACTGAAAAACTGTAAAAATATCAACATAAACCTTTAACCCATCATGGCTACCATACTAGATTAGGCCGAATACTCAGGCGCCAAGCTCTTGACCGCAGTATGCAAACGCCTGCACAAATAACACAACTGCAACTGCATCCTATCCACGGGTAACACACAATTACAAAACGTAACATCACTGTCTCGGCGTAAATTTCAATAACATCACGACAGCAACTATGACATCAAAAGCAGACCACGGACTCCCAATCTACGGATATGGCCCACAAACAGCACTACGAGAAGTTTAATCAACAATAAACAATGCCTTCAGATCTGCCCTTGGGGCATTCCTAACGACACCCATCAACAACATATTACACGAAGCACACGTAGATCCACTAGAAAATAGAACAAATATGCCTTCTAACAACAAAAATTTTAAAATCTTTGATTAATACCAAAAAATCACCAATAATAAAAATTCTAAAATCATACCGACCCCCAAAGCGATCACAATACAAATCAACAATAGACCGAATTATAGAAAACTCCGAAGCACACAAACTCCCTCTTAAGCTGTCTGTTAAACACACTCAGACCACATTAACACTGAAATGTTAAATATTGACACAACGTTAAAAAACACAACACCACAAACTTTTCGGACACTATTCACAGAAATGAAGACAAAAGACATTTACAAATACACCTGAATTTACACAGGTGCATCTCACATGAAAAATTTGTGATCTCGCAATCACAATCGAAAAAAGATGGCCTTCAACCACACTACTCCTAAATGTTTTCCGCGGAGCTTCCAGCAATAGTAGAGGGAATCGAATTATTAAAAAACAAGTAGGAACGCTGTAGTCGAGATTTCTCGAGATACCGAGATACCATGTACCTCTTTTCTTTATGAACCATTACTTTGAT
This sequence comes from Drosophila ironensis, assembly GCA_021223825.1. NCBI lineage: Eukaryota > Metazoa > Arthropoda > Insecta > Diptera > Drosophilidae > Drosophila > Drosophila ironensis. The sequence continues at coordinate 61,035 of JAJJHQ010005090.1, forward strand.
TTTTATTTTTTTTTCAAATAATTCACAAAATTTTCGTTTGTTGACATTCAAAAAATTATCAGGTGCACACATACACACACTACTGTATGTATACGTGCGAACGAATTGAAGTCAAAGAAGAGTCGGATGACGTCACCCCAGCGTGTGCGGCATGCCTTTGCCTAGGGAAGGGGTGGGCAAAATTTTAATTGGCCATATCTTCTATATTTATTGTCCGATCCGTAATTTTGCACGTACGTGTTTGACGATCAGTGGACTTATTAGACTGAAAATTATGCCTCTAGCTTTTACCATTTCGAAGATATCGATTTCGTATCGATTTTTTTGCAAATACGAGGGCGGAAAGGGGCGTGGCAAAAATCCAAGAATGACATATCTGCGCAATAGTTAAACGGACATATTGCAAAAAGAAATAGGTCTCTAGCTCTTATTTTGTCCAAGTTATCGAAGAAAATTCAAATACAGTTTTCAAATACAGTTTTTCAAATACAGTTTTTCAAATACAGTTTGCAAATTACGAAGGCGGAAAAGTGCGTGGCAAAAATTTGAAATAAAATTGATCTGCCTGCAACAATAACACACCAAAAGCAAAAATAATTAGACCTCTATCTCTTACCATCTCCGAGAACTAGGTGTTCATACACACAGACAGACGGACAGACGGACGGACAGACGGACATGGCTATATCGTCTCGGCTGTTGACGCTGATCAAGAATATATATACTTTATGGGGTCGGAGATGTCTCCTTCCAAAAATTCCCCATCAAATTCAAACTACTTCGGATACCCGGCCACGTAGGGATTCCTGGTAACGAACTGGCGGACCCCCTAGCCAAAAACGCAATTGCACAACCCCTTATAACTATCGAAAATCGTAACCCAAAGACATTCAAAATATATAAAAAACACACACCAAACAAAAACAATATTATACACAACAAAGACATCAGCCTGGTATCAATCAATTAACCATGTCCAACTTAACAGCTACCACATAACCAAAAATATACATTATTTTGTGCAGACCCAATAAAAATAACAAGACTCAGACTTGGACACATCAAGTTAACCCACACCCATTACCTCAATCCAAATCAGAACAATACCTGCCCATTTTGCAGCGACCTTCTTTCTATTTGCAACGCTCTAACATCCAAAGGCAACAAATATTTGAAACCACCAACCCACTGGAAACAAACTTTCCAACCCTACACCACCACACATATAATTGTACAATTCCTAAAAAAACACAAATCCATACCACCGCATATATGTAAGACTATTCTATTAAACTATAAAATAAATACATATGTATAAGAAATCCTATAAATTAATACTATGTACAACCCGAGCAAATGGCTAGTGCATAATTTTAATTATACGTCCCACACCAGAGACTTTCCCCACGTGGGTCAATTGAAATACGCAATATTTATGTTGCTCTTATTTAATGGTTGTGTCACAATCGACCGCTTATCTGAGAATGATCTAAAACTAGCTTATTGTACCCTAAACCGCGTGTTTTTTCCAAGTTTCTCTAGGTTTGGAGCTTATCAGTTTTAGCAGAACTACCTGCGAGCCATCGAACGTTGGAGACGTATGTTCGTTTTATGTTCGTTGTATTTGAGGTGTTTATTTATTATCTCAATGCAGGGCGTAGTTGCATAGAACTGTATTTTCTTCGACATATTTGGCCAAAACTTGCACAAAATAAAAGCTAGAGACCTATTTCGTTATGTCCGCCCTCGTATTTTCAATAAAATGGTATATATTCGAAATGGTAAAAGCTAGAGGGTTAAAGCTTCAGTCCGCTCAGTCCACTGATTGTCAGACACGTACAAAATTACATCCGGATCAGACAATTAATATAGAAGATATGACCAATTAAAGGTTTACGCACCTCTTCCCTAGGCAACGGCACGCCGGGGTGACGTCATCCGTCTCTTCTTTCACTTCAATTCGTTCGCACGTGTATACTACAGAAGTGTGTATATGTTTTCACAATACATACAGAAGTGTATATTTGTGTGCATGTGCTGATTGTTTGGTTGTAAACAAAAAAAAATTAAAGAATTATAAAAAAAAATGGTTAAAAAAGAAAATAAATAAATGGTATCTCGTTGTTGAGAAATCTTGACTACAGCGTTTCTACATGTTTCTCTTTTCTTTAATTTCTTTATTAGAGGTTTTCCTTTTTTTTTAAGCATAATTAGGAATGAACTTCCTATAAAATCCGCTAGCCCAAATCCGCTAGAGTTTAAGGGTTAGGGTATTTCCTAATTGCTTAAATTTTGTTGGAGTTAATACATAATACAGCTAATACATTTAATACATAATATGACCATGGAGTTTGCTTCGTGGGGCTCCGTGGTGTAGCTGCTAAGTGTCCCGCTCTTAACAGCTATACCGCGAAGCGAATGTTTTCGACCCTCACGCATGTCAGCCCCACTTCTTTGATAAGTCGCATCCGGCCAATCACAGGGTCGACCGACAACCCATCAGATTACAGAAACTAATGCAAGAGAAAATACCTATCACCCCCCTTATCCGATGACGACCATACGCATCTCGAAACGGACACGAATTGGACAATGGAACGTGAGGACGCTAATGGAACCTACCAGATTGCCGAAGTTTGAAGGAGCGATGTACTGAATACAGATTGCAATTGCAGGCATCAATGAGATAAGATGGCGAGGCAAAGGGACCACAACTACTACAAACGGCAAACTAGTAATGCACAGTGGAACCGATGATAGAGGCAGGAGCGGAGTAGGAATTTACGCGTCAAAGAAATATAAACAGACACTAATATCTTGGAATCCGGTATCCGATAGAATCATCATCGCTAGATTCAGATGCCGAGCTTTAGATACATATCCATCGTGCAATGCTAAGCCCCATCGGAAGACGCCAGTGATGACATCAAGGACGACTTCTATAATGCCCTCACATCTTTACTCACCAGGGTAGACAGAGGCGACATGAAAATAGTCATGGAAGACTTCAACCAATCATGGGCCGACACGGTATCGGCACACGCAGCAACAATGGCGATAGACTAATCGACTTATGCCAGACATTCCAACTGGTCATTGGAGGAACTGGTCATAAGGAAGACCATAAGTACACATGGACATGCCAAAAGGGAAAAACACGTTACCAAATAAACCACATCTGCATAAGTACACAGTGGAGGCGTTCCCTAAGTGACGTACGCAACAGGAGAGGCGCGTCCATCGACAGTGACCACGAGTTCTTCTATCTCACAAGTACGTCGACATCGAAGCCAAAGCAAATGATCTCGAGACCCGGGCTAAAGCAGTCGGACTCACAATCAACGCATCCAAACGAAGGCGATGCGGATAAACAATTCCAGCCAAGGGGGCATCAACATCAGCATTAAAAATGTCGAAGTGGAAAATATTATGATGTCGTCAAGGTAAACCAGACAATCTTTAAAGATAAGATGTTCCAAAAGGGTATTTCCTATTTTTTTTTTTCTCAGTTAAGAGTTTTATTGAAGACCTGTCCGAACAATGGACAATAATTAAATGCTATATAGGTACATTAACGTAATAAAAATTTTATTAGTACAATATGTGGATTAGCCTATGAAAATTATTTTGAGTAGTAGAATTTGAGTATTACAATTTATGATAAACATTTGAAAGTTATTTGTGTATCTGCAGCTTGTGTAGAGTTAACTTACATACGAGTATAAATAGAAAGTTGGTTTAGTAAGCCCCGTAGCGGGCCTGTAATTGTTTTTCTGCAGCTCAATCGGTTTTTCCCACAGGCGAAGGTCCAGTGGGTGGGTCCGCATTAGTCTTCTGATGGTGGTGCTGTTGTCTAGAAGATTGATGTCCAGAGAGTTGGAATGCTGTCCAGCCTGTTGACGGCAAACCTTCGTACTTTGGTGCTGACAGATGCGATGCGCAGTTGGGTGTGGATGGTCACGTTGTCATGGTAATGGTGTGCCGCAGGCCCTTACAACCCTGTTTTGTGCGATCTGGATAGTTGCTTGGGCTCGCTGTACCCCATAGCTGGATGCCATAGGGCCAAACTGGCTTAACTATGGACTTGTAGATGAGCAGTTTCATGCGTAGCTTTAGTTTAGACTCCAAGAAACCAGTAGTTTGTATTGGACCTGTTTGCGTTTGCGCAGCAAGTGGGTTTTTCAGGAGAATCGCCTGTCTAACGTCATTCCCAGGTATTTGGAAATTTGGGTTAGGTGGTATGGCAGTACCGCCAAGGCTCATCTGCGGGCAGTAGCCTCTTCTTCGGGTGAAGGTGGATTGGGCGGACTTCTCGTGGTTCACCAATGCGTCGAGCTGGCGTTAGAGGCAGTCCGAGGCATCCTGTCGTAGGCTTGCAGTGGCTACGAAAGCTGTGTGTCAGCGTAAGTTGCAGCTAATAGACCATCTTCTACAACAGGCAGGTCGGCAGTGTAGAGAGTTTACAAGATTGAAAACGGTTATTCATGCAACGTTGAAATGTTGTAGGCGCATGTGCTGTAATGTTGTAATGGCCATGATTTGTGGAGAATGCTGTTTTCAAAATTAAATTTTCATCCATCTGAATTTGGGGTGGCAAAAATTTGAAATAACCTTGATCTGCCTAAAATAATAACACACCATAACCAAAAAGAATTACACCTCTAGCTCATACCATCTCCGCGAACAAGGTGTTTATACATACAGACAGACAGACAGACGGACATAGCTATATCGACTCGGCTGATGATGCTGATCAAGAATATATATACTTTATGGGGTGGGAGACGTCTCCTTCTGCCTGTTACATACATTTTCACACTGTTAACATACCATTTGTACCTAAAGGTACATGGTATAAAAAGTAAACATAACTTATTCTGATTTGATCATATGCTTGTAATAAAAGTGTAAATAAAGTAGGAACACTGTAGTCGAGATTTCTCGACAACGAGATACCATGTACCTCTTTTCTTTATCAACCATTTTTTTGTTTTTAAAATAATTTTGTTTTTTTCAAATAATTCACGAATTTTCGTCAGCACGTGCACACATACATGCACTTCTGTATAAATTGTGCATACATACACACACTACTGTATGTATACACGTGCGAACGAATTGAAGTCAAAGAAGAGACGGATGTCGTCTACCCAGCATGAGCGGCATACCGTTGCCTAGGGAAGGCATGGGTAAGATTTTAATTGGTCATATCTTCTATTGTTATTGTCCTATGTGGACGTCATTTTGCATATATGTACGTGTTTGATGATCAAACATCTGCTAATAAAATAAGTAGGAACGCTGTAGTCTAGATTTCTCGACAACGAGATACCATGTACCTCTTCTCATTATCAAACATTTTTTGTTTTTATTTTATTTTTTTTCAAAAAATTCACCAATTTTTGTCAGACCGTACACACATACAAGCACATCTGTATGTATTGTGTATACATACACACATACCTATCTGTATGAATACACGTGCGAACGAATTGAAGTCGAAGAAGAGACGTATGACGTCACCCCAGCATGTGCGGCATGCCGTTGCCTAGGGAGGGGGTGGGTAAAACGTTAATTGGTCATATCTTCTATATTTATTGTCCGATCCGTAACTTTGCACGTACGTGTTTGACAATCAGTGGACTTATTAGACTGAAAATTATGCCTCTAGCATTTACCATTTCGAAGATATCGATTTTGTATCGATTTTTTTGCAAATACGAGGGCGGAAAGAGGCGTGGCAAAAATCCAAGAATGACATTATCTACGCAATAGTTAAAGGGACATATTGCAAGAAATTGTTCTCTAGCTTTTATTTTGTTCAAGTTATCCAAGGAAATACAAATACTGTTTTATGCAAATTACAAAAGCGGAAAGGGGCGTGGCAAAAACTTGACATAAACTTGATCTGCCTACAATAATAACATATCAAAAGCAAAAAGAATTAGACCTCTTGCTCTTACCATCTCCGAGAACGATGTGTTCATACATACAGACAGTCGGACTGACGGACATGGCTATATCGACTCGGCTGTTGATGCTGATCAAGAATATATAAATTATGTAATATGGATGGTCCGGCGTAGTCCTCTTGTCCACTGCCTTCGCTGGAGGGATGACCACGTGGTGGTTACGTGATCGTGGTTACGTAATTATAACTTCTCCCGATATCGTCCGGTGTGGTTCCCTCGTAGTCCGCTGCTTTCGCTGGTTGGACGACTATGGTGGAGAACCGACTGTGTCTATTGCTGGCCTTGGGCTCAGTCAATAATTACAAATATAAAAAAAAATAAAGTGCCGGAGCAGAAATTTATTGGCGACTTAAAGGTTGCGCACTGTCTTCAAAACTGAACTAACCAATACAATGAGATAACAATAGATAACTAAATATAACAAAAGCTCACATCTCAATATCAAGGTCAGTGATAACGGAGACTCTCGCAGCAAAAACAAAGGTGTCCGAATACCGCCGCTGACCATTACAGCTGCTGCGCGCTGGTCCAAGGTGTCCAGCGATTGCGAGGGTTGTTAATAACCTTATGAAGAGGTTTACAAATAACTTATTATTATTCTATTATTATTAATTAGTGTTATATTATAACTACTCCGCCTAAAGTTCGTTACCGTCCTCGGTCACGCTAAACTTTTGATGACCTTTTGTAATCCTCCTGAGTCTCGCCTTCTCCTTAACATTTGGAAAAGGAAAAGCGAACCAATAGGAATGATGCTGAATCCTATTCCAGCTCCGAACCAAACTTGGGCGGCCATGGCGACGTCATCTCATCTGTTCGGCCTTGGATGGCTTAGGTTTTGGGTGTTAGCCTGGTCCTTGAAAGTGATAAGATGAGTGCAATTCCTGGTTGTTGAATTTGTTGGAAATTCTGGTCCGCCGTCAGTGCTGCCTTTTGCTGGGCTTTTGTTGTTCACCATCACGCTATCGTCAATGTATGTGATCATTTCCGAATGGATGGGCTGCGTATGGCGTAGGGCCGTGACATCAGCGTAAAGTGTCCGCGCGCAGGTGTCGTGCGTCGCCGCTTTGCAAAAGGTGGAGTTGGTTGCTGCCGTGCACTCGGTTACCGCCAGGATATCTCCATCGCATTCAGCTACTTTGTCATCTTGATGTTTGAATGTGTGTCGGTGTGACACGGTAGAGAATGGTAATTTTTACAGATGGACTTAACTCTAGGGTATACAATTAGGGTGTGAATGACATTTACGGATTTGAGGACCTTAATAGTCGATGCTTTCATCAGACTAACTATTGGAGTGTCTATTGTATGTTCTACCAAAAACTTCAAGTCGTTGTTATGGAAAATAGTTGGGTTTACTATGTTTGACCTGGCCAAGGTAACTGTTAGCATTAGATCTCGAATTTCTATTATTAACATTCAGTTTCTTGCCAGACGGGCCTCGTATAGGTGAGAAGTGTCGACGAAATCTTTTGTTTGCTCTTAATAATTTGATTAATGATATAGGTCAGGTTATTAACTTGTTCTTGTATTTCTGGATTTATTACAACTTGTTATTTTAATTCCTTCGACATCTGAGGCATCAGGGGTGCCTACGACAACTTTGAGTGCTGTACCCAGAAAATCTAGCTCCTAGCTATCCTACGGTGTAGTTTCAGAACAGACAAAAAACTTCCAATGCGGTCTCTATCGACATCTAAAAGTTTTCGCATATGTGATTGCGGAAAGGGATTTGATAAAGCTTTAGTGCTCTCTGTAATTGCTACGAAATAAGCTAACAAGATAAACTATGGAACTTCTTATTCAATTACTAATCTAATCTTGTTGCATGAGGTTATACGATGTTGTCCTTATGGACCACCCTCCCCTTTACAAGAACAGACGTTCCCAGGTCTGCTTCTATTTTTCCTTCAGAGCACAACGGGGACAACTTGTTACCAAGCCTTTTGTTGTTTTTAAGGTATATTTTTTCACCTACCTCAAATACCCTTTTCTGTCTATTAGGAGTACATCTGTCAATATTGTTTTCCTGCGCTTTAGCTATTTTCTCTTTAATTGTTCGCCTCATGTCGACAGATTCCGAATGTATGACTTCTATAGGTTTTTGACCAGTGACTGAGTGGAGTGTTTTATTATATTCCACCGTTGCCCTCATTGCTTCTGCTTCTATTTTTCCTTCAGAGCACAACGGGGACAACTTGTTCCAAGCCTTTTGTTGTTTTTATGGTATATTTTTTCACCTACCTCAAATACCCTTTTCTGTCTATTAGGATTACATCTGTCAATATTGTTTTCCTGCGCTTTTGCTATTTTCTCTTTAATTGTTCGCCTCATGTCGACAGCTTCCGAATGTATGACTTCTATAGGTTTTTGACCAGTGACTGAGTGGAGTGTTTTATTATATTCCACCGTTGCCCTCATTATTAACTCAACTGTGTCGTCGACTTCCTTGTCTATTTTTAGACACCTTGCAATTTCGGTCAAGGTACTATGAAAACGTTCAACTTGGCCATTTGAACTGCTGTGGAGTTCATACAATCTCTATACAATCTATACAATCTCTATATTGTAGTTGTTTTTAAGAAGCGACGTTATGGTTTCTGACTTGAAGGCTGGCTCATTTTCGCAATAAATAGTTTTAATGTTTGGGTATACGTTTATCAACTGCAATATAGGGGCTTTTACGTCAACTATAGTGCGAGACATTATTGGCTGAACTATCGCGAATTTTGAGAATTTATCGATACAAGTTAAAAATTGTTTTTTATCTGTGTTGAAAACGTCGATGTGAAGCATTTCCCCGGAGTATGAAGGAATTGGTGTTATTCCAAGCTCTTGCTTTTTGGGGTGCCTATCGTACTTTGCCTTGATGCACACCTTGCAATTAGCGACGATCTCATTGGCTAACTTGTTCATTTTCGGAAAATAATAATCGCGAAGGATCTGTTCAGTATTTTCCTGGGCGGCTCTGTGAGCACGATTGTGTTCAGTAGTAATAATCTCTATTTGTTCACTTCGGTCTACGATGTCAGCCACAAAATTCTTGAAATACCAAAATTTTGTTTTTGGGAAATTTAACACGATCTTGTGTTGCAAACTGGCCAGTGTCGGTAAGTCGCAGTGAATCACATTCACGACACTTGGGTTAATTACCGCCTTAAGCGTTTCAAAGAGGCTAGTTTTGTCAGTGAAACTTATTAAATGGCGAGTTTTGCTGCCGAAAAGTATAAAATTGCGCTTTAACGTAAAACACGATTCATCTAGGACACTCTGACTCCTGAAGCAATTTAAAGGCTTATCTGTCGTTTCGAGCGTGTAGGTCAGAGAGATTTCGCTGTGAATGGTGGCCACATCTGAGTGAGGCCCATCTTGCAAAGCCTTTACGTTTTGCCGTGATAGGGCATCAGCCACGAAATTTTCTTTACCTGGCTTATAGAACATTTTCCCGTCATGTTCGTCTATGTAAGCCTTCCACCTTTTAATCTTCGCGTTCGTATTCCTTTCCGATACTGAAAAGGTTAACGGCTGATGGTCTATAATTTTTTTAATATCTTTGGTGCCATATAAAAAGTTTTGTAACTTGCCCAGCGCCCACACAATTGCCAGTAACTCGCGTTCGTTTGTAGCGTAATTCAACTCGCACTGTTTCAGAGTTCGCGAGATCATTGTGATGGGTCGACCCCCTTGGGATAGAACAGCTCCGATGCCATTTGCAGAGGCATCGGTGGTAAGGTCAAACGGTTGCTTAAAATCGGGGTAGGCGAGGATGACATCTTCTGATGCTAGAATATTCCTCAACCGTCCAAATGCATCGCGTTGTGACTCACTAAATTCAACAACGACCTTACGGGACCTGTGTTTGCTAATCGTTCCGTTTTCGCCCTTCAAAATATCAGTTAAAGGCCTGGCAATTGCGGCAAAATCCTTTACGAATCTACTATAATAACTTGCCATCCCTAAAAATGACCTGAGACTGTGCAAGTTTTTTGGTTCAGGGTATTCTTGTATGGATCTGACCTTTTCGGGGTCAGTTTTTGCACCACCTTTGGTTACTATAAACCCTATGAATTCGACGCTTTCCTTAAAAAACTTTGTCTTCTCCTGAGAAACTCTCATGTTCGCATCGCTTAAGCACTTAAGTATTGTGTCAATATGCCGGACATGATCAGCCTCATTTTCAGAGAAAATTTTACGTCGTCTACATATACGTAGCATATTTTCCCAATTTTTTCTCTAAGAACGTCATCTATTGTTCTCTGAAAAATGTTTCCAGCATTTTTGAGACCAAAGGGTAGGCGACAAAATTCGTATTTTCCGCCGTTTACCGAAAATGAAGTCTTTTCGCGGTCTTGTTCCGCCAAGAAGATTTGATGGTACCCTGATTTCAGGTCAATGGTAGTGAAAAAATGTGCCTTTTCTAGATTCGCAAGAATCATGGGAATGCAAGGCAATGGGTAACGATCTGGAATAGTTATTTCGTTCAATTTCCTAAAGTCTATTACCAAACGTTTATTTTTGTTGCCATTGGCATCAGTTCCCTTCTTGTCAACTACCCAAGTCGGGCTATTGTACGGCGACTTTGATGGTCTAATTATACCATCCTTTAACAATTGTTTGATTTCGTTGTTTACGAAATCTGCCACGCCCATAGGATGTGGGTACAGCTTTGAATAAACCGGTTCTTTGTTTTCGGTACGGATAGTGGCGACGACAGAAGTGTTGAAGGGTAGCGCCTCGTTAGAGGTCGAAAATACTTCTAATCTCCCTAATATCATCTTTATACCATGCACCTTAAGGTACAAATGGTATATTAACTTTGTGCAAATGTATGTAACAGCCAGAAGGAGACATCTCCGACCCCATAAAGTATATATATTCTTGATCAGCATCAACAGCCGAGTCGATATAGTCATGTCCGTCTGTCCGTCCGTCCGTCCGTCCGTCTGTCCGTCTGTCTGTATGTATGAACACCTCGTTCTCGGAGATGGTAAGAGATAGAGGTCTAATTCTTTTTGCTTTTGGTGTGTTATTGTTGCAGGCAGATCAAGTTTATTTCAAATTTTTGCCACGCCCCTTTCCGCTTTCGTAATTTGCATAAACCTGTATTTGAATTTTCTTCGATAACTTGGACAAAATAAGAGCTAGAGACCTATTTCTTTTTGCAATATGTCCGTTTAACTATTGCGCAGATAATGTTATTTTTGGATTTTTGCCACGCCCCTTTCCGCCCTCGTATTTGTCCACTGATCGTCAAACACGTTCGTGCAAAATTACGTACGGATCGGACAATAAATATAGAAGATATGGCCAATTAAAGTTTTAACCACCCCTTCCCTAGGCAACGGCATGCCGCACACGCTGGGGTTCGCATGTGTATACATAAAGTAGTGAGTGTATGTGTGCACCTGCTGATTTTTTTTATGTCAACAAACGAAAATATGGTGAATTATTTGAAAAAAAAAATAAAATCAAAGAAATGGTTTATAAAGAAAAAAAAGGTACATGGTATCTCGTTGTCGAGAAATCTCGACTACAGCGTTCCTACTTGTTTTAAATTCCTTTTTGATAGAATTTGGCACTACTATGTCATTTACGTCTGTGAAGTTCACGCTGTCACAGTTGTAGTATTGAAGTTTTTCCGATGTATTACTGTATTCTAGAGTGCTATTGTTTAGGTTCAATGTCACTCCTGCCTGTGTTAAGAGGTCGAAGCCTATAATGGCATCAAACGTACTAAGCGTGTCTAGGAAAAATGGGGAAATTTTATGAAAAATTGACATTAGGCATTTATGTATTGAGCTCACAGTGAAGGGCTTGTCGACTGGAATTACGTTTTTAAGCTCCTTTATGGGCTTTACGTAATTTTTCGCCGCCCCGGTATCTATTAAGATTTTTAGTTTTCTCCCAACTGCCGTTCGATGACGGGTAGCCGGGAACATCCACTAAAAATTTACCGAGTCGTCGTCATCGTCTATGCTATCAACTGCGTTCTTGGCTACATTATTATAGCTCTCCTCATGGGCACCCTGGACTACCTGGTTTACTCGCTCACGCCTTTGGCCTGTCAAACGCTCGGACGAATTTCGCCTCTTCAAGGCTGGTTGATTATTGTTTGCTTGCTGTTGCTTCCAAAAATTGTTGGGCTGCCTAAATTTAGAGGACGAATCTATCTCCATTGGCTCAGGCATCTGGCCTTGGTTTTCTCTTTTCTGTTCTACGTTTGTATAGTTATTCGGACGTTTGATGAAATGGGGGTTTCTGTCGTGGCCTCGTCTTTACTGCTTTTTCCCTGCTTGAAATGGCTGCGAGACTTGTTGCCTTCCGCTGCCTGGGCTCTTTCTTTTAGAACCTTGGCATACGAAGTCGAAAACATCCACCTTTCAATGCTAGACTCTGCTTCCTTCGCCAGTGCTAACGCAGACGGCAGGTCTTTGGGTTGAGCTGGGAAAACAATGGCTTTCAACGATTTTTTTAAACCCGAAATAAACGCGTGAAGTGCGTCTGCCCTGGGTTCTCTGTTCATTGGGTCGGCGCCTTCTTTGTCGTGAGACATGATGATTTTATTCGTTACCAGAGTTAATTTTTTTTCAACATCATCGTAATAGTCCATTAGGCTCAAATCGCCTTGTCTAACCATCTCCAGCGCTTGTCGCAGAGTTCGCAACGATGTGCGGTTTGCATATGTGCAATCTTGTCTTGCTATAATTGCATCGAAGTTAAGCACTGTGTTGTGTGAGACTAACAATGCCCGTGCGGGCCCTCTGAGTTTGTTTCTATAAATAGTAACAGCTTGATAATGCAAACTGCTGCCATTATATGGCCTAAAAAGATCGTATGCGTCGCAGGCATGTCGCCATGCCACGTAATCGTCTTGGGTTCCGTTAAAGTCCGAAACTGATTTTATGATGTCTAAAGGGATGTCGCACCTGATTTCAGGACTGACAGAGATCCTCTCATAAACGTCGATGTGGGGAACATTGACACATATTTATGAGCAATTTTGCTTAATTGATTTTCAACAGCTCGAATGCGCGCTTGAAAAACTGTTTCCTGACGTGCTAACGCCGCCTCCACGGCAGCTGTTACTAAGGCTTCCACATGTTGTGCGTTCATGACTGATTCTGTTGCGCACTGTTGGCTGTTGCACTTGTGGTAAAAAATACTACCTTCTTTGTCAGAATTCCCGCTGTCTCACTATCGTATTCTTTTTTAACCTCTCTGTACGCCCTTGACCAACTCATTAATAAATTATTTAACCACTTCTCACTTATTCGGTTGATTTTCCGATTATTTGAAATCGGTTACACTCAGAATTATTATTATTTAAAAAAAAAATGTTATTTAATTATTATTCCAAAAAAAACTAGCCCAGATTATCCTTGGCCAGATAAAATATTTTAAACACTCTTATATTTAATTTTCCTTTTTTCTTCTTTTCTTTTTTTTATTTTAAACTTGTTTGATGTTTTTGATAGAACTTACATGTTACATCCAGTGTGTGCGTGAGTTCTTAATTTTTAGTTGGGCGCCAATTATGTAATATGGATGGTCCGGCGTAGTCCTCTTGTCCACTGCCTTCGCTGGAGGGATGACCACGTGGTGGTTACGTGATCGTGGTTACGTAATTATAACTCCTCCCGATATCGTCCGGTGTGGTTCCCTCGTAGTCCGCTGCTTTCAGTGGTTGGACGACTATGGTGGAGAACCGACTGTGTTCTCTATTGCTGGCCTTGGGCTCAGTCAATAATTACAAATATAAATTTTACGGCAAGTGCCGGAGCAGAAATTTATTGGCGACTTAAAGGTTGCGCGCTGTCTTCAAAACTGAACTAACCTAATACAATGAGATAACAATAGATAACTAAATATAACAAAAGCTCACATCTCAATGTCAAGGTCAGCGATAACGGAGACTCTTGCAGCAACAACAAAGGTGTCCGAATACCGCCGCTGACCATTACAGCTGCTGCGCGCTGGTACAAGGTGTGCTGCGATTGCGAGGGTTGTTAATAACCTTATGAACAGGCTTACGAATAACTTATTATTATTCTATTTTTAATCTATTATTATTAATTAGTGTTATATTATAACTTATATACTATATGGGGTCGGAGATGTCACCTTCTGGCTGTTACATATATTTACACAAAGTTAATATACCATTTTTACCTTAAGGTACATGGTATAAAAACTCTTTCAGCCAGTGCACTATTTGCAGGTATTGAAAGAAACTTCAATGCCACCTTAGACAGCCGAGGGTAACGATTTTCATTACTCTCCGCCACTGCAATACACCGAAATCATTGCTTAAAATAACGCTTTCTCTACAATATTGTTCTATTTCTTCTATTGGAGTTGTTATTAGATGGTGCAGCAACTAATGTTGGGAAAAAAATTCTGATTTGATACAGATCTTGGTTTTAGGGCTCTGATAAAGTGAAGCTTTCTGTGCTAATTGTATATGGACTAGAAACATATTGAGTATTATCACATTCTTTCGAAATAGAAAATTTTAACATTTCTAACATAAAACACTGCTCTTTAATGTCGCCCATATGTGCAGCTGGAGGATACAGAAAAACGCCACCTTGTGCTTTATGGTCAAATTTGTTGACCATATTTCAACAACTTATGTTTTTATTGCTTCTTTTAATGTTGCAATTGATGAGATATCGGATATATTGGGCTAGCATAGCTCACAAATTGTTGTGCTTGAGGGCAGCACAAAACAAATTAAAGGCGAGTTTGAAGCTCTTTAAAAATTCTTTTGAAGGATTCCAGCAACCTAACTAACATTTTTATTGTTGAGCTATTGACATCCATTAATAAATCTTTTGGGCCCTTTCTCGCTTAAAATAGCGACTGTCTAATAATCGTCGATAGATTTCAGCATTGCATAGTTTGGTTCCATCTTGTTGGGCATGAACTCTTTAAAGAAGTATTTAACTTATGCAATTTTTTAGCATGTCGTCACTGTTTCGTCTAGATCCGTTGTTTCTGTAAATGATTGTTGCTGCAGTTAAGCCTGATGTAGTTTTCTAATGCTTTTATAATGTTTCTGCCCCTATATTTTACAAATATGATCTCAATGTTTTCAATATTACATTTTGAGAATACACATTCAATTTTAGTTAAAACGTTTTCTGCGGTCCTTTTTTCCGATTCCATTGACATAAGACCCAAAATTAAATCACAAGAATAGTTGTTTTTTTGATAATGATGTGTGATACCCAAAAAGATTCGTTGTAGAATCTTGAACCACATATCGACCGTGACAGATAATCCTAAAGTATCTGCATCTATTTTAATTTCTGATGATACTCGTATTAACCCTCTTTTTTCTTCTCCTTGTGGACATTTCGACTTAACGTTGATGGACTAGGCAGCAGGTCATCCACATCTCTCTAATCCCCATAGGCATTACCAATTTTGATGAAAAACTTCACCATGCTTTTAAATCCGGGCCCGGATTTTCATGAAAATGGTTGGCAATCTTGGACAACCCATTGACTGAATTTTTAAATCGCTTCATCGTTTTGTCTGTTGCCGATACTTTCGTCTCCTCTCTTGGTTGCTTTAATGTCATCCAAGATTTAGAGACAAATTTAATGTGTGGCCAGCTACAAATTTCAGCACTTTTTGGCAGGTGCTGCAAAATAGCCACACTTCCAGGGCACTTTTATCTTTTTTGATAATGGAAAGTCAAATTTTTCACATTTTCTGTGCTACAGGTATACGTTCTACAGTCAATTTTAATTTTTATGGAGGCGTCTCAGTCATTTTGCTTACAACGGTGGTTGCAATCACCTAAAATCAAGAGACATTAAAACAAACCAGATCAGTGGCCAGATCAATTGCCTGCTCGTTCCTAACAGTTGAAGACACTCTGAATCATAACAGTAAAACACGAGCGTTTCGCTCACAGCCCATCGTTGCTGTTCGTATAATTTCTTTGGGTGTCTAGTGAAATGATATCGACGCTTGCAAACACACTAAAGCGATTTGCGCGATTTGTGTTTTATTTTTTTCTTGCGGCTTGTAGGTGCGAAAAGCACTCCAAATTTTTAAGTGTAAGTCACTGCTTGACTGTGTTGTCTGTCTATTTGTAGGATTTTGTTGACTGCTTTTTCTACATTTTTATACCTATAGTTTTGAATAGGTAGGTGGAGGTTGCTCAGATTTTTTGTTTTGGTTTTGATTTTAAATCTGATTTTGTTAATTTTTATTTTGGTTGTATTTCACATTAAAGTCTCTTATCAGTGAATTTTTCAGTGGATTTTTTTTTTTAATTTTTCTACGGTTTGATTGTCATAAAGATCTTCTCTCTGAGCAACTAGTTTTAAATTGGTTACTGTTGTTATATCGTACCTAGCCAATTGCATAAAGAGCGTATCTGGGAGTTTCTAGAAATAAAGTCTTTCATAATATTTCTCATAGCGTATGTGTACTTGTTAAATGTTTTTCTAATATAAGCTTATGACGAACGCTGCAAAAGTTTTTCGCACGGTGTGTGGATTTTAAATTCGTTGATAAGTGATTCACGTAGTTCGCTCCATGTAGTCAATCCAGTAGTTAGGGATGTTCTCAAGGCATGTATAATTCGCCACTCAATTGCATGTCGGTCCATACAGGGTGTTATGTAGTTGAAGATTTTCCGTGTGATACAGCATCATGATAAAATTAACTCTTTTGATGAATACGCTGAGTTCTGGGATTTTACCATCAAATAGCGGATTAGCCCAAGTGCTTGGTTTAGATTAGACTTCTGCATGAATGCATCCAAAACGGCAAATGAACCACCCATTCTAGAAGTGGGAACACTTTTTTCTGTAGACTATATTTTGGTATGAGTGAGTGGGGTAGTATTCCATAGTTGTACAGCAAAATTGGTGTGGAGTAGTCAATACTGTACAGTGTTTTGGTGTGCAATTGACTTACTGTACAGTGTGTGAAATTTCATGTCTGGTCCATTTTATACTTCTAACCGGTACTTCTTACACTGTGTCTCTGGCCCTAAATAACGTCAAACATACAAGGGACAATCAAAAATATATGCAACAACACATAAACTTTGTTACAATAAACGAGAGTGCAACTTTATAATTTACTCACTCGAAGTGAGTTCCCTGAAAATGTTGTGCCCTAATCTTCTGGCCTATAGAATACTGTACAGTAATACATAACTGTCATGCTACAAATGAATACATCCATGCAGAAGTCTAGTTTAAATGTAATTCACTCAATTTTTTGGATAGATCCGTATTTGTTGGTTGGGTAATTAATTTGTTGAATTTTGTTGCAGTTTTTATGTAAATGTTCTGCTTTAATTGCACATTTTTTTTTTCACTCAGTTGTAGATATTTAAAATTGTTGTGTTGGATTAACGGATTAACGGAGCGTAAATCCTTAAGCGGATTTTACTTCAAAGAACACTTTTCAAAGAAATCCTACCGTCTGCGCCAATTAAATGCTCGGCTTTAAGAATTTAAAAAAAATATATAATTTTATTTAAATATCACTTAAAATAAGACACTTAAATGAGTTTACTGATCACGCGAATTGAGGGTGAAGAATAAGACTGACTCTGCCAGAGTGGCTGAGTTGATACGAGGCGCGTTCGTAAAGTATGTTCCGCAAGCCTTTTCACAAACAAAAACATGTTTAATAAATTATACGCATTATTGGTTCGACTGTGGCAATGGTTTTCGTCAGAACCTGACGGCTGCCCGGCGCGTTGTTCATCGTGGACGCCGGTTCGACCGTTTTTAAAGTCCCTGACCCATCTTTGCACTATTTCTGAACTTAAGCAGTCTTCTCCGTACATTGCACAATGTTCGGAGTAAATATCCTTGGCAAACATTTGCTTTGCAGCCGAAAATCGAATGACAGACCGCAATTCGCAGATGGCGGGAGAACTCTATGACAGCGGGATACAAAAATTGATGCCCCGGATGCAAAAGTGAAAAAATAGAAAAAAGTCTAAGCTTTCCAAAAATGTATAATTCTATTGATATTAAACATGTTTTTGTATGCGAAAAAGGCCTGCGGAACTTACTTTACGAACGGGCCTCGTAATTACGACTCGGTTTAAGAGCAGATCGTCGATGGGTTCGAGTTTAAATTCTCTTTGTTACTCCTTAAGCTGGTCATCCACAGGCGAACATTTTGTGCGAACGCGTTCGCCAACTTGAATTTCATTTGCCCACCAACTAGTGCCAACATGCTCGCGAACATCATTTATCGGGAAATTTTCAAGCAAGCATATGGGCTTTCTACGAAACGATTTGAGAAATGATGTTCGTGCCAACCTTGCCAGTGCACTATTTGCAGGTATTGAAAGAAACTTCAATGCCACCTTAGACAGCCGAGGGTAACGATTTTCATTTACTCTCCGCCACTGCAATACACCGAAATCATTGCTTAAAATAACGCTTTCTCTACAATATTGTTCTATTTCTTCTATTGGAGTTGTTATTAGATGGTGCAGCAACTAATGTTGGGAAAAAAATTCTGATTTGATACAGATCTTGGTCTTAGGGCTCTGATAAAGTGAAGCTTTTTGTGCTAATTGTATATGGACTAGAAACATATTGAGTATTATCACATTCTTTCGAAATAGAAAATTTTAACATTTCTAACATAAAACACTGCTCTTTAATGTCGCCCTTATGTGCAGCTGGAGGATACAGAAAAACGCCACCTTGTGCTTTATGGTCAAATTTGTTGACCATATTGCTTCTTTTTATTGCTTCTTTTAATGTTGCAATTGATGAGATATCGGATATATTGGGCTAGCATAGCTCACAAATTGTTGTGCTTGAGTGCAGCACAAAACAAATTAAAGGCGAGTTTGAAGCTCTTTAAAAATTCTTTTGAAGGATTCCAGCAACCTAACTAACATTTTTATTGTTGAGCTATTGACAACCATTAATAAATCTTTCGGGCCCTTCGCGACTGTCTAATAATCGTCGATAGATTTCAGCATTGCATAGTTTGGTTCCATCTTGTTGGGCATGAACTCTTTAAAGAAGTATTTAACTTATGCAATTTTTTAGCATGTCGTCACTGTTTCGTCTAGATCCGTTGTTTCTGTAAGTCTTCTTTCTACGAACCGATTTTGAGAAATGATGTTCGTGCCAACCTTGCCATCCACAGGCAAGCATTTTGTGCAAACATGAGAAAAATAAAAAGACTTCAATTTCATGCGAGCGTGTTGGCGAACACGAAATTTGACGACGAACACTACCATCCACGAGAAAAATTTCGGCGAGCACAACGTGTTCGCACAAAATGTTCGCCTGTGGATAGCCTGCTTTAGGCTGCGCTCTGTAATTGATTGTGTAATATCAAATGGGAAGGTGTGGGCGTGGATATGTCACTATATATATTTCGCACGTATAATTTAGTCCGTAAACTTATCGTTCCCTTTACCATTTTATCGTTCCCTTTACCATTTTTTACAGATCGATATGGCTTTTATGTTGAAGATGTATAGTGATTTCATGGAGAGCATTGACATATATAATTTTATTATGTTTATATTATCTACGATTGTGTCGTTCATATGGGCTTATTGGTTATTTTTTATTCCTTTAAAATGGAAAAAGGTATGATAACATAACTTATGACAAATGATAGTATAAATTATGAGCCTTTTCGTTAACTATGTTAGCGAGTAAAATCCGATTTATTTTCAATTAAATATTTTATTATTCATAATTTATTTATATTTTATTCATTAATTGTGTGTTTTGCGTGATATATTTTCACTGGTAAGTGAGACACACAATTCAAATGTTTTGAAGATAATTTATCGGCAGCTTTAAGGCGCAGACAAATAAATTGAGAAATAAAAAAGGAAACGCAATGCAAATGATAACAAAACGGGCCTGGCCTTACGAAGCATATATTAACGTATGAGTCGATTATAAGAGAATCGATATATTACTATGGTTTAAGTGAACCAAACAGCTACAATATTTTAATTTAGTCATACATGTGAAGCGAAGGTCTCGATCAAAAGGGAATCAAGTGCTCAAGTGCGCAAGTGCTCGGAATTTGACAGTAAAAAGGGAATGTGTGAAGCGAAGGGCCCGACGTTCGGATTGGACAATAAATATATATAACCAATTAAAGTTTTACCCACCCATTCCCTAGGCAACGGCATGCGGCTGCACATGCTGGGTGACGTCATCCGTCTCTTCTTTGACTTCAATTCGTTCGCACAGAAGTGTATGTATGTATATACAAGACATACAGAAGTGCATGTATGTGTTCATGTGCTGACGAAAATTGGCCTGGTGCTTTGTTGGCCCGCTGAGGTCAATTACGCCTGCTACCTCACTAGGTGGGAACTGCACGATAGGCAGATCCATAAAAAAACGCTATATAACGTTCTGATGAGTCAAAGATGCTTGGTCATTGCAGATCTAATTCTGGCCGTAGTACCATGAAGTACCATGGACTCTTGGTGGTGTTTTTCTTCGCAAGGTGAAGAACACATTATGTGACTTTGCTGCTGTTAATGCGAATGTTCTAGCGCCTCGCTCATTTATCAAAAATGTAGGCGTACTGCTGTATACCATCAGCCGCATAATGCTCACGGGCAATGTCTCCTTAATCTTGACCAGAAGCCCAGTGTGCCGAACCCGGTCGAACGCTTTTCGAATGTCCAGGAAGAGGGCATTAGTTCGAAGTCAGGAATAACTCCCCGAGACTCGACAATCCTAACAATCCTCGAGGCTATCAGTCTCTCAAACACCTAGAATGGAGGAGACTGATGGGCCGGTAGAACGCAGGCTCCTTTTCCGGCTTGCCAGGGTTGCTCGAGATAGACGTAGATATAGAGATAGAGATAGAGATAGATTCAGAGATAGAGGTAGAGATAGACATAGAGATAGAGAAATATAGGAAAAGACATAGGGAAAGAGACAGAGATATATAGAGATAGAGATAGAAAAAGAGACAGTGATATTAATAGAGATAGAGATAGATAGCCCTATTCACGTTCTTCTCCTGTCCTTTAATTGTCAATGTTTTGCACTATTTTTGTACCACGGCTTTATCGGGTAATATTCGACCTTCTTGGCCGCAGTATTATTATACACGTAATTCGCTTCAATTCATTTAATTTCCATTCACTTCATTTAAATTTTATTTAAAAAATGGTCGCTTACATCGGATAAGAAAAACCGTTTTTGCAGATGGATAAACAGAATTTTTATACCTTTCCTTGGTTCCACTATAAGCTACCATAACTGACAGACAAATAGGTAGAGCCGTTCTTCAGTTATAGGTGTAATAACTAATACGACTTTCTTTTATACATGATATGGCAACCTTAAACTTTCTCACCGTTTATTTTTTTTTACTACCAATTAAAATATATATATTTTTTTTTGTCCAGCCCCTGGATGAACTATCAAACTATATGTCTACAGACCATTCGAACCGTAATAATTTAAAGCGATTAATGATTAATCGATTGCGAAAAAGAAGAATTCAAAATTCAGAAAAAATGCCACCCCCTTATCCCAATGGCTGGTATGGAATATTAGAATCTTCCAAACTGACTGCAGGAGAGGCCACTTTTGTATCATGTTTGGGTGAACAATTGGTTATTTTTCGTACTCATAGCCTGAATGTATTTGTAATGGATGCATATTGCCCGCACCTCGGAGCGAACTTGGGCATGGGAGGGCGAGTAATTGGAGACTGTATTGTTTGCCCATTTCATGAATGGAGCTTTCGAGGTAAAGATGGAATATGTACAAATGTACCGTATAGTTCATCGGGTAAGTTAACATTTTGTTTTTTTTTAACTTGACATTATTTATTAATCTTGTCCTTACGAGACTAACAATAAGTGTATCGGATCTATAAATAGTTGTTGATAACAGTCAGATGGATTAGCAGAGGATTGGACAGCGCCGAAAACTATTGCTGGGTTAAGAGGTCGTTTCGTTGCAGGTGGGTTCTGCTGGAAACCCGAGTCAGTCCTCGTGCAAGATAATTTAGATGCGCAGATAATTTTTCGGTCTAGGAAACTTTTTTTTTTTCTTTTTCTTTAACTGCGCGAGTGCCAAGAACCCTTTGGATGTTTTCGTTCCGAACATGCCATGGTGCCTCAGTGATACGAGTAGTTCGCAGGATTTTACTGTGTGCTTGCAGCCATACGTCCAGATTGGCTGGAGTGTTGTATTGGATATCAGGATCTTATATTCCTGGTAAAGTGGCGATCGAGCGTTAATGCACTGGATTTAAGTTTTATGTGTAGCTTCTTGCATTCGATGTATCTGCTTCATGTTAATCGCCAATCAAGGTGGACACTTGTACGTGACATCGGGGGCTTGAGGGATTTGCGTTCTATTCATCGATAGTTTAGGGCGTGTTTGTCTATTTGGAAATTAGTTCAGTTTAAGTTTGTTTTAAAAATCTGCTACCTCACCCCGCACCTCCGCCAAACGCAAAAATTCTGTGGCGTCCACAATGTTAACTCTATAGATTCAAAATTTTATAGAACATGGATAATAATATTGGGCTATAATATTGGTCTATACGATGACGGAGATGTGTGGTGTTTTCCTGGCTTCGGTGCTTTGCAACAATCAATTTCTCTCCATTTCTTTGGGTAGCAGTCAAGATTAATAAAGATTAATAATCTCGTTTCATAGCTTACAGACAACCTCAACAGAACAGTTTGGGAGTTCGATTAGCATTTAACGGCTTCAGCTCTTTTATCGGTTTCAGCTTATTTTATTGATTTTTTATTGATTATTTTATTGATCGAGATCTGGGCAATGATGAATTTTAGGAACGAATTGGTGGCAGGACGAATAAATTTTAGGCCGGATTTGGCTAAAAGACTCCTCTAAAGATGTGCGACAAATGATTAAATTATTCTTCCGAATAGAGGTAATTTTTAGAGCACTTGGTGGGCAATCGGAAAACACGTTTACACGGATCGCCGTTCGGTTGTTCCGAATCCAATATACCCCTTTTAAGAACCGGGTATAAAATCTTTCCGAGAAGCACTATATATCATGAAGAAAGCTCACCCAAATCTTTTTTTATACCCGGTTATTTTAAAAAAGAATAAGGGTATATTGCATTCGTGCGAATGTAAGTAACAGGGAGAATGAAGCTTTTCCGACCCTATAAAGTATATATATTCTTGATCAGCATCAACAGCCGAGTCCATTTAGCCATGTCCGTCTGTCCGTATGAACGCCTAGATTTTGGAAACTATAATAGATAGAGAAAAACGAATTGCATATTATAATTCTTTTTGCAACATGTCCGTTTAAGTATTGCGCAGATCATGTCATTCTTGGATATTTGCCACGCCCCTTTCCGCCCTCGTATTTGCAAAATAATAGATATCTTCGAAATGGTAAAAGCTAGAGGCATAATTTTCACTCCAATAAGTCCACTGATCGTCAAACACGTACGTGCAAAATTACGGACGGATCGGACAATAAATATAGAAGATATGGCCAATTAAAGTTTTACCCACCCCTTCTCTAGGCAACGCCATGCCGCACATAAACCTAAATTTGGTGAATTTTTTGAAAAAAAAAAATAAAATCAAAGAAATGGTTCATAAAGAAAAGAGGTACATGGTATCTCGTTGTCAAGAAATCTCGACTACAGCGTTCCTACTTGTTTTTGTATAACAATTAAATAAACACATTGATCAAAAATCCAAATTCCTCAATAGAAGCTGATATGCGCTGAGAAAATCAAACGGAACCATAAAATAAAATCAAACACTATTCAATGCCATACTAAAACATGGGTACTATTCTATGCAGTGGAAAAAATCCATCAAAGACCATCCAAGAAGGAAACAAGTAGGACGCATCCCGTCACAAATACGGACTGCATTTGAACACCGTGAATACTGTTCTGCCATTTACCTGGACATCGCCCAGGCGTTTTATCGAATTTGGCTTTAGCAAAACTTGCAACAACTATAGGATCGATAGTAATGAAAACGTTATCAAATGCGAACACAATACCCGTAATTTTAAGAAACAGAAACGATCCTACCAAATTCTGCAATAGCATAAAATTATGCCTTGTCTGCGTTCCAATTTTTAAATGGCTCATTAATATATTTTTTAAATTTTTATTAAAAACAAGAGATATATTAGCTCTGGCAGCTTGGATAGCTTTACAAAATTAAAGTGACATACATATTTACATTACATATGCAAAAATTTATATTACTATATAATAGAAATTATATAATATATACAAAAAATGTTCTCTTATGACAATATTCTTTTAGGGAGATCATGTGGGTGGTTTCGATTGGGTCTCCTTTCACGTGGTCTAGTGGACATGTGCCGTGCCAATGCGTTAGAATGAGTCTGGAACCTCTCTGTATATTTTTCAGCTATTTTTTGCATGACATCACCGACTTTCGGAACGCGCAGGTCTTGCATGGTAACCCAGAGTGCCATACTCTGTCGAAGACTTGCTGGATATCCATAAAGGTAGCCACAACATATTGTTTTTCCTCCATTGCTTCAAGGGCGAAATTCACAAAACGTTGGAGCTGTTCTGGAGTACCGTGTTTTTTTCGGATCCCGAATTGCCACTATAAATAGGAGTGCCCTGGGTAACAGGTTTCGAATATTGCGGTTGTCCAGCTCGCCGATACCATGCGCTTTTTTGATTTTTAGCACCTTCATTAGAATCTCTAGTTCTAGTATATGGAATGGAGCTTATAGCCCTTTCAACAATTTCATGCATATGCTCTTTAGGCTGTAGTTTGTGGAATCATCTGGATTTGTGGCTGGGATAACAAAATGAGGTTCTTTTTCAGCTCTGTGCACTCTTTTCAGGCGATTTGACAGTCTTTTGTTAATTTTTCGTCCTCGGAGGTGTAAATCTTTTTGCTTTTGTTGTGTTATTAATTCAGGCAGAACAAGTTTATTTAAAATTTTTGCCACGCTCCTTTCTGTGCCCATAACTTGCACAAAATAAGAGCTAGACACTTACATATTTCTTTTTGCATTATGTCCTTTTAACTATTACGCAGATAATGGTATTCTCGGATTTTCGCCACGCCCCTTTCCGCCCTCGTATTTGCAAAAAAATATCTTCAAAATGGTAAAAGCTAGAGGCATAATTTTTAGTCCGCTAAGTTCCCTGATCATCAAACACGTACATGCTAAATTTCGTCTAGATCGAAAAAAAAGAAGATACGAGTATAACCAATTAAATTTTTTCCCACCCCTTCCGACGGCAACGGCATGCTGCTACACAATCAGGAGACTTCACCCGTTTCTTCTTTGACTTCCGTCTGCACGTGTATACATACAGAAGTGTGTCTATGTATGCACAATACAGAATGTATGTGTGCACTAGCTGATTGTTTGATATCTTGATGTTGAGAAATGCCGACTACAGCGTTTCTACTAGTTAATTGTTTTCGCCTCTTTTCTGCAGGCATTTGGAAAGTGGATCCTTTAGATTTTTCAGCCGTTGAAGCAGAGATAGTATTGCTCGTCACTTGGGATAGAGAAGGTAGTATATGTTGTTCTGCAAGTTGTAGTCGTAATAATGCATTATAAGCTACTTGTGTAATTGTTTTGGGAGTCCTTTACAATCTTTAGACGTAGGTTGTCGAGATTTGCTACCTCCATGCGATTCATGTTTTTGTACTCCAACTGCTTATTTATAAAGCGACACACAATTTTTTTTAACAATAGTACGAAAACATCTAGATACACTTGAATGTATGCAACAGGATTTTGAATTATTATTTTCTATTTAATGACACTATTCCAAGACGAGAACCTATAATTATAACTTGAAACTTAATGCAAGCGGCCTTGCTGGCCAGAGCCATACTTTTATAAAGTTTTTCATAGCTTAAATTTGTGATAACGTAGCATTGAATTTTCACAAATTTCACAATACCTGCTGTTGCTGGCCTTTAAGGTGGCTTTCGAGTAGCTACTGTAGCTGTTAGTATGACCTTGTTAGTAAACAAATTTTTTTTATTTTTTTAACTTTGCTTTTATTTATTGAATCTTCTCTACATTTTGAGACTAACAATAAGTTTATTAAGCTTAACAGTTGTTCTCTATACTTCGAGGAGTAAAGACGTGCAACTGCGAGCGATCTTCAAAAGTCTTATCAGTTAAAAACAACAACCACAAAAAAAAAACAAGTGTACAAGTGTGCAAAACAAACTCAATAATAATAAAAAACAACAAATATTAGCAAGCCTCAGAGCAGGTAGAAAATTTGTCACAGCAGGGCATCTGCCCTACCGCAACAACAATTCCTCCCGACATAAATAGACTCTTTAAAGCAAGCGAAACAGAACCCAAATTCATCGTCATAAAAAGAACGGACAACAATTCATTTGAAAATATAAACCCCTTCATAATAAAAAAAGTTATTGACTATACATGCAACGGTGTAGTCGAATCTTGTAAAAAAACAAGAACATACATACCACGACCACTCAAATGCCGCAACTGTCATAAACTTGGACACCCCACAACAGCTTGTAAAGGACCCGCACTATGCAACAACTGTTCCTCCGAGAAACACACAACCCAACAAAGAAGAAACATCTAACAACGAAAAATTCTGCATAAACTGCAAATATGAAATACCCAATAACAAACACTGCCCAATGGACCAAACATGTCCAGCTTTTATAAAACACAAAGAGCTCACACTTTAATACATAAGTAAGTCTTTCTAACAATACTTAACTTAAACAATGTTAAAAATACTCCAATGGAATTTAAACGGATACATAAATAATTATAATGAATTGCAAACGCTTATTAAAATCCACAATCCAAAAATTATATCCCTACAAGAAACCCACCTATACTCTACTCAAAATATCCCCATCCCAATTTCCTACACACTTTACCACGAAAATACAGCTACTAACGGATATGGAGGTGTGACACTCCTAATCCACAACTCCATACAACAACAAAACGTCACGATCAATGCTTCCGACTTCGACACAATAGCAGTAACAATCCACTCCAAAACCAAATTCACAATAGTCTCCTCGTACATCCCACCCAATAAAACCTTCAAGATCCAAAACCTTGGAAACATATTTGGTACTATAGAACCGCCCCTACTCATAACTGGAGACTTTAACAGCTGGCATAGAAGCTGGGGCTCTCCAGCCAACAATACTAGAGGCAACATATTATTCAAATACATTAACCAGTCCTCACTTATAACTCTCAATAATGGCTCACCAACTCACTTTTCCACACATCATCCTCTCACCCACATAGACCTTTCCCTCGCATCTCCCTCCCTCTCTATCAATTCAAAATGGCATACAGATAACTACCTAGCTGGTAGTGATCACTACCCCATACACATAGACATTTTTGATGAACACAACACCTTCCCTATTGAAAGACCCAGATTCAACCTTAAACAAGTAGAAACGCTGTAGTCGAGATTCCTCGACAACGAGATACCATGTACCTCTCTTGCCGTTGCCGTGGGAAGGGGTGGGTAAAACTTTAATTGGTCATATCTTCTATATTTATTGTCCGATCTGAACGTAATTTTGCATGCACGTCTTAAACGATCAGCAGATTTAACAGACTTAAAATTAAGTCTCTAGCTTTTATCATTTTGGAGATATCGATTTTTTTGCAAATACGAGGGCGGAAAGGGGCGTGGCAAATATCCAAGAATGACATTATCTGCGCAATACTTAAACGGACATGTTGCAAAAAGAAATAGGTCTCTAACTCTTATTTTGTCCAAGTTATAGGCAAATGTGTCGAGGAACATTCAGTTTTATGCAAATTACGAAGGCGGAAAGGGGCGTGGCAAAAATCCAATAATACCATTATCTGCGTAATTGCTAAACAAACATAATGCAAAAAGAAATAGGTCTCTACCTCTTAGTTTGTGCAAGTTATGGGCTAATGTGTCGTTATGGGCTAGAGGTACCTTCAGTTTTATGCAAATTACGAAGGCGGAAAGGGGCGTGGCAAAAATTTGAAATAAACTTGATCTGCCTGCAATAATAACACACCAAAAGCAAAAAGAACTAGACCTCTAGCTCTTACCATCTCCGAGAACGAGGTGTTCATACATACAGACAGACGGACAGACGGACAGACGGACAGACGGACAGATGGACATGGCTATATCGACTCGGCTGTTGATGCTGATCAAGAATATATATACTTTATGGGGTCGGAGATGTCTCCTTCTGGCTGTTACATACATTTGCACAAAGTTAATATACCATTTGTACCTTAAGGTACATGGTATAAAAAGCGAATTGGCCACTATTTTAGGAAATTTCCGAAAAATTATCCATTAAAAGACCTCCCAGCTCAAACGTCAATAAAGAAACAGCCAACATAACTAAAATAATTATACAAGCAGCTAACGAAACCATCCCCCAAACACACACATCTAAGATTCAGAAATCTGTCCCACCAATCCCTTCAAAAACTCAAAAGTGAAAAAAACTTGTTGGCAGAATCTTAAAAGAAACATTAACATGACAACTATACTTGCCTACAAAAAAGCGAACGCCGGATTCAAACGGGAAATTAAGATTAGGAAACGAGAATCTATTCAAAACTTCACTGCCGAGATAAACCCAAAATCATCTATCTCCAAAATATGGTCCAACATAAATCGATTTTGCGGCTTGAAAACTCGACACGATATCCATTGCATCACTTACCCTAATAACCCAACACAAAACATTCTTGACAAAAATGAAATTTCCAACATTTTCTCTGACCATTGGTCGAATTCAGCACTAGACAGTAACTTTCACTCAACCTTCATACAACACAAAAACAATCTGAACCCCAACATATCTCACACCCCATCTCAAATAGCACTGAGTATTGAAAAAGACATCACCATGATTGAAATGCTAGCCTCCAGTCAGCACCATTATACCCATACCCAAACAAAATATGGACAAGACTTCTACCAACTCTTACCGCCCTATTTCCCTCAACCCGTGCATAGCCAAAGTTTTAGATAAAATCATCTCCAAACGACTTTGGTGGCTTGCAACAAACGGCAAGCTGTTAGACAGCCGTCAATTTGGATTCAAAAAGGGAAAATCATTATCTGATTCACTAGCTATGCTAGATTACCAGATAACTTCCTCCCTATCAAATAAAAACCACGTCTCCATTATCTCATTAGACTTCGCTAAAGCGTTTGACAGGGTAGGCATCCACACCATCATCGACGAACTCAAAGTTTGGAAAATAGGGCCAATGATAGCAAAATACATTTTCAACTTCCTTACCAATAGAAAAATTACAGTTCTTACCAACAAAGTTTATTCGAATTCCCGACCATTAGACAACGGAATACCGCAAGGCTCACCCTTGTCGGTTATCCTTTTTGTCATAGCCTACAATAAACTAAACCAAATAATAAGCAGACAAAATAACTGTCAATTCACGGCCTACGCAGACGATTACACTATTATATACAAATTAAATAAAAAAACTAATAACCTCAATATAAATCCACTTTTTAGAGAAATCCAAACATGGTGTGAATACTCAGGAGCCTCATTATCAGAAACCAAATGCAAACACTTAGATGTATGCAGGAAAAGGAACTGCAGCTTTTCACTTCAAATACACAATATACCATTGCAAAACGTAGACGTACTAAAACTGCTAGGAATAACAATAAATAAGAAATGCAAATGGAACAATCACATTGAAGCCTTAACATTGCAACTATCAAAAAGGCTTAACATAATCAAGTGCCTATCCAACAACAGGCTCGAAACCAATATCACCACAATTCTTTACGTGATAAAAACCATTTTAATGACCAAAATTGACTACGGAATACACCTTTACGGAAAAGCCCCAAAGTCCATCCTAAACAAAATAAAAACTTTTTACCACACAGCCATTCGACTTGCATTCTCCGCTCACCGTACAACTCCAATTAATAACCTCTTAACAGGCCCTAAAATAATCAACTATGTAAGAAATTTCATGCTCAAACGTAAAATAATTGTTGAGTCGGTCCGCACATGTCAAATTCACTCCCATTATCCAACGGTATCCCACAAGGATCACCTATATCGGTAATACTATTTCTCATCGCATACAACAAACTCTCAAACGTAATATCTTTACATAGAGAAATTAAATTTAACGCATACGCCGATGATTTTTTCCTAATAATAAATTTCAGAAATAACAAAAACCTTAATTTCAACCTAGACACCTAGAAACCTATTACATGACATAAGCAGCTGGTGCTCATACTCAGGGGTATCTCTATCCTTAGCTAAATGCCAACACCTCCATATTTGCCAAAAACGCAATTGCACTAGCACCATAAGCTGTAGCAATACACCTATACAACAAGTAACAGCACTTAAAATCTTAGGGATAACCATAAACAGTAAATACAAATGGGACACACACATAAAATCACTTCTTCCATCACTACACCAAAAATTGAATATCATAAAATGCCTCTCTAGTCTCAAATTCAATTGCAATACACAAACACTACTCCACGTCGCGAAAGCAACAGTCATAGCAAAAATGGAATATGGCCTGTTTCTATACGGACAGGCTCCGAAAAGTGTTCTAAATAAATGAAATATATACATGTTGTGTATTAACTTAATCTTTAATCGTTATCTATGTATTCTGTACATTATTTTTCTTTAAATTAGGCAACTAGTCTTATTAAATGTTTATATTTAGATTTTGTGGTATAATTGTATTGATTTCAAGAAAAGTAGTATTTTATTAATGTTTTCTGGGTTTAGGTCATTGAGGAGGTGTAGCGGGTTGGAGTTCTGGAAAATAACTTGTTTTGTTTGCAGGAGAGGTGGACATGTGTTTAGTATGTGGTTTAGGGAGAGGTTGCCTTGGCAGAAAGGGAAAGGTGGTGTTGGAGTTTGGTTCAGGTAGTGTTGGTGGGTGAGGCTGGTGTGTCCTAGACGTAGTCTGGTAATTTTAGTTTGGTCGAGTCTATTCCAGTTTGGGTGGGTTTGTCTAAAGTGGTCGCTAATATGGTGGCTATTGGTGTTGATGGATTGGTACCATTGGCTACAATGTCTTAAGTTTTGGCTTTGTCTTGCCTTGAGTTCAGATTTTATTTGTCTTTTTATATCTGTAGGATTTATGTTGGGTGTAAAAATTAATGGGCTTTTGTGGGTCGACTTTGCTGCTTGATCTGCTAGTTCGTTTCCCGCAATGCCTGCATGGCCAGGAATCCAAATTAATTTTATTTTTGGGGCTAAATGTGTTAAAAGCAGAGCTTGCAAATAACTGTCAACCGTTTTTACTCTTACGCTCTCTTTGCGAGCACAACCGAAAAAAAACATACTCTCTCGGTCTTGCTCTGAACAAGACCCTTTTGCTCTCTTCGATTAGGTTTTCGGTTGACCGATTTCCGAAGACCTTTTGTATGGGTCGGTCTTTCAAGAGCAGTTCGTAAAGACCCGATCGAGAAACGGTCTCACATTGAGTGTCAGGAAAAGACCGATTGACTAAAAAACTCAATGCAAACGGTCTTTTACTCTTACAGTGGTTCGAAGCTTATTTGGTGCAAGAACAAAATAAAATTTTAAAAAACATTGCAGCCAAAATAGAAAAGATATCAAAAAAGATTAAACGCAGTAATATAAATAAACTTTTTATTAAACTTTTTGCTGGCGTCGAAGCTTATTTCGTGCAAACGCTTAAAACTATTAGAAAATATAAAATTCTTAAATTTAATATTTAATTGGGCCTCCCTTTTGTTTTTAAACGGTTTCCCATTGATTCCACTAATTTTTTTGTGGTTTCAACCGGAATTTTCCTCCACTCCTTCAGTAAGGCAATCTTCAGCTAATTTTTGTTGCTTATTTTTCTTTTCGTGATCGCCTGGTCCAAAATCTCCCACATATTCGCTATTACGTTCAGGTCTGGAGACCTGGTAAAATCTGAATCGGTCCAGTATACCCAATTTTTCAGAATTTTAGTTAATAAAGAGTTTATTTTGTTCTTGCACCAAATATGCTTCGAACCACTGTAAAAGTAAAAGACCGTTTCCCAAATGGAACACGACGAAAGGGTCTTGAAACAACCGGACTGAAACAGAATAGAAAAAATCGGTTTCGGTCTGAGAACAATCGGTTTCGGTCTGAGACCCGAAATATCGGTTGCTCTCTGAGTCTTTTCGTAAAGGGTCTCGAGAAGACACTTTATTTACAGACATAGAGAAACGGTCGACCGTTTTTTGCAAGCTCTGGTTAAAAGTGATCTTATTTTATTTGGGTAAATATTATTGTTATTTGTATTTTTTATTGAGTCTATTGCTGCGAGGGAGTCTGAGCAGATTACATATTTGCCTCTTTTGTTTTTTATAATTTTGATAGCTTCGAGGATGGCGATGATTTCGGCTGTTAAAACAGAGGAGTATGGTGGTAAGATTCCACAATTTAGGATGCTTGTTTCCGTTGTAATGGCGTATGTTATAATGTCGGTTATTTTTGATCCGTCAGTGAATATAAAGTTGTGTGATTTAAGGTTTGATTTTGTGTCTTCGTATATTTTTTGGTATATTTCTTTGGGTGTGTTGCTTTTTTTATGTAATCGTATGGATGTGTCTATAAGGTTGGTAGGTAGGTCCCAGGGTGGCTTGAGTTTGTTTAGTTTTTGTGGTTCGAAAGGTAGGTGAAATTGCTGACAGAGGTTCATTATACGGTCTATAATTGGTGGAGATTTCCTTTTAAGTTTACTTTGTTTTACGAATTTGTGAATTGGTGTGTCTTTGGAATAAATGAGGTTTTTATTTAATTTGGCTGTTTGCAGATCTCGTTTTAATTCTATTGGAGGAATATTGGCTTCTTGTAGGAGGTTATTTGTTGGAGTAGAACGAAAGGCTCCGAGAGCTAGGCGAATAGCGGAGTTTAGGGGCGGTTTTAATTTGTTTAGTGTGGTTTTGGGTGCGTGTCCGTATAGGAATAGGCCGTAATCTATTTTTGCAACAATAGTAGCCCTTGCCACGTTGATTAATGTGTATGTGCTGCAGTTAAACTTGGGGCTGGATAGACATTTTATTATATTTAGTTTTTTATGAAGTGCAGGTATAAGTTTGTCTATGTGTGTGTTCCATTTGTATTTGCTGTCTATATTTATTCCTAAGATTTTTAACGAGTTTACTGTGGGGATTTGCATGCTATTGAATGTAACGACACAAGTGCAGTTGTGCTTTTTGCAAATATGGAGGTGTTGGCACTTTGATAAAGATAGGGATGCTCCGGAATATGAACCCCAGTTTTCTATGTCATTTAGAAGGTTGCCTAGGTTAAAGCTAATATTTTTCTTTTTATTAAAATTAATTATGAGAAAATAGTCGTCAGCGTATGCATTAAATTTGATTTCTTTGTGTAAGGATATTATATCGGACAATTTATTAAAGGCTATGAGGAATAGTATAACGGAGATTGGGGATCCTTGAGGGATCCCATTGAATAAGGGTAGTGTGTTGGATCTGTGTTGACCGACACGAATTATTATTTTTCTGTTCAGCATGAAATTTCTGACGTAATTTATTATTTTCGGCCCTGTTTTCCATTCCTGAAGTTGGTCGATTATGGAATGCACACCTACTCGGTCGAAGGCTTTTGAAAAATCAAGAGTGACGAGTGAGCTGTGTTGGTGTGACTTCGATATGAGATAGTCTACGTAAAGTAGACTGTCCGAAGTCGATTTGCCTTTTTTGAATCCAAATTGGTTTTTATTTAGCAGATTGTTGTGAGTTGCAAACCACCAAAGTCTTTTGGCTATGATCTTATCTAGTGTTTTTGCTAGGCAACAGTTGAGGGAGATAGGTCTGTAGGAGGTGGTTTGAGTTTTGTCACTGTTTGGTTTCAGGATAGGAATTATAAGGCTAGTTTTGAAGGCTTGTGGTATGTGAGTATCGAATATTTTGTTAAATAGGGCTGTTATTCTGTTTTTTGTAGTATTGGAGCTATTTTTGATCATTTGGTAGGAGATTCTGTTGAGTCCAGGGGCAGATCCTTTGAGGGTTTGTAGTGCTGACGCTAGTTCGAGGTTTGAAATCTGTTTTTCTATTGATTGAGCTGATGGGGAGGGTGTGTAATCTACATTATTGTTCCTGTATTTGTTGTTTCGAAACTGTTCTGGGAAATTCATGTCGTGTGACAGTTTTGAAAAATGTTTAGCAAAGATGTTGGAAATTTCGTTATTAGTTGTAGTTACTTCGTTGTTGTTTGGGTTTGTTATGGCGTGGATTTGCTTAACTGGGTTGAGTCCGCAGAATCGTCTTATATTCGCCCATATTTTGGATGAAGGGGTTGATGGTTGGATGGTTGAAGTAAAGGATCTAGAGGCTTCATTTTTACTATTTTTTAAGGTGTATCTAAATTTTGCATTTTTACGTCTGTAGTCTTTGATGTTTTCTAGTGTTATATGGCGGTTGAGTGTTTTCCACGCTTTTTGTTTTTCTTTTTGTAGCTGATCGAGATTTTTGTTCCACCATGGAACCCTGAAGGGGTGGGTATTTGATGAGGTTTGTGGGATGGAAAGGTTTGCGCTAGATAGAATGATTCTGTTAATTTGGGCTGCTTCTTTGTTTACGTTTTGGGAGGTTGGGTATTTTTTGTTTGCTTGTTGCGTAAATAAGTTGTATTTTTCCCAGTTGGCCTCTTTTAGCTTGAAGAAGGGTCTGTTGAATTTTTGTGTGTTAGTTGGTGGAAATAGGGTGATGATAATAGGAAAGTGATCGCTGCCATGAAGGTCGTTCAGTATTTCCCACTTAGTGTGGGGGGCCAAAATTGGAGAGCAGAGTGTGAGGTCTATGTGTGTGTAGGTGTTGTGAGTTGAAAAATGAGTGGGAGATTTGTCGTTTAGTAGAATAAGGTGTGCATTGTCAATGAATCTTTGAGTTATTTTTCCTCGTGTGCTTGTTGTTGGTGAGCCCCAGGAAGGATGCCAACCATTGAAATCCCCCATAATTAGTGAGGGTGCTTGTTGTGTGTTGAATGTGTTTTGAAGAGTCTGGATAGTAATGTTTTTGGTGGGAGATATGTATGTTGAAGATATGTTTAATTTTAGTTTGGATTGTATATTTATCGTTATTGTTTCTAGGTCGTCTGTGGTGTTAGGGGTAGTGTGTTGAATTGACTTATGAACTAAAAGTGCTACGCCGCCAAATCTGTTGGTTGCTATGTTTGTAAATATTTTGTAGTTTATTGGGATTGGTAAATTATTGGTGTATTGAATGTGGGTTTCTTGGAGGGAAATTATATGCGGTGAATGTGTTTTAATAAGGATAAGGAGTTGGTTATAGTTATTTACATATCCTTTTAAATTCCATTGAATTATTGTTAATGACATTTTAGTGGAGGTAATTTTATTAGTAGTGTTAACGGTTTAAGTTTAAGTCTAACTTTAAGGTTTAAGGAGTTTAAGGTTCTATATGGATTCGCTGTCGCTGTTGTTA
Source organism: Drosophila ironensis (assembly GCA_021223825.1). Lineage (NCBI taxonomy): Eukaryota > Metazoa > Arthropoda > Insecta > Diptera > Drosophilidae > Drosophila > Drosophila ironensis. The sequence continues at coordinate 96,503 of JAJJHQ010005090.1, forward strand.
GTAAGTTGGTTTTTGTTTAGCGCTTTGGTCTTAGTCTTAGATGCTTTAAGATTAGTTGTTAGGTTTTTAGACTTAACTTTATGGAATATTTGTATTTTTAGTGAGTCTTCTGTAAGTTGTGACGAGTATGGTGTGGTTGGTTTTCTGGTGTGTGTGATGCAGTCAATATCCATGTCTTCTAATTTGTCGTAATCGTGGAGGTGATGGCGTTGAAGAGTTTGGCTTGATGTTAGAGTTGTTGTGACTAGATTGGTAGCTGTCGTATTTAATTGATAAGTTTGGGTTCCTGATGTGGGTGTGGTCTTCGATTTTTTATGTTGTGGTTGTGTTGTGTTTGTGTGTGTATTTATATTAGTATTCGGTGATTGCGGGTTGGTTGTCATCTGAGTTGTGGCGTTTGCAAGTGTTTTGGCATAGGTGTTCCTCAATTGAGATCCGTGTCGTTCGAAGTAAATACGTTGGGCAGTTTTGTGATAAACTTTTTGTGTGGTTTTAATAGCTGTTAATTCTTGGTTTTTTAAGAAGGTGGGGCATTTGCGGTCGATTGGGCTGTGCTGATGGTCAAGTTCTGGGTTGTTTTTGCAGTTTAGGCATTTTTTTTCGTTTTTGCATGTTTCATTGTCGTTTGTGTGTTTTGTTTCTGAGCAACTAGTGCAGGTTTCGGAGCTTTTGCATATTGGTGCTGGGTGACCAAAGCGGAGGCATTTTCTGCATCGGAGAGGAAGTGGGATGTACTCTCGTACACGCACTGTTTCGTACCCAATTCGCAATGTTTCTAGGAGTTTGTGTGTTTCAAATGTGATAATGATCAATCCGGTTTCAACTAGAGTGGTGTTGCTGCTATCAGAGTTAGCGTTGGGGTTTTGTCGTTTCATTATTTTTTTAACTTCGCTTACTCTTTGTGGTTTTAGCTCTTGTAAGATAGTGTCTTCGTCAATATATCTAAGGTCGTTAAAATAAATAACTCCCTTAGAGAAGTTCAATGTTTTATGTTCGTTTGTTGTCACTTCCATTTCTGCAATTTTTGTGAGTTTAAGGAGCTTTTTGGCTTGCAATTCATTTTTAGTTTTTATTAACAATGTTCCGTCTCTTATTTTTTTGCATCACAGGCAAAGTCCACGGATTTTTTAATTATGAATGGTGATATTTTTTCGAACGAGTCGTTGTCCTGTCTTTTAATTATTATAAATTTCGGATCGCCTAATTGGGAATGATATGATTTTGATAAGATTTTGAAAATGTCTGGTGGGTCCGTCATGATAGTTAATGAAGGGCTTGAGCCCGTATTAGAGGTTTTCGTGTGTTTGGTGTTGTTGGGTTTTTTATTTTCTCTTTGTGGTTGATATTTGTTTGTGCAAGATTTTGCTGATAAAGTTTTTGGTTTGCGCGAAGCTAGGCTTATCACTGTTTTGGCACGACTTATCTCTCCGGAGGTAGAAGTTGTACTGCCAAAAACCTGATATTTTCCTATGACACACCAATACACAAACTTGTGAAACAAAGTAAATCAAAAAAGAACCCATCAACCATAGACCGCACAATAAACCTTTGCCAAACACTAAACTTACCGTACGAACCAATCAAACTACACAAATACCAGCCACCTTGGGATCTCCCAAACCTTATAGACACAACATTCAGAGCGCACAATAAACAAACCACACCACCAGATACATACAGGAAACTATACGAACATACCAAATACAGGCACAAAACATAAATTCATATTTACGGACGGATCAAAAATGAACTCTACTATTTCATATGCAATCACAACAGACACTCATATTATTAAATATGGCATCCTACCCCCACACTCATCAGTACTCTCCGCAGAAATAATTGCTATATTAGTAGCGATCGACCAAGTCAAAAGCACAAGGGGAAAATTCATGATCTGCTCTGACTCTCTCTCAGCAATTGACGCCATTAGAAACACAAACAACAACAATTTTTACCCCAACATAATTAGATCACTTCTCACAAAACTAGCCCCAAAAGTTAAAATATTGTGGATCCCAACGAACTAGCCGACCAAACTGCAAAATCGACATGCAACACGCCCCTTATTTACACCCCAAACATTAATTTAACAGACATAAACAGACACTTAAAACTAGAATTCCTATCAAAAAATAAACTAAACATAGAACACTGCAGTCAATGCACTATGGTCCAAGAGTCGGATTTTTTGGCATAATGTCGAAATTTGTATGTTAATGTTTTGTATTTTTGGTTTTAAATTCTTAAAGTTAATACATCATACTTCTAAAACCTTAAATAATAAAGTTTTAAAAGCTTCACTGAAGCTTTGTATGATCTTTCAAAAGAATGCAATCGATCAGCTGCTTAGGTTTAGGAAAATGACACCAAATTCTTTTGTTTACGTTTGTGCGTGAAATTAGAAATTCTGTTCGAACAAACTCAAGTTAATAATAGAAATTGAAGATCAAGGTGTGTATTATTAACTGTATATTGTACATTTATGTATAGTTTTAGTATTTGAGTTGTGTTTAATGTCCAATTTATGTGTATTTTTGAAGAAAATTAATATGCGTCCCCTGTGTTTCGTGGATAAAAAAAAACGACCCCACGTCTGCCGACAAAAACTATCAACGTCAGTTTGTTCACAAAAATGTCGTTTTTCAGCGCTAATTAACACATTTTCCCCGTTCGTCCCCCTTTTCTTACAAATCCACAATATTCAGGTTCGTTCGAGTTTCGCCATAGCGATCTTTTCGATATATGTATGTATATGTATGTGTGCACGAGATGATCCATGAAACCAAGTATATTATAATTGATATTATTTATTCTGATTCTGGGGATATCAGCTAAAACTACAACTACCAAATTTGTTTGTATTTTTTTTCATTCAATTTTTATTTACAACCTGTCTTGTGGCAATACGTAAATTTTAGACTAATACCGCCTGCGTTTATCAGAAGTGTTGACGTTTCATCGGGCGGAGACCCTTTATTTATTATTTTTGGCAGGCTCCCAAGTTGAAAATCTGTGCCCACCGCTGATCTAGATTTACAAAAATAAACGCAGTCACTCCCCTTTGCACCTCCACAATAAGGTAAAACCAAGGTACAAATGGTATATTAACTTTTTGCAAATGTATGTAACAGCCAAAAGGAGACATCTCCGACCCCATAAAGTATATATATTCTTGATCAGCATCAACAGCCGAGTCGATATAGCCATGTCCGTCTGTCCGTCCGTCCGTCTGTCCGTCTGTCTGTATGTATGAACACCTCGTTCTCGGAGATGGTAAGAGATAGAGGTCTAATTCTTTTTGCTTTTGGTGTGTTATTGTTGCAGGCAGATCAAGTTTATTTCAAATTTTTGCCACGCCCCTTTCCGCCTTCGTAATTTGCATAAAACTGTATTTGAATTTTCTTCGATAACTTGGACAAAATAAGAGAAAAAATCGATATCTTCGAAATGGTAAAAGCTAGAGGAATAATTTTAAGTCCACTAAGTCCACTGATCGTCAAACACGTTCGTGCAAAATTACGTACGGACAATAAATATAGAAGATATGGCCAATTAAAGTTTTAACCACCCCTTCCCTAGGCAACGGCATGCCGCACACGCTGGGGTTCGCATGTGTATACATAAAGTAGTGAGTGTATGTGTGCACCTGCTGATTTTTTTTATGTCAACAAACGAAAATATGGTGAATTATTTGAAAAAAAAAATAAAATCAAAGAAATGGTTCATAAAGAAAAAAAAGGTACATGGTATCTCGTTGTCGAGAAATCTCGACTACAGCGTTCCTACTTGTTTGGATTCGAAACGAACGACAAATCGAAACAAATGAAATCGCGGCTAATATGAATAATAAAACAATTGGGTTTATTAGCTGGCTGTTGCGCGCTCGAGATAATTCTGAACAATAATCTCATACAATCGGCAGAAGGCCAAAGCGGAAGACATCGAAACGAGAGAAAAAGGATAGAGCGAAAAGATAGAAAAGAGAGGGCGGGTGATTGTTATCCCTATAGCGCCCCAACATTCCGGCTCCGTTAAAGGGCTACGGCCTTTAAACTACTGGCAGTCGAGCCAGCTTGTGGATAGGGCGCCTAGTTTCTCCTGCCGCCGTCCTAATGTCCACCACGTGGACCTTCCCATCGTCTCTGACGATGGTGCGAATTACGCGCCAAGTGACCCATTTCTGGGGTGGGGCGTTGTCCTCGTGAATTAGGACGAGCGTGCCTTCAGCCAAATTGCCTTCCTCCTTTGTCCATTGGTGCCGCTCCTGAAGGCTGTGCAGGTAGTCCCTGGACCAGCTGTGCAAGAACTGCTGTTTGAGTTCTGACAGCTGCCGCCACCGCCTCAAAAACCCGGATGCGCCCTTGCTCCTGGGTACGCCTGGCATGGATCCTTGAGGCGGCGCCACCAGGGCCTGCCCGATGAGAAGATGCCCAGGAGTGAGCACTTCTCCGTCGCTGGGATCCTCTCCGCCTGCCGCCAGCGGTCTCGAGTTGAGGATCGCTTCCACGTCGACCAGATGCGTGGCGAGCTCGTCGTGAGTCAGGTTGGCGGAGCCTGCGCCCCTGACCAGCCGGTGCTTCGCTGCCTTCACCGCTGCTTTCCAGAGACCGCCGAAGTGCGGTGCTCTGGGGGAATGAATTCCCAAACCACGCCTCTCTCGGCTGCCATCTCCTGCAGGGCTCCCTTCTGCCGCTCAAACTCCTGCGACAGCTCTGCCAGCACTCTGCTCGCTCCCACGAAGTTGGTCGCGTTGTCGCTCACCACCTTCTCTGGGAGGCCGCGCCTCCCGGTGAACCTTCGAAAAACATTCAAAAATGAATCGGTGGATAAAGCAACTACGAGCTCTAAATGCACAGCCTTTGAAGCAAAACAGACAAATACGGCGACGTAAGCCTTTACCGGTGGCCTTCCTCTTATGCGATAGCTTACATAAAAGGGACCACAGAAATCCACCCCACAAACCCTAAAGGGACGTCCTTCCCGAAGCCGATCAGCTGGCAGATTACCCATTATCTGACCAAGCAACTTCGGTTTATATCGAAAACAGTGCACGCAACTCCTAACAGTTGACGTGCATACTTTCCGCGCATTAACCACCCATATCTGCTGTCGCAAGAGCACCATCAACACCTTCGCGCCGGCATGGTAATGCTTAAGATGCAAATACCGAGCGAACAGTTTTACGAAGGGTGCGTCCTTGGGCAGCAGGATGGGAAACTTTGCGTCGTATGGGATTGGGCTGCGTAGCAAGCGACCCCCTACTCGCAACACTCGGAACTTTACGGCTTCCTCCGTACAATCATGCACAAAGGGATTCAGGGACTGAAGGCTTGGGGGTAATGCCTCAGATTTATCCAAAGCAGCAAACTCCCGCCGATACGAATCAGCCTGAATCCACTATTTTTAAAAATGCCAATTTCCTTTGCGCAACTGAAACGAAAAGAGACGACGATCGTACCTGTCGGTAGCAAAAACGCAAGACGTAAGCCATAATGCGAATTACTTTGCCATAACTTGAATGTCGACCGACTAGATTCAAATGGGATTCAACTCTGAATTTACGAGAATTCAGACGTTCGAACTTCTGAGGGCAGCTCAAATTGCTGTGATTGAGGCCACCCACTGGCCTCAGCTTGTAGGAAACTGGGTCCTTCAAACCATAGGGATTCTAATATTTCCCTTACGTCCGACCCTCGTGACACCAGGTCCGCAGGATTGCAGTCAGTTGGCACATGCCGCCAGATCACTTTTTCTGACAACTCCTGAATCGCAGACAACCGGTTCGCCACGAAGGTTCCTAGAGTTGATGGGTTCCTTTTCAACCAGTACAGTACTACTTGGGAATCTGACCAAAAGTTCACGCTGTCAATGGAGAACTTGCCTACCAAGCCAGACACTTGCTGCCAGAGCTGAGCCAACTGTAGTGCAGCACACAACTCAAGTCGCGGGATCGTCTTGACCTTTAGCGGTGCCACTCGCGACTTAGCAGTGAGCAGGTGAGTGAGGACCTTATCACCGTTGCATGTCCGAAGATAAATGCAACAGCCATACGCCAAACTAGAGGCGTCTGCAATCCCATGTATCTGCACTGATCGACAGTGACCCGAACAAACATACCGAGGAATCTGTACATTCCCTAGATCGCGTAACGTACTAACGTACGCCGCCCAGGAAGTGTGCAGACCAAGTGGGATGGTTTTATCCCAATCCAGCTTTATACGCCACAACTCTTGCAGCAGTATTTTTGCTCTTGTCACAATGGGACAGAGTAAACCGAGAGGGTCAAATAATCTGGACGCCACAGACAGGATATTTGGCTTCAAATCCGAAAAGCCATCCACATCCATGTGGTATCGGAACATGTCAACCTGTGGGGCCCATCGCATTCCAAGCGTTTTAACTGAGCTTGAGCAGTCGAAGTTTAAAAGCTTCTCTCTATCAGCCCTTTCCCTGAATAGGGTCTTACAATTTGTTGCCCATTTGGCCAATGGGAACCCACCTGATTCCAAAACCTCTTTTACTTGCGAGCAAATTTCTCGCAGTTCTTCCAAGGAGTCTGCGCCTGCCAGCATGTCATCGACATAAAAACAATTTTTGATTACTCTCGAAGCAACAGGATGCGACTCAGCACACACATTAGCTAGTTCAAACAAACATCGAACAGCTTGAAAGGGTGCTGATGCTGTGCCATATGTGACAGTGTTCAACCTGTACGTCATCAGCTTTTGTGAAACGCTCTCACGCCACAGAATTAGCTGGAAGTTCCTGTCTTTTTCAGAAACCATGACTTGCCGGTACATTTTCGAAATGTCGGCAGTCACTGCAAATTTATTCAATCGAAAATTAATAAGCGTTGAATAAAGCTCCCTCTGAATAGTCGGCCGGACCATTAATACATCGTTTAATGATCGCGCCGTTGACGTCCTGCTAGAGGCATCAAACACAACCCGCAATTTGGTTGTCGTACTCTCAGGTCTCAGAACACACTGATGTGGAATGTAGTAGTGCTGTCCTGGAGGAGCGGACTCGAGGGCCGACATATGCCCGAGATCCCGATACTCTCTCATAAACTCATGATACATATCATGGAGAGGTTTGTCTTTCGAAATTTTACGCTCAAGTTGCAGAAATCTTCTTTCAGCAGACTGAAAGGATAGGCCAAGGACTTGTGGATCTATTTTGAACGGAAGTTCAACTTGGAACCTACCCGAAGGTAACCTCCGAACGGACTTTGTGAAGTGAGCTTCACAGGCCTCTTGCTCAGCTGTTCTGTGCACAGCCTTCGACTCATCTGGGGTTCGATCCAGTTCCCAGAAGCGTTGAACAAGGGAGTCGAGCGAACAAGAATCAACTTGAGCGGCAACATTGACACTAAGATGATGTCGAGGAACTTTCCCAGTATACTTGCCAGCTACTATCCACCCTAACAACGTTTTTTGGATTAGCGGAAGGTCAGCACCAAGTTTAATCTGACCCACACAAAGCAAGCCATAAAAGAATTCAGCTCCCAAGAGCATGTCTATTTTTCCTGGCCTGTTAAATTCCGGATTCCCTAACTTAATGTTCTTTGGGACCTTCCAAGTGGATGTGGACAAATACTGAGACGGCTGACACGATGAGATGGCCTTTAGGACCCAAAAATCGCTCGAAAACTTATACGCCGTTACTCGCGACTGTATGGACGCATGTACTTTGTGCTTGCTATCCGTTACTGTTCCATCAGCCATCATATTTCTGACGGTGTTGTTTTCGTGGATTAGCCTCAGATGCTGCGCTAAACTTTCAGTCATTAAATTCAACTAAGACCCGCCATCGAGTAGCACCCTTGCAGGATGGAAAATTCCAAAGCGATCCTGCACCTCTACCAAGGCTGTTCCCAGAATTACATGGTCAGTACTCAATACATGACCCAAATAGGCCTCGCTGGGTGCATTAGGTGACGGGGAGGTAACGGCTGGAGCTGGCACCTATGCAATAAAGAATGGTGCGGTTTCTGGCACACCCGACACTTCGATGCCTTACAGCTTGACACTGTGTGTCCCACTATTAAGCAATTGAGACACAATTTTGCGCTTTTGCAAATTCAAACCGCTCAATAACGCTTATGGCAGCAAATGACGGACAAGAATAAATTATGTGCCCGTCGTTACTACAAAAGAAACACTTGGCCGCAGCTCCTTTTGTGTTCTTCGTGCACCCAAATGACGATTTTTGCTGCTTGGCGACCTCGACTATTGGCTTCGCCTTGCTCCATGTAGCCTCTTCGGCCGACAGGTACTGATACCGTCTAATCAATTGCCTTGCGCAATCTTCCCAAGACGGCAGCTTGTCGTAGTCTAGATGCTCCTCAAACTTGGCTTTGGTTGTATGATCAACCTTTGACATTACCATGTGAATGATCATGGCATTAGCAATGCCCTTGTCGTTCCCTATTGAAGAAAGCGACGCATATAGCGCCGACACTGTGTCGATCATGGACCTCAGCCCAGACGCGGATGGCTTGCTCATACTCGGAACATCGAACAATTGTGAGATGGTATCGAAAAATATTAGACATTTATTGTCTAGCCACGGCCTTTGGATAATTAAAATCTGTCATTTGGAATGGCTTTACCACTCCTAATGCCTCATCCGACAAACAAGAAACTAAGTGGTTGAACTTTTCCACATTAGTTAATGAAGGATCATCATGAACCAAACTTTCAAATAGGCAAATAAAATTCCTAAAGTCAGCATGCTTGCCACTGAATTTAGGCAATCGCATTTTAGGCAACTGTGACCGCTGACTTCCACCCATGGTGCAATCTAACGAAGGCTGCGCCACAACCTTGGGCTTCATTGCCTTCAAATGAAGCCCTCGATTTTCATTGACTGGATTAAGAAGATCCAAGTCAGCCTGTAATTCATCGCTTTCTCGATGTAGTCTTCGAGAATCTGAAAGCGACATTCTAATTCTGTTGGGTCTGTGGAAATTGCCCTACTCTGAAACGCAGTTTTAATGCGTAAAATGTCAGCGCT